>OX457028.1:6785921-6895921 GCA_949752745.1 Protula sp. h YS-2021 | reverse complement strand
GCGTATCCGACCCATTTGTCCATACGGACCATGCAGAGAGCGTGACATGCAGAGAGCGTGACATGCAGAGAGCGTGACGTGCAGACAGAGTGACATGCAGACGGCGTGACATGTAGACAGCGTGACATGCCAACAACAATGTGGCATGCAAACGGCGTGGTATGCACAGACGGTGACATGCAGACGACGTGGCATGAAGAGAGCGTGACATGCAGACAGCGCGACATGCAAACGGCGTGACATGCAGACAGCGTGACAGCCGAACAGCGTGACATGTAGACAGCGTGACATGCAGACAGCGTGACATGCAAACAGCGCGACATGCAAACAGCGTGACATGCAAACAGCGTGAAATGCAGACGTGACATGTAGACATTGTGACATGCAGACAGCGTGACATACAAACAGCCTGGCATGCAGACAGCGTGACATACAAACAGCGTGACATGCAGACAGCCTGACATGCAGACAGCGTAACATACAAACAGCATGACATGCAGACAGCGTGACATGCAGACAGCGTGACATACAAACAGCGTGACATACAAACAGCGTGACATGCAGACAGTGGGACATACAAACAGCGTGGCATGCAGGCAGCGTGACATGCAGACAGCGTAACATACAAACAGCGTGACATGCAGACGTGACATGCAAACGGCGTCGCATGCAGAGAGCGTGACATCCAGACAGCGTGACATACAAACAGCGTGGCATGCAGACAGCGTGACATGCAGACAGCGTGACATACAAACAGCGTGACATACAAACAGCGCGACATGCAGACAGCGTGACAAACAACGTGACATACGGCGTGGCATGCAGACAGCGTGACATACAAACAGCGTGGCATGCAGACAGCGTGACATGCAGACAGCGTGACATACAAACAGCCTGGCATGCAGACAGCGTGACATACAAACAGCGTGACATGCAGACAGCCTGACATGCAGACAGCGTAACATACAAACAGCGTGACATGCAGACAGCGTGACATACAAACAGCGTGACATACAAACAGCGTGACATGCAGACAGTGGGACATACAAACAGCGTGGCATGCAGGCAGCGTGACATGCAGACAGCGTAACATACAAACAGCGTGACATGCAGACGTGACATGCAAACGGCGTCGCATGCAGAGAGCGTGACATCCAGACAGCGTGACATACAAACAGCGTGGCATGCAGACAGCGTGACATACAAACAGCGTGACATACAAACAGCGCGACATGCAGACAGCGTGACAAACAACGTGACATACAGCGTGCCATGCAGACAGCGTGGCATGCAGACACCGTGACATACAAACAGCGTGGCATGCAGACAGCGTGACATGCAGACAGCGTGACATACAAACAGCGTGACATGCAGACAGCGTGACATACAAACAGCGTGACAGGCAGACAGCGTGACATACAAACAGCGTGACATACAAACAGCGCGACATGCAGACAGCGTGACATACAAACAACGTGACATACCAACAGCGTGACATACAAACAGCGTGACAGGCAGACAGCGTGACATGCAGCGACATGCAGACAGCGCGACATGCAGACAGCGTGACATACAAACAGCGCGACATGCAGACAGCGTGACATACAAAAAGCCTGGCATGTAGACAGCGTGACACACAAACAGCGTGACATGCAGACAGCGTGACATACAAACAGCCTGGCATGCAGACAGCGTGACATGCAGACAGCGTGACATACAAACAGCGTGACAGGCAGACAGCGTGACATGTAGACAGCGTGGCATGCAGAGAGCGTGACATACAAACGGCGTGACATACAAACCGCGCGGCATGCAGACAGCGTGACATACAAACAGCGTGGCATGCAGAGAGCGTGACATACAAATGGCGTGACATACAGCGTGACATGTAGACAGCGTGGCATGCAGAGAGCGTGACATACAAACGGCGTGACATACGAACAGCGTGGCATGCAGAGAGCGTGACATACAAACGGCGTGACATACAAACAGCGTGACATGTAGACAGCGTGACATGCAGACAGCGGAATCGCTACCCCCTAGGCGGACAGACATCGTAAGCTAGCACTTGGTTGTGCTTCAAAATTCGACTGCCTCCACAATTCGCCAAATATTAACATGCTTTTATTGATTAGAGTAGATGTTAGCTGTTGTGGAAGATTAAAGGCCCGATTCATGTCCAGGCTCGGGGAAGGGGGGAGGGGGGGGGGGGAGACGAGGCAGTTAATACCTCAACCCTTGCATGCATCTTGACGAGTGACTTGTCGAGCTAGTGGTAAAGCAGTGTATAAATAGAAGGGGTGGGGGGGAGGGGGTCCACTTTAATCTACTCTACTGCCGCAAGCTTTTTTTGTCACACATTTATAGACAGATACGCGATAAAAAACAACGTTTTTATAGAAGTGTTTTATATTTTACTTCATGTTTTATTTTATTTGCTCACAATTCAACAGTTTTGTTTATTATACCCTTGACTCTAACAAGCAAATACAAACAACTTTCACATTATTCATTTATCTCAACAAGCACTCACCGAGCTACCAATCGCAAAGTGCAGTTTCAAAATACTCTTCACCTTTTTAATCAATGTACGGAAAATGCCGTACTTTGGAACCCCCGCCAAAATCTTCTTTTTTTAATAATTTTATTTGACATATTTGTGTGCTTATGGCTTAGGGATGAGAGGTTTCCGAGCCTCTTACGGTAAAAACAGATGTTGACTAAAAGCACTAGAAATAAAAAAAGTAAAATAAAATAGAAAAAGAACTATACACAGCCTCCTCTCAAAACACACTATAGATTCAGACCTTGGTCTCAATCTACTTTTTAAATAATGTGAATGACATTAAATTCTAGAAGTCATTTTATTGATAGTTTAAAGCCAAAGCAGATTTATATGGAATGCCATTTTCACATTTATTCGGGAATTATTGACATCGAGAATTGATTTTGGATCTCACAAATTGATTTTTTGATATCAATAATTAATTTTTCTATCCGTAATTATATTTTTGATGTCTCTAAATGTATTCTTGATCTCAAAAAATAATTCTTGATCTCAATAAATATTTAGAGATAACAAGAAATATTTATTGATATCAAAAATGATTTAATGATATCTAAAATGGTTTTTTTTTTTAGATCAAAAATTAAATTCTTGGTAGCAAAAGTGAAATATTTCATAGCAAAATATTTTTGTTTTATTGATATCAAGAAATTATTTCAAATATCATTATTTCAGAATGAGACTTTTTTATTTTGTTTTGGAAATCTGCAAATGATTTTTTTATATCAAAAATTAATTTTTGATGTCAAAATATCAGCCTATTTTTAACATACAAAATTCACAAACACACATATATGAATAAAATAATGACTGGTCCTTGTACACATGATCTTTCTTTTAATTTTTTTTTACTGTACAAAAAAAAAAAGAAAAAAAAAAGCAATTCTTGAGATCAAAAATTTTGTTGTTATTATTGATATCAATAATTCAAGTTTTCATCTCCAAAATTTAATTGATGATTCGTTAAATTTTATATAAAAGTGTGTCTCTATTAATATTTTTTCAATTATTGATAGCAAAATATAAATTAATGAGATCTACAATGATTTATTGATATCTTTTAATTATATTTTGATATCAAAAATAGCCATTAAATGTTAAAACGGCATTCCATAGATTTACATCATAATTTACAGCCACGCACAGTTAGAAGAATACGTCTAAGTCTCGGCAGGAAGCAAGTTTGCACTTAATGCCAGTCTGCACCAACCGCTCGGGTCACATCTGATATACACCTACGGGGGGGGGGGGTCGGGGTTGGGAGGGCTAGCAAGCACTGACGCAACCCTCAGCTTGTTTAAAGCGACCGACGCACATTAGATATTTACAAAGCAAAAGAGTGATTACCAATGTTAAGTGGGAAGGTATAACGGGCAGTTTATCAGTTCGGCCTGCTCGCACAATATAAGACCTTTCTTCTTGAATGGGCAGATTCCAAATTAAAATCTAAAACAAACCATCGAGCCTATTGTGACATAACGGAAAGAACACAGGTCCGCCTTGGTGCACGATTTCCACTCAAGCCTCGGTGCACGATTTCCACTCAAGCCTTGAATCTCTCCCAAAAAATATAGATGATTATCGAGAAATTTGGAGAAAAAAATGGCAGCCAAAAACAGAAAAACCAAAAACCCAATCGATCATTTTCTTGACGAGGAATAACTTTAAGTGGCATCTGATTGGGAAAAGTCTCAAGATCTGACCGCTGTACAGTGTGAGGCATTATTTACGGTCTGCTGTACCTCTACCCGAAGCAGTACTTCACCAAGAATCAAGATCTGACCGCTGCACAGTGTGAGGCATTATTTACGGTCTGCTGTACCTCTACCCGAAGCAGTACTTCACCAAGAATCAAGATCTGACCACTGTACAGTGTGAGGCATTATTTACGGTCTGCTGTACCTCTACCCGAAGCAGTACTTCACCAAGAATCAAGATCTGACCGCTGTAAAGTGTGAGGCATTATTTACGGTCTGCTGTACCTCTACCCGAAGCAGTACTTCACCAAGAATCAAGATCTGACCGCTGCACAGTGTGAGGCATTATTTACGGTGTGCTGTACCTCTACCCGAAGCGGTACTTCACCAAGAATAAAGATCTGACCGCTGCACAGTGTGAGGCATTATTTACGGTGTGTTGTACGTCTACCCGAAACAGTACTTCACCAAGAATCAAGATCTGACCGCTGCACAGTGTGAGGCATTATTTACGGTGTGTTGTGATACAAACCCTACCCTTCACCACGAACCAAAACACTTTTTTCACAGTTCCATGGTGTTGTACACACACATCGGGGCAAAGCAAACCTTTGAAGGTACAAACACGCCACACTGAGTAATTCGCAATTGAGACCCCCTCCCTTTACTCAACAACTGCGGAACCCCCCCCCCCCCCTATTTAAGCAAGCGCGGGACCCCCCAACCCCCCTCCTTTACTTAACAACTGCGGAACCCACCCTCTTATTTAAGTAAGCGTGGAACCCTCCCTTACTTAAACAACTGTGGAATCCCCCCCTGGAATCCTTAAGCAAGCGCGGGACCCCCCCCCCCTCCTTTTCCTCCCGCGAATTATCCGGATGTACAGAGAAGCCCGTTGCTTACCACACACCTTTCACAGCATGTCCATTCTCTGTGCCGATGCTTATTTGCTGGCGCATCGGTTTAGTGAAGTACTTCTGTCAAAATTTTCTGAAACGTCATCCAGCATGAGTACTTACGGCACACTTGGGACATCGTGTGGGTACTAGGGACAATATTTGGGTACTTGGGAGCTTTATGTGGGACTTTATGTGGGTATTTGGTTCATTATTTGGGTACTCGGGACATTATGCGGGTACTTGGGACATTATGATTCCCAAATGCAGTCCGCTTTTAAGCGACGACATGTTGTGCCGCATGTTATGAAACCATGGAAGGGGGGGAGGTTTCTTCCGCCGTAGCCAAAATAGATGTGGGTGGGGGCGGGGGGGAGGGGGTGTTCTCACCGGGCGTTTTTAAGCGGGGCTTTGGTGGGTACACCGGAAGTCCCATTGACATTTTACATGACCAGATGTGCCAAAAAAACATAAAAATAAAAAAAAATCAAATACATAAAAATGAAAGAAAACCTAACAAGAGCTGAGCTTCTCCAGCGAACATCATGCCGTCCTGCTCAAGTCAATCAGTTATCACAATCGGCGTGCCACCACATTATGTACAACTTCACGTGACATTTACGGAAACAAATATCAGCCTGATAACACGATCACACTAGTCAGTCAAATAACAACACCAGTCAACAATATTTAGTCACCAGTCAACAATCTTTAGTCACAAGTCAACAATCTTTAGTACTCGAATGAATTAAATAACCAGCATTGAAGTTCAAGCAGTCCAGTTCACTAACGATGCCAATTATAGACTGCCAATCAAAACTCGCACACCGTGGACTGGACAACGAGGCAACGACATGAGCTGTTTGCACGAAACCATTTTGGTTGCACTAAAAGGTAGAAACACACACAAAAAAAACACCTTACTATTTGCGCCCAATGCTGACAATGTACAGGTGACATTCTCTAATATGACGTCAGCAAGTCACACGACATGAATGACACAGCTGCTATTCTCATGTGTTGTGACATGACGTCAGCAAGTCACAGACAACATGTCTCGTACATGACGTCAATGACCTCTACGTCATGACCGTGACATCCTACCGCCGGCGTGAACGACACCAATGACTTTCTGTATCCACACATCCACACATATACGCAGCACAGCTTTGGAAAATAATCATACTTCAGCAAACAATCTCTTTACCGACACAGTTGCAAACAAACAAAATAAACAAACGCTAGCTTTTTATTCTTCAGCCTGCGTCGACATTCACATGATCGTCGATTCGTACTCGCTCCATTTTTTTTTTAAACTTTTTTTTTTGAAAAAAAAAAAAGTTAAAAGATTAGTTTTTACAAAACAAAAACCTAAATGATACAAGTGGATCAGTGAAACTGACTATGTCCCCCGCCGGCATACAATCCCAGTATTTGATTGTGTTAGGTTGGACTACAACCCTTGGTATCATATTCGTGAATTTTAAAATTCCAGCTGGACCAATGTCCTTGGGCCAACATGGCTCATTTACAATATCAATTCTTGTTAACAACCATACTACCTATGTGTATAACATTTTGCAAATTGTTTCAAAAAATGTAGGCTTGAGTGTGTTAACAAACTCATTCCAGTATGTAAGGGTTGTGAAAATTTCAGCTGAAACAATGTCCTTGGGCCGACAGGGCTCATTTACAATACCGACCTTTGTTGGTTCCAATACTTCCTATATCTCAAAGATTTCAACAATCGATCCAGAAATGTAGGCTTGAGTGTGTTAACAAACTCATACAAATGAGTAAGGATTGGGAAAATTTGTGAAGTTCAACTGGGTCAATGTCCTTGGGCCGACATGGCTCATTTGCAATACCAAACCTTGTTGGTTCCAAAACTACTCACAGTTAAGATATCTTGTCAATCGATGCAGAAAAAATGTAGACTTGAGTGTGTTAACAAACTCATTGCAGTATGTAAGGGTTGTGAAAATTTCTCAAGTTCAGCTGGGCCAATGTCCTTGGGCCGACAGGACTCATTTACAATACCGACCTTTGTTGGTTCCAATACTTCCTATATCTAAAAAATCTCAACAATCGATCCAGAATTGTAGGCTTGAGTGTGTTAACAAACTCAGTCAACTGAGTAAGGATCGGGAAAATTTGTGAAGTTCAGCTGGGCCAATGTCGTTGGGCCGATAGGGCTCATTTACAATACCGATACTTGTTCGTTCCAATACTACCCATAGATACAATATCTTAACAATCGGTGGAAAAATGTAGGCTTGAGTGTGTTAACAAACTCACTCCACTGAGTAAGGATTGGGAAAATTTGTGAAGTTCAGCTGGGCCAATGTCCTTGGGCCGACATGGCTCATTTACAATACCGATCCTTGTTCGTTCCAGTACTACCCATATATACAATATCTTAACAATCGGTGGAAAAATGTAGGCTTGAGTGTGTTAACAAACTCATTCAACTGAGTAAGGATTGGGAAAATTTGTGAAGTTAAGCTGGGCCAATGTCCTTGGGCCGACATGGCTCATTTACAATACCGATCCTTGTTCGTTCCAGTACTACCCACATATACAATATCTTAATAATCGGTGGAAAAATGTAGGCTTGAGTGTGTTAACAAACTCACTCGACTGAGTAAGGATTGGGAAAATTTGTGAAGTTCAGCTGGGCCAATGTCCTTGGGCCGACATGGCTCATTTACAATATCTTAACAATCGGTGGAAAAATGTAGGCTTGAGTGTGTTAACAAAAAGGTGTCGACAGACAGACGGACAGACAAACCCGAAAACTATGGTCCCCCGGCGGGGGACTAGAAACATATCAGATTGCACATAGCACTGGTTGTATTGCTCTGGTTGTACGGCTCTGGTTGTACGGATCTGGATGTACGGCACTGGTTGTACGGATCTGGTTGTACGGCTCTGCTTGCACACAAAGCACACCCCAGCGGCATAAGCAGGAAGTACTCTTTTTACCACAATAACAGACAAACGCTCTGAACGCCTCCACAACGACGCACAGAATAAACGTACTCCAACTCAAGTAAATATACCTGCGTATGAGCACTAATCTTAACTAATAAATTAGTTAATAAATTTTAACTAAATTAGTTAAATTTAAAGAATGTTGTTTTTTTTCTTCTTCTATCTTCTTATCTGCGCATGCGCGGACAATTCCCGTATCAACATCTCCTATTATTATCGTAGATTACGGCCAGAAAAGAAGGCATATCATGATCACCAGGCAACTACGGCTAACTACGGTAACTACGTCACAAACTACAGACACGCACACACAGTCAATGCTTTCTAGCAAGTTATTTATATTCAAATTAAGACTTTCTAAATGATTACGCTAAGATAACAATCAGACTCAATATACCGCCCACATGCCACGTGTACTATACCGTCTGCGGACACACATAAATGCCCAATGCTGCTGATATATACACAGCGGAAGTAGCCATTTTTACGGTTTTTCCCCCATAATTCTTCTAATATATTCGAAGCTAAAATTTGAGAAAAAAAATCAACATACAGCGAGCTGTTAATACAGCAATCGACCCCCTCCACGAACCCCCCCCCCCCTCCCTTCCCCCACCCCACGCCCCTCCCGGGGCAAACTAATCCTGAAGCAAGGCTGACCTTTCTATCATATTTATCACTCACCAAGTCACAAAACACTCATTTCTAATTTACTTTTTTGCTTCGCACTTGGCATTATTTGACTTTTTACCCCACACACACATACACTCAACACGGCGTACGATTTCACACACGCACATAGAACGCCTTTGATGTAAGTTTTTTTTTTTTTTTTAAATCAAACAGACTGTTTATTTTATAGAAGCTAGGACGCCATCTACACCGTTCTTTCTGACATCGGTCCTGTGGAACGTACCACAACAGTCACCTTGCGTAAGACGTTCACTTCCCATTTTACCTCTTCAAAACGACATCAATTACATTGTTTTCCTCCCCCCCCCCTTCTTTTTTTTGCTGGGCGTTAATGTTATTTGAGGCCTGGTGTTTTCATTTGGAGCAGTTAATTCTCCCATCTGAGGTCCGCCACTTGACAACTCAGGTCCGTCATATGACATCTTGACGTCCGTCACATGACATCTGAGGCACGCCACATGACATTCGAGGACAGTCACATGACATCCAAGGACCGCCACATGGCATATGAAGCCCGCCACATGACATCCAAGGACAGTCACATGACATCTGACGTCCGTCACATGACATCGTAGGCCCGCCACATGACATCCAAGGACCGTCGCATGACATCTCAGGCCTGTCATATGGCATATGAAGCCCGTCACATGACATTCGAGGCCAGCCACATGACATCTGACGTCCGTCACATGACATCCGAGGACCGTCACATGACATCCGAGGACCGCTACACGACATGCGAGGACCGTCACATGACATACGAGGACCGTCACATGACATTCGAGGACCGTCACGTGACATCTGAGGCCTGCCACTTGACATCTGAAGTCCGCCACATGACATCCGAGGACCGCTACACGACATCCGAGGACCGTCACATGACATCCGAGGACCGCTACACGACATGCGAGGACCGTCACATGACATACGAGGACCGTCACATGACATACGAGGACCGTCACATGACATTCGAGAACCGTCACAGGACATCCGAGGACCGCTACACGACATGCGTGGACCGTCACATGACATACGACTACCGTCACATGACATACGAGGACCGTCACATGACATTCGAGGACCGTCACGTGACATCTGAGGCCTGCCACTTGGCATCTGAAGTCCGCCACATGACATGCGAGGACCGCCACATGACATCTCAGGCCCGCCACATGACATTCGAGGACCGTCACGTGACATCTCATGCCCGCCACACGATATCTGAAGTCCGTTACATGCGAGGACCGCCACATGATATCCCAGGCAAAAGTTTACCATCATTATCATGGGGCACTTGGTTTGCTCAGCTTTGACACTTCATGTTTTATTATCGTCAATAACCTAAGAACACTTTTTTCATCGTGTACAATTCGGTCAAATACAATACATTCTTCAGATTTATTTTAACTGATATATCTTATGTTTTGCTGAATATCTGGCAAAACGGAATATTTTCTACTTGTTGCTGACTGCTCAACTAAAAATAAATATGCCGGGCATCTTTCTGAACCTTGCAGCGGGCCTCAGATGTCATGTGACGGGCGTCAGATGTCATGCGAGGCCCGCTTTTAATTTTAAGCCAGGCTTTTTCCATTTGAAAAAAGCAGTAAATTTGTACAAATAAAACGCTGTTAACATCCAACAGTGTCTCACATACTGATGAGAATAATTCTTTGACATTTCTCATTACTATGCAGTCACTAGACGACAGACATCCCGAAGCAAACTTTCCACACAAGTTTTCTAATACCAGATATTTGGGACTTTCCGCAGCAACACCTCCTAGCGGTATTCTGGCAAACACAGAACTACATTCCAGAAATCCCCCTCCACAAACTTCTCAGCCACATAGTACTTATAACACGCCATACTCATGTTTAAGATATCGGCACAACGTTTGTGAAACAAACAAACACTGAATGAGAAAGGGAGGAATCAGAATCACGTGATCACGTGTCACAACAAATCACATCTCCCCCCTCCCCCTCTCTCCCCTCATTCCTGTGTCGTCACAGTATTACGTAAAAGCATCTAAAATAACAAATTTCATTGATCGAATAGTATGATCTTCCATATATTTCATACATTGTTCTTTACAGCGTTTGATCAAGATATGACCATAAATACAAAAAATAAAAAAATTAAATAAAAAAATTAAAAAAAAAAAAAACGGAAATCCTACAAGCCCCGCCCCGGTCATACTAATGAGAAAAGTCCCTAGAGCGTCCTTGACCTAGTCGTGGGGCGGGTACTAGGAAGTGGGCGACGCGGAGCCGGGCGAATCGGCGCCGAGGATTTCCTGTACAAAAGGCGCGATATCAACGTCTTTGTTTTTCACTATGAAATTGTGCTGCAAGAGCTGCGTGTAGTTGGGCCGCTGCTTGTGGTCTTTCTGAAGGCTGCAAACAGAAGACAAGATAAGCACATAGCCAGTGCTGGAAACCTTATATACGGAAGTGACAACACTGGCAGCGTCGCGGATTCGCTAAACACACGGGTTACTAGTTCAGCTTTATTGCTGATCCATAGGTTATTAAAATCAATACGCTTAATCAAGAGGGATTTTTTTACCTGAACCGATACGGAACTTGTTGTGTCGGCGGCAAGGCGTGGGTGGGGGTGTGCTGTGTTTTTCGTATGACTATAGCACTCACTAAGCGGTGGGGGGGGGGGGGGGAAGGGGGGAGGGAGGTCGTGTTTTTCGTGTAACTACAGCACTCACCACCCGTGGGGAGGCGGAAGGGGGAGGAGAGCAGGTGGGCGTGTTTTTTGTGTGACTACAGCACTCACCACGTGTGAGGGTAGTGGGGGTGGGGGGGGGGGAGGGTAAGGAAAGGAGGGTGGGGTGGGCGGTGTTCTTTGTGTGGCTACAGCACTCACCACACTGCAATGAAGTCCTCGAAGTCTTGGGAGAAGGTGTCGGCGGGAAGGCGTGCGGGGGGGGGGGGGGGAGGAGCGGGGGAGGAGTGGGGGTGGGACGGGGGTGTTTTTTGTGTGGCTACAGCACTCACCACGTGTGAGGGTAGTGGGGGTGGGGGAGGGTAAGGAAGGAGGGGGTGGGGTGGGCGGTGTTCTTTGTGTGGCTACAGCACTCACCACACTGCAATGAAGTCCTCGAAGTCTTGGGAGAAGGTGTCAGCGGGAAGGTGTGCGGGGGGGGGGGGCGGGAGCGGGGGAGGGGGTGAGGACAGGGGGTGTTTTTTGTGTGGCTACAGCACTCACCACACTGCAATGAAGTCTTCGAAGTCTTGGGAGAAGGTGTCAGCGGGAAGGCGTGGGGGGCGGTTCTTGCACAACCTGTCAATCAAAAACACGCATCAATACCACGCACTTCCGGTCTGTCCGCCAATCAGCTTGCTTAGAAACTCGACACAAAGGGAAACGCTTACTGCGTTACTTTTCCTCATATTGCCCTCAGAACATTTCGGCTTTACGCTAACGTTGTACACTACGAGGCTACCTCTGCTTTCTTATTACAAAAGATACCACAAAGCAAACCTACTGAGTAAAGCGTCCACTATTTTACATTTATCAAATAAATTGACCAATACTACTCACTATAAATAACCTTTTTCGAACAGTACATTTCTTTCGGTTTAATACACCCAGACAAATTCTTTTAATTTTTTTTTGTTTTTTTTTATTCGAAGGTTGCCAACAATAATATTTCTTCACACGCCCCTGCCCTTTCCCAAATTCTATGAACAAGTGATAAATTGTAGATTAGTCAGAAGCATGTTAGTCACAAGCACAAGATCTGATTTTAACATCCGCATTGTTTATCGATTAAAAACTAATATAGTCAAATAAATAGCAAATATTATATGTCGCAGCTACTCAAGGCCGAATAGAACTGCTCACATGATCGTAAGCTTAGTCGCCGTTACCCATGGCTACGGGTGCCAGCCCAGAATTTCAATGTCGGAAAATCGTGAGTGCAAGCCTAGAAATTCAATAATGTTGGACAGTGCCGGGCGGCGATGACATGAAGAGTGGAGGAAAGTGTCCCCGCGCAGGACAGATCACGGGTGATCCATCCCGTCCTGCACATCGCTGCGGTGTGTGTGTGTGTGTGTGTGTGGAGAATGGAGGTCGGGGGCGAGGGGGGGGGGGGGGGAGGGGAGGGGGGAGTGAGGGGTATAGGGGTCCTGGGTGTGTCCTAATGTTATATTTAATGAGTGACGTCAGAAGTTTTGCGTACAAGTTCATACAACTGCGACCCGACTGTGGTTGTGCTAGGAATATTTTTCAGATTAACTGCTGAAAATACAATTTCAAAGAAAAAAAATCGAAAATGGACGTCAACAATTGGCGGTTCACTCCAGGACAGAAAGAGTTAACCTGCTGGGGTTGTATTCACAAAGCTAACTGCACAGTTAACCAAATTCCGTTAACTACACCTGCAGCTAACAGAACATCTGAAAGTTAATCAATAAATTTGACTTTTATTTTAAAAATATATTCATGTAAAAACTGTTTGCCTAATTCAGCTAAATCAGCTGATTTTCCCCGTGCAGTGTACAGTCAACTGAACAGTGAACTTGGTGTGAGTACTGGGGGCTGATGTTCCCAAGTCGATGTCGGAGGCGCCGATGGAAATTCCTCGACATCGATCGCTACCCACGAACTTGGGTATTTTCAGACGAGCAATCTACCCCCCCCCCCCCCCCACCCTCCTCCCCCCCTCCCAACAGGAAAATCGGCCTATTTGAAGCAGCCATGTATAAACAGTTACTTGCTCTGTAGTTGTGGGGAGGTTGGGGGGGGGGGAGCAGGGAGAGAGTTGCGGAATCACGCACTTGTTAAGTTGCTCAAAACGGCGTTTTCCACTTCTGGTAGGGGTGGTTTCGTGGTGGCCAGCTCTACCATGGATATGCCTAAGCTCCACACGTCGGACCGAATGTCGTACGTCGCCGATTCCGGTGACGGGTTGATTCGCTCCGGCTGAAAAGGGACATGAGCTAGTGACGAGCACTGTAAATAATATCATGGGCGTGGGGGGGGGGAGGGGGCAGGGGAGAGGGGCAGGGGGGAGGGGCGGGGGGGGGGGGAGGCAGGGCCCGTACTCACAAAAAAACAATCCCAGTCGGTCTGGGTGCATGGTGTCAGAAGTTTGATAACAGAATGTCAGGAACAAATTTTCACATTCAGAAAACTGAGCGGGGGAAAAAGGACCTTGGGCATAAATGACGTCATTCCATGCATTCAAATTGGCAGAAAAACCGACTTGACCTTTTATGAATACGATCCTCCCTCCCCCTTCTCCCCACCCCCCCCCCCCCCCTCCTACAGAACCGCATCGAGCCTTTCGTAAAGAAAATGACGTGGAGTAACTGCAACGCTTGGATGTTTACTAAACTTACCCCCCCCCTCCCCCCTCCCCCTCCCTCACTTCCCTTCTTGTCACAAACAGCCAGCTAAACCACGGCATTTCCCCAAACACGGCTCACGCTACACCACACGATCATCTAGGAAAAGGCTACACAAGCCCTGATGGTAACTCTATACCTCTTTTATGCCATCAAAAATAGACTCCCACTTGCTATAAGGATGTTTGAGCGAGGCTAGCTCAATGAGCGAGATGCCAATGGACCAAACGTCTGACCTTATTCCGAAACCCGTTTGGTGGCAGTCGAACGCTTCCGGATCGAGCATTTCAGGCTAGAATTAAAGCACATTTACTGTTAGCAAATTTAATTTATACGAAGGTATATAGAAAGGATCCGCCTCTTATTCATATGATGTTTTTTTTTTACCAAATTACCTGTTTATCACAGGTCTAAAAATAACACCGAAAGCCCATCAATGTTTCCCCTGTCAAGTGAAAAGTCGCCACCGAGTCTCTACATTAGTATCCTTATTGACATCATAAGGCCCATAAATCTATACATGTGTGTACTTTCCAACGCGTCACACATGGTTTGAGGAACTGTGCCTAAAATAACTTCTGTGCTGCCAAATTCCCCACGAGTTTCACTCGCGTTCTATATATGCGGTAAAATGTGAAAGCGAGAGCGCTGATAAAAATGTATTTGTTTACATTCTGTGCATTTTATATCTCTGAAGGAAGTAATTTTGTTACTTTAAATAAACCTAAACCGGAAAATTTCAAAATAAATTTGAAACAAAAAGGGTTAACTGAAATAATAGAATAATAAAAAAAGGTATCATAAAGACGGAATAACTGCAAATCTGAATTCTTTGTTTGATTCGTGGCACTCCCTGGTGTCAATTACGGAAGCAAAAATTGTTTTACATGGAATTTGTAGTTTCCATAACCATGCTCTTCATTCTTTTATCGGTTTGTAACGATAGCGGGAAGTAACGATTGTATAAAGTCGTTCATTTTTTGTTGTTGTTGTTTCTTTGTTTTTTGTTTTTTTTTTAATCACTAATTCAGGGGTGCACATAAGGATTTTTTTACCTTCGCCAATTTGGCGAAGCACGTTCAGCTCACCTTCGCCAAATCGAATTCACCTTCGCCAAATTAAACCTTATACTAAAACTGTAACTTAATTTGTTTATTGCATCTAAACTATACATATTCTTAACTATACTGTCCAGATTATGTCTTCATAGAGCTACATCGGCAGTTACTCAGTCCATATTTTGTTTTCACTATATTAATTTTTGCTGAAATTCACCTTCGCCAATTTGGCGAAGGTGAATCTGTTCACCTTCGCCAAATGGATTTCACCTTCGCCATGGCGAAATGCGAAGGTCTTATGTGCACCCCTGCTAATTGTTATTGTTTGCTTGTTTACATTACAAAATAAAAACAACTCTTTTTGTGCCATTTACAGGACTCGCTACAACTCGAGCAAAACCATCCGACTGCCCTGTCTGAAATAAAGATCAGTCTGGCTTTTTGTCTCCCTAAAAAACTTTTATGAAAGTCAGAACCCCTTTTCTGCATCACTTTTAACCGGTAAACAATGACACTCTGGAACTGTTTTGATTTCTACGTAATTGTCAAAAACCACTGCGTAACTTTTTGTCCCCCCCCCCCCTCTCTGCTCTGAGTAACCGTGGTTTTTATGCCTGTGCGTCTTTTCAACAACAAAAAAAGATAACACTTGATGTCGACTAAACCTTGCACCTCATGCCTCGTTAACACAGAAATAACACTGCATTTGAAACAAATTTCTTCCCACTTGACTGATTCTGATACATCGTAATTTTGGGAACGGCTACCCCCGCAAATAGGACCGTCTCGAAAATAGGACAGACCGTCTCGAAAATAGGATAATTTTTCCACGGTCTTCTTGTACTTGTTTTCTATAAATAGGACCATCCCGTCAATCGGGTCCCATATTCACAGTAATTTTGAATTCAGTGATAGGTGATCTGACTCGCTACTTCTTGCCTAGATCTGGCAATCCCCGGTTTAGCACCCCTGTCCGGATTCGAACCCGGGACCTTGGGTTTAATGGATCAAACCAAATGAGCTAACCGTCACCCCCACCCCACCCCCTCCACCCTTAGAAACTAATGCTTACTACCAGCATTTTAGTGCTTGAGGAATACCGACCCAAAGTACTTCAGTATAACCGGTGGTCCCATATTCAGAGTTCCGTCGCACACTCGCTTCCAGACCAGAGATAACTCACCCCCATGTACGGTTTGCAGCCGGCATCCATCGTCTTGGCCACGGAATCCACTAAATTGCCACTAATGCCAAAATCACAGATTTTTACTTCACCCGTTTTTTTAATCAAAATGTTCGATGGTTTGACGTCACGGTGAATCACCGATAACTCCTCTTTTAGGTAGTGCAGCGCGCTGATAGCCTAAAATAGAACACATCTATTCGATAACTTTTCTTCTAAGGAGTTCGCACAGTAATTTCCAACACATTTATTCGATAACTTTTCTTCTAATCAGTCCGCACAGTAATTTCCACTGTATCATTCTTAACAGAAGACTTAATTCGACCCAACTACCAATTCACATTTTTTCAAAAATGAATTCAACTGCCATACACGTAAATATAAGTAAAAATGTAAACACGCCCAGAAGGCACTTACTCTTGTCCATTAATTCACACATAAATAAGAGACTTAATCTAGCACCGCAAATAGGGATAAACCCTGAAAAAAATTATCAGTATCAATTAAGATAGAACAGAACGCAGCGAGTGACGTACAGCATGGGCGATTTTGCCTAAGACATGCTCTGGTATGGTTTTATTTCTCTCCGCTACTTTCTCGTAAAATTTGTCTAAAGATGTGTCCATCACTTCCATGCATATCCACACGTCTCCCTGCAAAGACACGAACATAATAACGCATTGCACGGCATGGAAGCAACCACCTGCATAAGTAAACGTCTCCCTGCAAACACACGAACACATATGGCGCACCGCACTTCATACACTGATATAACCATCTGTGTAATCCACCCTCCCCCAAAGACACGAACGCATAGAGCGCATTGCATAGCATATACAGACATAATTACATGTATCCGCACACGTCTCCGCGCAAAGACACGAACACATAAAGCGCATTAAACAGCAAATACAGAAAGAATCACCTGTATCAGCACACGTCTCCCCACAAAAACACGAACATATATAACGCATTACACGGACCTAACCACTGGGGTTATTAAGTTGCAGAATTTGTAATTTGGAACCCCTTCTCCCGCTGCGTATAAAGAGTGGGAAACTAGGTATGTCTGCGTGGGACGGGGGGGGGGGGGTGCAGGCCACCTGATACCATGTGTCCAAGCACTTGAAATTTACGCCGACACCTTTTAACTTTTTAAGTTTCCATTTTTTCATATGTATATTTCTATCATTAGTGAGCATCTACCGTACCTCCCTGAACATAGCACCGAAGAACTTGACAGTGTAGGGGCACTTCCCCGTCCTCATGGAGACATCCAAATCCATCAACAATCTCTTCTGTTCTAAATTGTTTACTGTGTGTGTTATACGCTGAAACAGTAAACAAGAACAAATAAACAATAAATATAAACACACATTTTATTATTTTATTTATTCGGTGTGGATTAGTCTTGATGTCTGGGACCAAAGATGAAAACCGATAACACGAGTAAGGGGCTAAAACGTCAGCAGAACATCAATCACTTCTGGTGATACAAAGGACTTGATTTCACAGATTTCACAACGGCAAAGCCCCAGCGATCAGCAGGGTGGCATGACTATCTTAATCTCGTAAAGACGCGTTTCTGTGTCAATAATTCTGCAAGTGACGCAACCTCCCCCCACCCCCTCACCCCACCAAAAAAAAAAAAAAAAAAAAAAAAAAAAAACACACACACACAGACGCGGCGCTTTTTTCCAAAAACAGTTGGCGGAAATTTTCTTTGTGTTAAAATTATACAAGTTACGCAACCCGTCTCCATTCAAAAAAAAAAAAAAAAAAAAAAAGAAAGGACACAGAGAAGGAAGTCCAGACGCCGTGAGAGAAACGCATCTTTTTTTTTTTCGAAAAACAGTTCGCGTAAATTTTCCTTCTATTATTAATTATTTTATATATCTTCAACTACAGTTTCGTTTTAGGCTATGAAGGATATAGTGGGACGCACTTGTTTGAAGAAACAAATAGGAAAACGAAGAATGACGAGCTAAAAGACAGAAAAACAATCGAGATATATATATATATATATATATATATATATATATATATATATATATATATATATATATATATATATATAAATTGATCTGTATGAAGTTTCTAACCACTAGCCTTATAGATTCTGAGAACTTGTCTGGACTAAAAACCGAATTCTCGATAGCACAATGTTAAAAGTCATCTATTTTTGATAACTACCGATCCGTCCATTTTCGACTCATTTCAAAAATAATACGACGTAGCGCACTTGCAAATATATACGTTTATACTGTGTAAATTTTGTGAAGGCTGTGTCTCATATATATATACATGTTACAGGGAATCTGTGAAATTAGGGATTTCATGAAATCCCTAGTGGAATCGTGTAATAACTTGTTCAATCAATTTCGATGTTTTTAATGAGAATTTTCATGTCTGCAATGTAGTATTTTACCGAAATTAATAACAGATTTTGAATTAATACACTCAAAGCACTCGGTTGCCAAATAATCATTCATGAGATACTTCAGTAACTGAATTTAGCGATATTTTTATCCTTTGTAACTTATGTCACATTTCACGCCAACTCTGTTATTTTAGATGGTAATGTTATAAATTCCAATTCCTTTCGATGTGAAAAGGGATACATAGTTTTGAAGAACCACTAAACAGCCTTCCTGAATGGATAATTTTTCAAAATACGTTTATAATCAACATGAGCTTATTCATTACACGAATTCCCTACGGATTTCATGAAATCCCTAATTACACAGATTCCCTGTAACATATATATATATGTATGTCGCATATATATATATAACACTTCAATTCTCTACACAAAAATGTATAAATGGTTCGTCATAAAAGAGTACAGAAGACAGCAAGGAATTGAAAACTGGAATTTAAAAAGCAAAGATGACGACCAGTGTGACACTGAAATTGGGTCAAGGTCAAAATAAAAATAAGGCGCACCCATCCACTACTATAGGTCATTTATGTGCCAATATATCGCAGGAAAAGGATTATGAGGGTGGCAGCAACAGCCAACGATGGACGGACTGGCAGACAGACAATACTCAAATCTCTAGTCCCCCCCCCCCCTCTACGGGACCTTAAGCTCCAGCTGGTGGCCAAAAAAACGACAAGCCGCGCATGCGCGTCACGCACCTTGACGGCCATGACGGTGCCCGAGGGGCGGTGCACGTAGCGCTCGACGACCCCGTAGGCACCCCGACCCAGAAGCTCCTGCATCTCCAGGTCGGCCGCGTTCACGACGACTGTCGTGTCGCCGATCGTGATGGTCGCCTCGGAATCGAGCCCCGGCCGTGGCGGTCTACAATAACAACATATCACTCCTTCATTAGTTTACCTTAAAATATTTTTCGCCACCTTTACATCTTTTGCTTGGTCAATGAATATCGGAAAGCTGGAAGTATTTCAGGTTATCCAATTTCAATTAATAATGCAGATATTCTGAAGTATAACTTACAGTTACTAGCACAAATCTTACGATTTCTTAATTTTGCCACACTGTATTTTAACAATAACTTAATTATTTCAAGGTTTTTAATCAGTAGCTGCCCTGCCCCGGGACAACCGGTACAACTTGTCGGCTAAAAGGCGGTGCGAGTCAGGGAACCACTTACGGTTTTTTTTTTTTCATACTTAACGCGGCGTGATTTTTTGGTAATACGCAGTGAACTTCCGACGGCCGTATTCACGACCAACAGAAGTGCCACGATAACCGGGAACTAGGAGTTGTGCTTCAATTGTGAATTGCAATACAAAAAAAAAAAAAAAAACTCTCAATACAAGTAGAGATGTTTTTATTTATTTTTTTTTTTTTGAAAACACCCGACGACACATTAAAACCACAGCTCTATTTCACCGGATTAACGCGAAAACAAATCTTTCCTGTTTCACCCCAAAAACACCACGGTTCGAATGTAAACCTACTGTGTTGGCTTTGCCGGTTCTGACGGTACCACTATCTTCGGACCTTTCTTTTTCACTGCAAAAACTAAAAAGGTGCGGCTATCAGATTCGCCTTGCACCCCTTAAGAATACAGAACATGATTCTCTCATTCACCCCCTGACTATTTTTTTTTTTAAATTTAACATGCCTCTTAATCAAGTCTGGTTTTAATGAAACCCGCTAACACAATTTTATATCACTTTTTAATTGCGTTGCGTATCCGCGGATGATTCGTGAGGATTTCGCTTTGCTGCCATAAGAAGTTGCTACTGTTTTTATACCCATTCAAATCCATCCTCCTTTTTACACGCTGTCAGCCCTCCGTCTCGATACAATTCTATTATAAAAAAAATGTTGCAACAAACAAAAACAAGAATGTCCATGGACATTATGCCCAGCCGTAAAAGCAAAGACATTACAAAAGTGAAAGGAGAAATCGATGAATTTAAAATAAATTTACAATTGGTGTAAGGTCCTATTGGCTATCAAAAGATAGGATCTGTGGGATGAACAGCATTTCTTTGATGCTTCTCTTAAGATAAGTCAGGACGGACTTGTAGAAAGAGTAACATTTCTTGTATTCCTAAATTTGGCCAAATCCCTTAAAAAAAAAAAAAAAGAGAGAAGAAAGGAGGATTACCCAGGGATCATTCCGCAATACAGAAAAAGTGGCATTTCAAACAATTGTTTACATACACATAAGTGATAAACATAGTGCCCCCATGAGCGATGAATATAGTCAAAAGACAATAGTCGACTGGGCCAAAAAAAAAAAAAAAGACTGTCGTACCCTGGACGTCAGCTTCGCAGCTAGCCTGGCCTGCGGAGTTTTCGGCTATACATATGAACTTGCCACTGTTCTTTACCTGCACCCCTGCCACCTAAAAACATACAAGGGCACATCGTCAGTCTGAATCTTAGTGAGAACGACAAAAGGTGTCTACCGCAAAAACATATGCGAATTCTCTTATCTTGGACATCACCCCCCCCCCCACCCCCCGCCTACACCCACTTTTATTTGTAACTCATTGAATCGAATCTACACACTTTATTTTTTAACATTCTTTAACCTCACTAGATAGTACACAGGCACTTTCGTTCAGGACTTCCATAAGCTAAATCATATTTTCGGATCTTTCCGATGGAGGTGATGTTTCGATTGCATTTTTTTTGTTTGGTTTAAATTATAATGATAAGGAGAAAACATCAAAATTCTAATTATCTTTCAACATGCACACTTTCAATTCAAAAGGCCTTACATGATCTTTTAAAAAACCATTTAACACATTATTCAGCTCCTCCAACAGCCAACTTGTAAATATGCTTCTGGCAAAATGGAATTTTGTTTCCTTTTGCCTTATTTATATTTTTCTGTATTATTTATTTCTACCTTGATCCCAATCGACTTGAGTCGAAACGCAAAAACTTTTCGTGAAAGGCGAAAGTACGAACCGCTTATTTCTTTTGCAGAGCATATCTCTTCTAACTACCATCCCTCCGACTCCGCCTCCCTCCCCCCCCCCCCCGTCCTCTCTCTTCTCCCTTCCCTTCCGACTGCACCCCCTCCCCTCTTCTTCCCCTTCCGTCCTCTCTCTCCCTCCCCTCTTCTTCCCCTTCCGTCCTCTCTCTCTCCCTCCCCTCTTCTTCCCCTTCCGTCCTCTCTCGCTCCCTGCCCTCTTCTTCCCCTTCCGTCCTCTCTCTCTCCCTCCCCTCTTCTTCCCCTTCCGTCCTCTCTCTCTCCCTCCCCTCTTCTTCCCCTTCCGTCCTCTCTCTCCCTCCCCTCTTCTTCCCCTTCCGTCCTCTCTCTCTCCCTCCCCTCTTCTTCCCCTTCCGTCCTCTCTCGCTCCCTGCCCTCTTCTTCCCCTTCCGTCCTCTCTCGCTCCCTCCCCTCTTCTTCCCCTTCCGTCCTCTCTCTCTCCCTCCCCTCTTCTTCCCCTTCCGTCCTCTCTCTCCCTCCCCTCTTCTTCCCCTTCCGTCCTCTCTCTCTCCCTCCCCTCTTCTTCCCCTTCCGTCCTCTCTCTCTCCCTGCCCTCTTCTTCCCCTTCCGTCCTCTCTCTCTCCCTCCCCTCTTCTTCCCCTTCCGTCCTCTCTCTCCCTCCCCTCTTCTTCCCCTTCCGTCCTCTCTCTCTCCCTCCCCTCTTCTTCCCCTTCCGTCCTCTCTCTCTCCCTCCCCTCTTCTTCCCCTTCCGTCCTCTCTCTCCCTCCCCTCTTCTTCCCCTTCCGTCCTCTCTCTCTCCCTCCCCTCTTCTTCCCCTTCCGTCCTCTCTCGCTCCCTGCCCTCTTCTTCCCCTTCCGTCCTCTCTCGCTCCCTCCCCTCTTCTTCCCCTTCCGTCCTCTCTCTCTCCCTCCCCTCTTCTTCCCCTTCCGTCCTCTCGCTCCCTGCCCTCTTCTTCCTCTTCCGTCCTCTCTCTCTCCCTGCCCTCTTCTTCCTCTTCCGTCCTCTCTCCACCCTCCCCTTCCCCTCCCCTCCTCCTCTTCCCCTTCCGTCCTCTCTCCACCCTCCCCTTCCCCTCCCCTCCTCTTCTTCCTCTTCCGTCCTCTCTCCACCCTCCCCTTCCCCTCCCCTCCTCCTCTTCCCCTTCCGTCCTCTCTCCACCCTCCCCTCCCCCCATCTACCAGCCGTTTCACTGTCTTTAGAATCCTTTGCCTGCAGCGTTAAGTAGAGAGGCAGCAGGAGACGACACCTAAAGACCAGCCGAGAACTCCTTATCTGACACATAACACACGGTCAGTCGAACCACACACCGGGCACACAGCCCTCCAATCCACTACAGAGCTAATCGCTTGTCGTTAGCGACCCAAGGTTAAGTCACATGACCTATTTCATAACGACACCCTTCTGAAAACCCCCAAGATCAAATTAATCTTGGGAAATAACGTACACACACCCACAAAAAAAAAAAAAAAAAAATAACGTACACACATCCACAAAAAAAAAAAATCAGCATAAACTTGGTTGCACAACTCTGAATCCGTTTTTGGAGTTAGAATCCGGGGTTAGGACAGAACATGAGTTGTCGTGGGGCAACTCATTTCGCGTCACTCATGACTCAAAGATATGATTGCCTCACATCTGATGAAAGATCCTGAGTCAGTTCATATTTGTTGTTTTGCAAGTAATGGAGACCAGCTTCTGATGACAAATGCGGGGGTTTTAACAAACACAGAGTGAAACAAATGTTGCCAACCCTTCCACTATCATGAGCATTAGGCATAGCCTACAGCTGTAGATGATGATGGTGGTGGTGGTGATGGTGATGATGATGATACCAACAATATGACCTCATAATATCTCACCCCAAATTGAGACTGAAATGTTACCTTGAGCGTAGCCACGTTTCCTTCCCTGTTCATCTGTACGCGGTTTGAGGGTGACAAGTCATTGCCATTTCTAAAAAAAAAAAACAAAAAAAAAAAAAAACGTTATTCGATGTTGGTGCTTTCTAGACCCTAAGAGAAGAACAACTGCTTGTAAAAATGCTCCTCTGTTCACCAGTGACGTCACTGCTATGTGTTAAGTAGAGCAGTCTTCTTTTCAGGGATACACTTAGAAACAGAGTAAAACTTTCCACATTGTTAGCATTCACATAAATCAAAACTTTTAACGGATTACTACGATTGATATTTCAGCGCAATAACCTCAACTGAGGGGGGTAGGGGAGGAGGGGGAAACTTCGACTGAACACCGCAAAGAATACAGAACCCCCCCCCCCCCCTCCAACCCACTATAAAACAATGCCTAATTTAGAGACACTGCTTCCATAAAAGCGATTTATTTGAAAGCCCATAAACAAACACTGGCCGCTTATACACGATGTAAAATTATTATCGATAAAACACAACATTTAAGGCATTTTTCGCCTCAAAGTTTCAAATATTTAGTTGCTCGCTTTTTTGACAAGATCCGTGGAAACGATTTGCAGACAACAAAAAAAAAGAAAAAAAAAAAAAGAGAGAGAGAGAGAGAGAGAGAGAGAGAGGAGAGAGCGAGAGGGAAGAAGAATCGAAAAAGGAGTAAAAACGAACGTAATTAAAACACATTGACGAAAATCGAACTTGTGCGTTCTGGTTGTTGATATTCTTCACAAATAACGAAAATGACATTCAGAGCTACAGTTTCAAACAGTTTTGCTGTGTTTTTGGCAACTTCAGGAGCAGAATACTAATCACTCACCTTTTCCACTTGATGGTGGGCTCTGGGTTACCAGTGACCTTGACTTCTAACACTAAGGTGGACTTCTCATTGACTTCCTGTGAAGAAAACAACCAATCGCTGTGAAGGTGTATCTCTAACAGGCGTTAACCGTAAATATCGGTATCCCGACAATTCATCTGGCGACAAATTACTTAGCGACAATTCATCAAAAAGTAATGGGTACGACAAATCATCTAAATTTCATTTCTATCCAAGTAACATTTCTTGCCTTGCGCGTAGGTGGATAAAACGAAAGTATGTGTGTGTATGGGGGGGGGCGGGGGGGGGGGGTGGAGACAACGTTAGTCACTGGGTTTGGGCTGTTGCCAGCGCTCCGCTTCTTACGCAGTACCATGTAATGAAACTTTTGTTTCCATTCTTTTTTGTATACATTTATCCCTCAAGGGCAATTTTTGGTTTTCCTCTTTCGTTTTGTATTATCTCCATGTGGCCAGATGGTATCAAATTCCAGTAACGCAGACATCCTTTGATATTGATACAATTTCTTTTGATACTGAGTAAGCTAGAATAATTTTCTCTTGTTTGGTACAGCCAGACGATATAAGAGAGGTGGGTTTGGATTCTGACCTTCAACAACCCCCAACCGCTACAGGCACTTTGTAAAATAGTGGAATAAAATTTAGATTAACTGTCGCACCCATTGCGCTTAGACGAATTGTCGTGGTTTCGCAGATATCCGCCTACACAAATGTGCAAGCTTTAAAGGCAACAATTCAATTTCAAAATAACAAGAAGGTTTAGGGACAGTCTCAAGCCGAGATCTAGTGAATCAAGTATCAATGGGCTTGTTATTGTTGATAAAAAGTGAGTCATATTTTAAAAACCGGTCACTGAAAATTTTTCAAAGGCAGGCATTGCCTAATCTCTGGCGGATCTAAAAAATTATTTCTAGCAGAACCCTATTGTGCAACACTTGACACCTAAAACATTCAAACGGCGGCAACAGGCCAATTTTTGGAGGTGCGCAAAAAAAAAAGACTTTAAAAGAAACATCACATGAAGAGTAATAATTTAAAATTTCGAATAAATCCAATCAAACTGCAACAGGCAACGCATTTTGGAAAGCAAAAAGAAAATACCGCCAACTGGATAATTTTTGGAGAATCCTCAAAAAATGTAATTTTTCTCGAGAGTCATCTAGGGAACAATCCCACAAAATTTTACAGGAATTCGGTCACAATTACGGGAGAAGAAGCATTTCAAAAATTGGCTGCTATTTTTTTTTTTAATGAACCCCATTTTGGTTGGGTCGCAAAAAAAGTAGTTTTCAAGACAGGACAACTTAGTGAACATTTATCCAAAGTTTAAAGATAATCCGATCAAAATTGAAAGGAAGAAAAAACCTTTGGAAAATTAACTACAGAAAAAAAACTTTTTTGGCAATTTTTGGCGGGTCGCCAAAAGATTTAAAGAGAGGCCTACCTAGTAAACATTCGTACAAAATTTACACTTAAACTGATCCAAATTGTGGGAGTAGAAGCATTTACAAAATTGGCTATCGAAAAATTGCAAACACTTCCATTTGGCCACTTTTAGCGGATCGACAAAAAAGTATTTTTTCAAAACAGAACCGTCTGGGGAACAATCGCCCCAAATTGGAAAGAAATTCGATCTAAATTGTAGCAGAAACAGCATCTTGACAATTTCCTACCACTTAATTTAAAATGAAATCCGTTCAGCCAATTTTCGGTGGATCGTCAAAAAAGTAATTCTTCACGAGGGGCCTTCCTGGGAAACATTCATAAATTTGAAGCAGGACTGTTTCTGCAAAATCGTGAAATTGCGTGCAGCCCCGCACCTGTGTCACTAAAGCGCGGGATTTGGAATCAGAATGCGAGATCATATGTATAGGCATATATACATCGGTTCAAAAGTTATTTATATTCGTGTTTAATGTGCTGTGGATTTTTCAAATAAGTAGAAGTAAGAAAGAAAACAACAGTACATGTAATTTCAGCTTTTTAAATAACATTTTTCAGAATTTTACATGCAAAAGCTATTCTTTTGACCACAAATACCCAGTTTAAACACGCGGGGGCATCACACAAAAAATCACAGAAATCAGTCCTAATAACTAGTGTGCATTTTACAGTAAATTACCGTAACCCAATATCTACCCTAAAATGTTCCTAGGCAGCATGGTTTGTTGTTTAGACAATATTAATCAATTGTCTGTTTAATAAGAACAAAATATTCATACATTGTAACATAAAAAGGCTTTCAATGGTCAGCTAGAAATATAAATAACTTTTGAAACGATGGATATATAGGTATACATATCTATATAGTAGACTAATTTCCTATGTTTCCTATTATTTTTATTTAAGTCCAAACATTATACGTCATGTCTGCAAAGTTTTATCAAACGCACAATGAGATATACGTATGAATTAAGTAAAAACATTAGGGATATGCACCTACACCACATCAAATCTGATATGGTGTGGGAAAGAGTAATATTAGTTAAAAAAAAAAACAAACAAAAAAAAACAATACATATAAATACGTTTGATATTTCTATAATTTCAAACTCTCGCACTACTCTCATAAATCTGCGCGGTTTTTTTTTTCGAAAAGCGTGGGATTCCCGCGCATCCCCGTTGAAGTCATGATAAAAATTGTGAGAAAAGCATTTTGAAAACAAGCAGAATTTTAAATGGCCCCCATTTGGCCAAATTTTGGCAGATTGTCAAAAAAGTAAAAAAAAAGTAATTTTGAAGAGGCCTACCTCGAGAACATTCGTAGAAAATTTGAAAGGAATCCAAACAAAAACTGGGGAAGAAGAAGCATTTTAAGTAAAATTTTACATACGTGCACACGTGCATACAGACGACGGATGCCCCGCTTCCCCTATTGATATGATAAGACCACCCCGTCGAAGTCGGTTGGTCTAAAAACGAGCAATTTGACGTCGAGACAAGTAGACACCTGAATGCAAAGCACCCGAAATACGTACTCAAAACCCAAACCATAAGACCAACTAGACTATACAAGGAAAATGTCTTACCACGGTTGAATTCAACTTCAACGTGAAAACTGGTGGGCTTTCTGAAATCAAAACACAACAAAAGCTATCTTTCTAAGATGTACTTAAATGCTTTGATCAAAGCCAGATCGAAACACATTTTAAATGCGTAAGGTGGAACATATGCCACCAATTTTTAAAAACCGGAACAACTTTTGTCTTTGAAGTGGCCCAAATGTTTCTGACCCAAATGTTATGGATTCGTTTTCAATATCTGCATCATACACGTTAATATGACAATACACTAAAATTCCTTAACTAACAGCTTCAAAAGCAGGCGACATACAGGGGATATTCTTGTTATCGCGAAGACAGTGATCCTTATCTCACCCATTTACAATTGTACACAGTCAGACATACACACAAAAGAAGTGTAGTAAATATGAATTTATATTGTTCTGGTAATGACAGGATGTGACACTACAAACGCCAGTCGGGTTCGGGGTTTAAACTGCGCTGATACACCAGTTTTCAAGGATCTTAGCATTTTTTTACCCTCTACTGCCTACGCTGTTCAGGGATGCTACGTTATACAGTAATATTTTATATTTTGTGGTAATCCTATTTTAGTCCGGGTAAAATGGTCGACGATTAATATTATTATTTTAAATATATATATTTGTCTACATATGATAAAAAATCAATAAATATTTTTTTTTTAATTTTTTTAATGACTAACACATACTTAACAGAAACCCTCAAAACAAACTTTGGCAACATATCTCTGCCCTAGCAATACCTAGTAAACCAGTACTTCTTCTCGTTGTTGTGATGTCACCTGGCCTGACCTTTTTATGCTTTTTTTTTTTCAAAGCATAGAAACTGAAAAAGAAACTTTCGCCCAACTAATTTTTTTTTACCATTCAGTGCGAATGTCTGAAATTGTAACATTTGGGGCAGAGATCTTTGGACCAGAGACCAGGGTTGGCAAGGTCCTTCCCAGGTTGGTTTTACCCAGTTTTTTCCATACTGTATAAATACTGTAGAAATACTTTCTTCATTTTTATTTATAGAAAATGCAGGAAACTTACTGATGTTTGAAAGAATAATTAAGTGAACATTTTTACTGCTTCAAGTTTGAAAAGTTTTCCACTTTAAGAAGAAATGATTTCAGTAATGCCTGGAGTTAAAACTGCACAAATCCGAGCTTTAAATATCCCGATATCAGTTTTGTGCAGTTAGTCATCGGGGTTGGAATTTTCCCTGGAAAAAACCTATTTTTTCGGGACATTGAAAACATCCGGAAAAAAAACAGGCAAAAAATGGAGAACATTTTCGTATTAATACGTGTTGCATTTTCATCGCAATGAACACTGCCAGAAAAGAATTGAATTATTCAGTGTCAGTTAGGTTATTGTCGAAATATAAAAATTGTGAATATGAACTAAATACCGTTTTATGACTCAGTTTTATTTGTGAGTTTAATTGTGCATTTTACAAAATATGAGTCTTTATAATCAAAATTAGATTGAAGTGTAGTTGTTAGAAAGACCAAATATTGTGAATAAAATAAAAAGAGTCAGTTTATATCCGTTTTTTACTTAAAAGGGGGTCAGAAACAGGCTTTTGAGTGGTTCATGTTTTTGACGTTCAGTTAGAATATGCTCTAAACAAACAAGTCAGCAATTGGGTATCGACCAAGAATATGGGTACGAATTGCCTGGTCGTTTCCTACCCTGTTGTTTTGGATACGAATCGACCAACCAGTTTCGGTACGAATCATCTAATTAGGTACGAAACGACTTGGGTGTGAAAAGACTTGGGTACGAATCGTCTAGGAATCGCTGTCTGCAACTGATTTAAATCATACTAGCCCTGCAATGATGCCATAAGCCGAAAAAGTTTAGAACAAGTTTGTCCAAGGACAAAGTCCCAGCTTACGAAAAGCAATAAAACCAATCCCAGCGTGCATGAGCACGGGAATTTTCCTGAAAAAAATTGGGCTTCAAAAGATGAGACGGCAAAGAGCTAGCCCAATAATTAATTTAGCACCGGACCAGAACATAGATCGATAAATGCATACAAAGATTTCTTTCCAAGAAAAATGGGAAACAGATTTTTTGTATCTCTGGTAGACAGGATAGTCTGCCATAGATACCTTCAAACAACGCTCGCATTTCGGACCAGTGCGCATATTTATGTAACTTGCCTTGATGCGCGGTTCTTATTCAGACAAGTACGCATGTTTATTTAATTTCGCGTAGATGCGCGGTTCCCATTTTGGAACAGTGCACATGTTTATTTAACTTCCGTTGATGTGCGGTTCGCATTTCTGACGAGGGCCCATGTTTTTTTTTTTTACCTTTTGTGGATGTGCGGTTCTTATTTCGGATCAGTGCGCACGTTTATTTACCTTGTGTTGATGTGCGGTTCTTATTTCGGATCAATGCGCGTCTTTATTTACATTGTGTTGATGTGCGGTTCTTATTTCGGATCAGTGCGCATGTTTATTTACCTTGTGTTGATGTGCGGTTCTTATTTCGGATCAGTGCGCATGTTTATTTACCTTGTGTTGATGTGCGGTTCTTATTCCATACCAATGCGCATGTTTATTTTACTTGCGTTGATGAGCATACTTATTTCGGACAGCCCAAGTTTTCTTAGGTTGCCTTGATACGCGGTTGGCATTCCGGACCAGTTTGCATGTTTATTTAACTTGCGTTGATGCACGGTGCTTATTTTGGACGTGTGCCTATGTTTATTTAACTTGCGTTGGTGCGCGGTTTGCATTTTGGACCAGTGTGCATGTTTATTTAACTTGCGTTGATGAGCAGTTCGGATTTCGGATCATTACGCATGTTTATTTAACTTGCGTTAATGCGCGGTTCGAATTTCGGACCAGTGCGCATGTTTATTTAACTTGCGTTGATGCAAGGTGCTTATTTTGGACCAGTGCAAATGTTTATTTAACTTGCGTTGGAGCGTGATTCGCATTTCGAACTACTGCGCATGTCTATTTAATTTGTGTTGATGGGCGGTTCGAATTTCGGAGAAGTGCGCATGTTTATTTAACTTGCGTTGATGGCCGGTGCTTATTTTAGACCAGTGCAAATGTTTATTTAACTTAAGTTGGCGCGTAGTTCGCATTTCGAACCACTGCGTATGTTTATTTAACGTGCGTCGATGCACGGTTCTTATTTCAGGCCAATGCGCATATTTCTTTAACTTGAGTTGATGCATGGTTCTTATTCTGGACCAGTGCGCATGTTTATTTAATTTGCGTTGATGCGCAGTTCTTATTTTGAATAGTGCGCATGTTATTTAAGTTGCGTTAATGGGCAGTTCGCATTTCGACATAGTGTGCATTTTAATTTAACTTGCGTTGATGCAAGGTGCTTATTTTGGTCCAGTGTGCTTGCTTATTTAGCTTGTGTTGCTGTGCGGTTCGCATTTCGGACCAGCGCGCATGTTTTTTTTTAACTTGTGTTGATGCGTGGTTCGCATTTTGGACCATTGCGCATATTTATTTAACTTGTGTTGATGATCGGTACTTATTTTGCACCGGTGCAAATGTTTATTTAACTTGTGTTGATACGTGGTGCTTATTTTAGACCAGTGCAAATGTTTATTTAACTTACGTTGGCGCGTAGTTCGCATTTCGAACCACTGCGTATGTTTATTTAACGTGCGTCGATGCACGGTTCTTATTTCAGGCCAATGCGCATATTTCTTTAATTTGAGTTGATGCGTGGTTCTTATTCTGGACCAGTGCGCATGTTTATTTAATTTGCATTGATGCGCAGTTCTTGTTTTGAATAGTGCGCATGTTATTTAAATTGCGTTAATGGGCAGTCCGCATTTCGAAATAGTGCGCATGTTTATTTAACTTGCGTTGATGCAAGGTGCTTATTTTGGTCCAGTGTGCTTGCTTATTTAGCTTGTGTTGCTGGGCGGTTCGCATTTCGGACCAGCGCACATGTTTTTTTTTAACTTGTGTTGATGCGTAGTTCGCATTTTGGACCATTGCGCATGTTTATTTAACTTGTGTTGATGCTCGGTACTTATTTTGGACCGGTGCAAATGTTTATTTAACTTACGCTTATGTGCGGTTCGCAATTCGGACCAGTGTGCATGTTTATTTAATTTGCGTTGATATCCGGTTCGCATTTCGGACCAGTATACCTGTTTCTTTAGGTTGTGTTGATGCCCGACTCTTATGTCTATTCAACTTGCGTCGATTCATGGTTCTTTCTTCGGACCACTGCGCATGTTTATTCAACTTGCGTTGATGCGTGGTTCTCATTTCAGACCACTGCGCATGTCTATTCAACTTGCGTCGATGCGTGGTTCTTTTTTTCGGACAAGTGCACATGTTTGTTTAACTTGCGTTGATGTGCGGTGCTTATTTTGCACCGGATCGCATGTTTATTTAACTTCCGTCGATGCGCGCTTCGCATTTCAGGCCATTGCCCATGTTTATTTAACTTGTGTTGACGCGTGGTTCTCATTTCAGAGCAGTGCGCATATTTATTTGACTTGCGTTGATGCGCCGTTCGCATTTCGGACCACTGCGCATGTTTATTTAATTTGCCTCGATGTGCGGTTCGCATTTCGGGCCAGTGCGCATGTTTCTTTAGGCTGCGTTGATGCGCGGTTCGCATTTCAGACCACTGCGCATGTCTATTCAACTTACGTCGAAGCGTAGTTCTTTTTTCGGACCAGTGCGCATGTTTATTTAACCTGCGTTGATGCGCGGTGCTTATTTTGGACCAGTTCGCATCTTTATTTATCTTCCGTCGATGCGCAGTTCACAATTCGGACCAATGCGCATGTTTATTTAACTTGCATTGATGCGGAGTACTTAATTTTGACTACTGCGAATGTTTCTTTAACTTGCGTCGATGTGCGGTTGTTAAATCTGACTACTGTGCAAGTTTATTTAACTTGCGTTTATGCGCTGGAGGAGGAGATTCATTTAATTTTTTTTTTCAAAAATTCCGAAAAAATTTCAGAAGTTTTCGAATTCACTCAAAAAGCGCAAGCCGTATGCATGACCCCCTAGAGACGGCTCATATCGAAAATAAATGAAATCTGATAAAAACTGTAGGAGGAAATGCATTTTGAATTTTTTTCTTCAAAAATTCTCTCATCGACTGAAAAAGACAGGCCATATTCACGACACCCTAAGCATGCCTCAGCCCCAAAATAAATGATGTTTGATCAAAACTGCCGGAGAAAATGCATTTTGAGGTATTTTCATCAAAAATTCCCCCCGAAATCAAAAATTCCCAAGTCGAGTCAAATAGCACAAGCCGTATGCGAGACCTACCTAAGGATGCCTCATAGCAAACATAAATGAAATAGGATAAAAACTGTAGGAGGAAATGCATTTTGAAGTTTTTCTTCAAAAATTCCCAAAAAATACAGACATTGTCGGATCGACTAAAAAGTGCAAGTCGTATTCTCAGCCCCTTAGGGATGCCTCAAACCCAAAAAAAAAAAAAAGGTTCAAAACTGTAGGGGGAAATGCATTTTAACGTTTTTTTCTTCAAAAACTCCCTAAAAATACAAAAATTGCCCGATGGACTAAAAAGCACAAGCCGTATGCACTCACGCCAAAAATAAATGTCGTATTCTCAACCTCTTAGGGATGCCTCAAACCCAAAAAAAAAAAAAAAAAAGGTTCAAAACTGTAGCAGGAAATGCATTTTCAAGTTTTTTTCTTCAAAAACTCCCTAAAAATACAAAAATTGCCCGATGGTCTAAAAACCACAAGCCGTATGCACTCATACCAAAAATAAATGTCGTATTCTCAACCCCTTAGGGATGCCTCAAACCCCCCCCCCCCCCCCAAAAAAAAGGTTCAAAACTGTAGCGGGAAATGCATTTTGAAGTTTTTTTCTTCAAAAACTCCCTAAAAATACAAAAATTGCCCGATCGACTAAAAAGCACAAGCCGTATGCACTCACACCATAAATAAATGACATCGAATCAATATTGTAGGGGTAGATGCATTTTGAATTATTTTCGAAATTTTTGCTTAAAAAATTCCCCAAAAATATAAACTAAAAAAGCATAAGCCGTATGCACGAACCTTCAGGGGTGCCTCATACCAAAAATAAATGACATCGGGTCCAAAATGTAAGAGGAGATGCATTTTAAAATTTCTTCAAAAAATCCCCAAAAATTCAAAAATCACCCGATCGACTAAAAAAGCACAAGCCGTATGCACGACCGCTTGGGAAATCCTCACACCAAAAATAAATGACATCGAATCAAAATTGTAGGAGTAGATGCATTTTTTTCAAAATTTTTGCTTAAAAAAATCCCCAAAAATACAAAAATTGTCCGATCAACTAAAAAAGCACAAGCCGTATGCACGACCCTTTAGGGGTGCCTCATACCAAAAATAAATGACATCATGTCAAAAATGTAGGAGGAGATACATTTTTAATTTTTTTCTTTAAAAATTCGCCAAAAATTAAAAAATCACCCGATCGACAAGAAAAGCACAAGCCGTATGCACGACCCCTTAGGGATGCCTCACACCAAAAATAAATGACATCGGATCAGAATTGTAGGAGGAGAAGCATTTTGAAACAAAGTTTACAGCGAACTAACTAACTAACTAACTAACGGACGCCATCCGCAGACCGATAGGAATACCCCAGCTTACGTGTACCGTAAGCTGGGCTAAAAAGTGGCAATCAGGTAAACACTAACAAACAGAATGGTGTAATTGGTGAGCTTCGATTGCCGGAGTATGTCACAAGGGGGTAGAAATACAAAGAACCCGTGACATAAGTTTCAAAAATAAGACAAATCGTTATCACAAACCAGTACATCCTAATGTTTCTCTCCAACTTTCTACCTTTTCTACCAGGACGAAAGGTGTTTTTTTTCCATTTTTTTTCACCTTTCTTCCCAATTACAATTCCTTGAAGCAAATAATTTTTTGGCTTGAAAATGATAGGTTGGGTAAAACTTTAATTACAAAAGGCCTGCTGTATAGGAACATAATCCAATACAAATTCTGCTTGCGGTAGCTCCAGCTATTGACCGCAGTCGGACACCATTTCTGGTACTACAATAAGTGTAGTACGAAAGTTGTTTGGAATCTTGCCCTGGGTTATTTTGCTATACTTGGCATATGCTATACAGACAGTGCAAATGGATTAAAGGATAAGCTAACTGCAAAGACTGTATTTTCGATTCCAGACTCATTTCGCAGCCACATTAACTACCAAATATACTTTCAGATTTTTAGGGATTACAATAAGGGTCCGACATAAGAGTAGGGTCTGAGATTAGGGTCGGCTTATACAAAGGATAATATTCCACTACAAAATTTAGAGGGTTGGTTATGGTGTCGTTCAGGAGATCCGACGATTTTGTTGTCAGCTAATCAGAGATAAGCCCAATCACAGTCCCGTGCTTTTCGATTTCAATCAAGGAAAGCATACATTAAAGTAGGTCAGGAATTTCTCAAGCAATCGGGGTAAAATTTGGGTACACACCACCACTGAGATGTTCATGGGGGTTCAAGAACAATTCAGGATGGGGGGGGGGGGGGGGGGGGAGTACCGACAAATTTTTGTAACGAAAACAAAAGGCAGATAATGAAAACTTCGAAGAGTATTGTTGCAGTTGTACACTCGTAAGATATTTTGCGAATACCCAGCTGATCTCACCAAAAGTTAAAAGTGTGATTTGGCTAATTATGCTAAGTATGAGGGACCGACGTCTGCTTGAGGTTAATTTTATACAGCCTCACTAAGTGTTCATATATGCCGGTAGGTCAAAAACTTTAGAAGTTTACAAAAGTATATCAAGATTTCGAACCTAGTGAATAGCCATTTCGTTACAAAAATTCAAGTCACCAATAAATAAATACAAATAACAACAGTGATATAACACCTTACCTGCCATCACGAAAGCCCTCCACTAGAAATACTGTTACCACAATGTTCAACTGATTTGTATTTGGTGAGTAACGCGCGTCAGTAATATGACTCACAGAAATGTTCGGGAGAGTCACAAGCAACTTGTTTACGAGGAATTTCCCAAGAACATCCAAACGACTAAAATGAGATAACAACACGTTCGATGTACACAATTAGCTCCTCCAACAATCTACGATTTTCAAAGATTTCAGTAGAAACATTATTTAAAGATGGTACTTCAAAACTTTTGAATAACTTTCAAAATACTTCAGCGGAATCCCAACCAGGAAACCCTGTTTGACGTCAAAAATGGATGACTCACCTTGAATCGTGATTCAGTTTATGTTCGGCTACACCAAATTTCACAAACACCCGAATTTCACATATAGTTCAATTCAATTCAATTTAAGTTTATTCATCTGATCATGGACATGATACAAGAAAACAAGAAGTACACACCAAAGATTCACATTACGAGGACAAAATACATATAAATGCAACGTATACTTGAATACTCACAGTTTCACTGGACAGATAGAAAAGGCGATTCGTAAAAGTACAAAACTTATGAATAGAATCGCCTACTTACACTCTTAAGGTTAAGCAAATTAAAAGCATTAATCGTTTACTAATACCTTACTTTCTGAAATATGTTCCGAAACAACCAAATACACAGTTTAATTTATATGTTTCAAACACAACTGTCTTATATGATCTTTTGAACGTGGCTAGATTAGGTGCATTAATGACGTTAAACGGTAGTGAATTAAATAAATTGATCCCATGAACACTGATACATTTCGCTTTGACTGACGTACGTGCGTATTGACTTTTGAATCTACCTTCACTTCTGAGCCTATAAGCACAAGAAGAAACATGAAGAGAGAAAAGGTTTTGAATATTTTCGGGTAGCTCTCGGTTATAAGCCTTAAACATTATAACAGCAATTTTGAAATCTATCAAATCATAAAATTTTAAAATTTTCAACTGCTGAAACAGAGTGTGCGTGTGCTCTGTGTTCATAAAACATCATAATGCAGTAAATATTCTTATGTTCAATACAGGTGTTTATGAATGATTTCCAGCAACTAAATATTTTGATTTGCTTCATTTAGATAGAAATGGCCGAAAATACAAACAAAACATTGTATCCGTTCGAGTATGTATAATTTTATAATTCAATAAGACCGCCTATTCATTCGCTCTTCCAAGAAAATCAAGCTTGCTATCGAAAGCAACCGATAATAGGAAACAAATCATCCTTGTGGTGAACTTTTGTCTTCTAGCTAGCAAATCTGAAGGACAGATCATTCATATAAATCTATCATATTAAACAGCTAGCAGAAGGAACATAAATATTCTTAAATGGGTGATGAGAATGGTATATCCTTGATTCACTTGGTCCATATAAATGTTGTATTGTTGTGCTGATACATAAAAAGGTACAAAATAAATCATAAATGCAATTTTGATAGGTTACATATGTAGGTTGAAATGTGAATAAAAGGGAACACAAATTTAAGTATTACCATTCATAATTATAAGCAATTATAAACTGGAAACCTCCAGATAGTAGTAGGAAAACGGGGGTTCTGCGTCAATCAATCATCGCGGCGTCATCAGTCACGTGACCAATTAAGCCTCGCACATCAATTAAAGCTGTCAATCACGTGATCAATTAAGCCCCGCCCACTTTCTGTCTATCACCTGTCAATCATCGTGACGTCATGAAAAACACATGACCAATGAAAAGCCAGTGAAATCAATGAAGAAAATGAAGCTCCACCCACTTTCTGTCGATCACCAGTCAATCATAGTGACGTCACACCCCCCTCATATCTAGTTTTAGACTGGGAAATTTTACAAAATTTGTTTTTAGTAACTTTTAAAAAAGTAGATAACTTTTGTTATGTTCCACGGATTTGAATGGAAATTTCACCGTTTGATTCAGTTTTATGTCTAGTTTTGACATAAAGTGTCATAGGCTATTTGCACAGGTAGCTGTATGTATAATTATTTCACCTTAAAATTTTAGCTTTTAAAAAGTAAAAAAAAGGTATATAACTTCCGTCATGGTTAACCGATTTGAATGAAAATTTCACCGTTTGATTCTGTTTTATGTCTATCAAGTGATTCTAGACTATTTGCATATGTGGTTGTAAGCACATTGTGGGTGAGAAGAGCACACCCATTCAAAGAGGCGTTCGAATGAGCTGCCCATTCAAAGACGTGTTCAAATTATTTTTAGAAAATATTACGTCATGGTATTGTTCAACAAGTTGTTGTACAACAATTGTTTAACAAGTTGTTCAACAAGCTGTTGTTCAACATGCTAAATATGTTGAACATGTTGTTCAACATGTTGCTCTTCTCACCCACAAAGTGCTTACAACCACCTATGCAAATAGTCTATAATCACTTTATAGACATAAAACAGAATCAAACTGTGAAATTTTCATTCAAATCGGTTAACCATGACGGAAATTATACACTTTTTTACTTTTTAAAAGCTAAAATTTTAAGGTGAAACAATTATACATGCAGCTACCTGTACAAATAGCCTATGACACTTTATGTCAAAACTAGACATAAAAATGAATCAAACAGTAAAAGTTTCATTCAAATCGGTCAACGATAACGAAAGTTATCGACTTCATCACTTTTTAAAAGTTCAAATTTTGAGGAGAAACAATTATGCATACAGCCACCTGTGCAAATAATCTGTGACTACTTTAAATAAACATTATGCTTACAACCACCTGCGTAAATAGCCTGTGACTACTTTATGTCAAGCTAGACATAAAACTGAATCAGACGGTGAAATTTCTATTCAATTCCGTGGAACATAACAAAAGTTATCTACTTTTTTAAAAGTTACTAAAAATAAATGTTGTAAAATTTTCGCAGTCTAAAAATAGATTTGAGGGGGTGTGACGTCACTATGATTGACTGGTGATCGACAGAAAGTGGGTGGGGCTTCATTTTCTTCATTGATTTCATTGGCTTTTCATTGGTCACGTGTTTCATGACGTCACGATGATTGACAGGTGATAGACAGAAAGTGGGCGGGGCTTAATTAATCACGTGATTGACAGCTTTAATCGATGGGCGAGGCTTAATTGGTCATGTGACTGATGACAACACGATGATTGATTGACGCAGAGCCCCCGTTTTCCTGCTACTCCTGATCATTCAATTGAGTACTGAGTTTGTTGGCAAAAACAGCGTGGCACAGAAGCTAGCAATTCTATCTGTTTATCGCGAGACTTGTTTGCACAGAGTCCAGTAATTTATGCATCATTTCGTAAATTTATAATGGCAAAATTAACATTGTAAGACATTTATAAAATTTAATTTCAGATGTAATGAGCGTCCACGAACCATTTGTCTGTCTATCAGGAGTATGAAAACAAGATTTTTGCTGGAGCAGAAGCCGAGTAGCTGGAAATTATATATGGTAACCATAACAACAGGAAGTGATATAATTACGGGAGCTAATGCGACGTTATTCACGGAAATGGAAGTAACATCATACCCATCACCTCTGTCCTCATCTAGGAGAAGGTGCAAGGAGTAGGATCAAAGAAGAAGAAGAGCAAGCAGAAGAGAGAGCAGTAACGCTATGAAAGGTCAGAACCTCCTTCAATGTTAGTTGAAAGGTGGAAGAGCCAACATGTAAGCAACAAAAGTTGCTATTACTTCCAAATGATAAAGTGCAAAAACGCCATCCAGATTATAACATGTCGAAAATTGGGGAGAGAAAATACATTAGAAGTTATGCAGAAGGGGTACAACGTCATTTCTGAACGCTCGACCCCCCTGTCCCTATGGCTATACAGTATATTGGCATGCTGGCCAACTTCAACAGTATATAACTTCAAAGCTATGAACCCATTTGAACCATTCTTCCACCAAGGTGTTCAGCTGGATTTTGTCTTTAAAGGAGGGTGAGCGTTGCAATTTCGCATGTGAAGAATATTGATGCAGTGTTCATGAGGTTTGGGAAGGAATTAAGGCTTTGTTTTGAAATAAAAAATGACTAATTCACAAACAAGTGAATTGACAATATTCTATCTCCTGAAGATCAAGTTGCGTGAATTATCATTTTAAATCTTTATCAATACCAGAATTTTAACTTCAAGTGTCAGAAGATCTTAGCATAAAAGTTATTAAAGCTGATGGTGAATTGTGTCTACAGTATCAATAGGATGATAAACTTACTAAACGCTACAATTTCACCACGTTCAGTGTATGACATTGGATATACAATCACATGATGACTTGTATACGAATTTTGTGTCAAGAAGAAGAAACTGAAAGTACTTCAAATTAAAATTTTTATTTCCAAGGTAAGATATAAAAAGCTGCTAGCAAGTAGCAAAAACCTTGTCATTAAAATATTGAAGACATGGTGACAATATCTTTTTTTCTTTCCAGTAAATTTAATCTTATGTGAGTTGTATCAAAGGAAATAATAGAAGAGTGGCGGATATTTTAAAAGAACTTATATACGAATACGCTTTAAAAATGACATGGTCATAATATTACAGGAAGAAGAAGAAAAATGAAACATGTCATCATCTCAACAGACGTATAGAAACATTTGATGCATTGACTTTCTTTTTTCAAAGGCTGTTTATTTTAATCTGACTGGGTACTGGAAGTGAAGAAAATGCATAAACACTGGGTAGCAGTTTGAAGGATAATTCCAAGAAATCGTTTTATTCAATCTTTTGTAAATGAATGTAAAGAGGTGAATTTCCTAGAGAATACATCTGACATTGCTTCAGGATTTATCAACGCCAATACAATTTGGGCAGCTGACCTCATGCTAGTTGAAGTTGCTAGAATTATTTCACACTATGACATAATGTTTCACTGTCAACAGATATATCAGAGCTTGTCATGTTCAATAATGGACGAGTTGAAGTGAATATAGACATTGCAAAATGTTTCAAGAGCACTGAAGCTTATATGTATGAATTGTAGTGCATAGTATACTCTTCTTGCTAGTTTTTTAATTGCTAAAATATTCTTATTTGCATGTCAATAAAAGTTTTGTTATGTGAATCATTTGTTTCATTTCAAGTTGCTACAGTAACGTGGAAAGACTACTTAACCAATATTTACTTTAAACGTGGAATCACTGGAGCATTTGCAAGACATAATAAGTTATACAAACTACTGAAACAAAACAAACAACCTGTAGCAAATTCCAAAGTGAAAAAGTAGTTACAAGACCAAGATGGCTTTAGTTTACTTCAACCAGTGAAATATAAATTTAAACGACAACGTATTATTACCCGTGGCATTGATGATATGTTGGATGTGGACTTGGCAGATGTGGTCAACATTGCAGAAAATAATGAAGGTAATCACTTTCTACTAATTGTCAATGATGTCTTGTCCCAACACTCGTGGGTACAAATTATTCCAAACAAAAGTCATACTGGTGTCATTCAAGCCTTTCAAGAGATTTGTCAACAAACAACAATAAGACCTAGAACATTGAGGCTAGATAACGGAACAGAATTTAAGAACTGATGGGTAAGACAGTTTATAAAGAAAGAAGACATTCATGCATATACTATCAAGACTGAGGCGAAAGCCAACTTTGCTTAAAGAGTCATATGTCATCTCAAAAGAATGATGTATCGCTATTTTCTACATCGCCAAACGTAACGATATAAGATATTTTACAAGACTTAGTCTACAATTATAATCATAGGTCTCATGGATCCTTACAAAATGCATTATCACCGGGAGACATTACCAATGCTATGAACCCATTTGAACCATTCTTCCACCAAGGTGTTCAGCTGGATTTTGTCTTTAAAGGAGGGTGAGCGTTGCAATTTCGCATGTGAAGAATATTGATGCAGTGTTCATGAGGTTTGGGAAGGAATTAAGGCTTTGTTTTGAAATAAAAAATGACTAATTCACAAACAAGTGAATTGACAATATTCTATCTCCTGAAGATCAAGTTGCGTGAATTATCATTTTAAATCTTTATCAATACCAGAATTTTAACTTCAAGTGTCAGAAGATCTTAGCATAAAAGTTATTGAAGCTGATGGTGAATTGTGTCTACAGTATCAATAGGATGATAAACTAACCAAAGGCTACAACTTCACCACGTTCGGTGTATGACATTGGATATACAATCACATGATGACTTGCATACGAATTTTGTGTCAAGAAGAAGAAACTGAAAGTACTTCAAATTAAAATTTTTATTTCCAAGGTAAGATATAAAAAGCTGCTAGCAAGTAGCAAAAACCTTGTCATTAAATTATTGAAGACATGGTGACAATATCTTTTTTTCTTTCCAGTAAATTTAATCTTATGTGAGTTGTATCAAAGGAAATAATAGAAGAGTGGCGGATATTTTAAAAGAACTTATATACGAATACGCTTTAAAAATGACATGGTCATAATATTACAGGAAGAAGAAGAAAAATGAAACATGTCATCATCTCAACAGACGTATAGAAACATTTGATGCATTGACTTTCTGTTTTCAAAGGCTGTTTATTTTAATCTGACTGGGTACTGGAAGTGAAGAAAATGCATAAACACTGGGTAGCAGTTTGAAGGATAATTCCAAGAAATCGTTTTATTCAATCTTTTGTAAATGAATGTAAAGAGGTGAATTTCCTAGAGAATACATCTGACATTGCTTCAGGATTTATCAACGCCAATACAATTTGGGCAGCTGACCTCATGCTAGTTGAAGTTGCTAGAATTATTTCACACTATGACATAATGTTTCACTGTCAACAGATATATCAGAGCTTGTCATGTTCAATAATGGACGAGTTGAAGTGAATATAGACATTGCAAAATGTTTCAAGAGCACTGAAGCTTATATGTATGAATTGTAGTGCATAGTATACTCTTCTTGCTAGTTTTTTAATTGCTAAAATATTCTTATTTGCATGTCAATAAAAGTTTTGTTATGTGAATCATTTGTTTCATTTCAAGTTGCTACAGTAACGTGGAAAGACTACTTAACCAATATTTACTTTAAACGTGGAATCACTGGAGCATTTGCAAGACATAATAAGTTATACAAACTACTGAAACAAAACAAACAACCTGTAGCAAATTCCAAAGTGAAAAAGTAGTTACAAGACCAAGATGGCTTTAGTTTACTTCAACCAGTGAAATATAAATTTAAACGACAACGTATTATTACCCGTGGCATTGATGATATGTTGGATGTGGACTTGGCAGATGTGGTCAACATTGCAGAAAATAATGAAGGTAATCACTTTCTACTAATTGTCAATGATGTCTTGTCCCAACACTCGTGGGTACAAATTATTCCAAACAAAAGTCATACTGGTGTCATTCAAGCCTTTCAAGAGATTTGTCAACAAACAACAATAAGACCTAGAACATTGAGGCTAGATAACGGAACAGAATTTAAGAACTGATGGGTAAGACAGTTTATAAAGAAAGAAGACATTCATGCATATACTATCAAGACTGAGGCGAAAGCCAACTTTGCTTAAAGAGTCATATGTCATCTCAAAAGAATGATGTATCGCTATTTTCTACATCGCCAAACGTAACGATATAAGATATTTTACAAGACTTAGTCTACAATTATAATCATAGGTCTCATGGATCCTTACAAAATGCATTATCACCGGGAGACATTACCAATGCTATGAACCCATTTGAACCATTCTTCCACCAAGGTGTTCAGCTGGATTTTGTCTTTAAAGGAGGGTGAGCGTTGCAATTTCGCATGTGAAGAATATTGATGCAGTGTTCATGAGGTTTGGGAAGGAATTAAGGCTTTGTTTTGAAATAAAAAATGACTAATTCACAAACAAGTGAATTGACAATATTCTATCTCCTGAAGATCAAGTTGCGTGAATTATCATTTTAAATCTTTATCAATACCAGAATTTTAACTTCAAGTGTCAGAAGATCTTAGCATAAAAGTTATTGAAGCTGATGGTGAATTGTGTCTACAGTATCAATAGGATGATAAACTAACCAAAGGCTACAACTTCACCACGTTCGGTGTATGACATTGGATATACAATCACATGATGACTTGCATACGAATTTTGTGTCAAGAAGAAGAAACTGAAAGTACTTCAAATTAAAATTTTTATTTCCAAGGTAAGATATAAAAAGCTGCTAGCAAGTAGCAAAAACCTTGTCATTAAATTATTGAAGACATGGTGACAATATCTTTTTTTCTTTCCAGTAAATTTAATCTTATGTGAGTTGTATCAAAGGAAATAATAGAAGAGTGGCGGATATTTTAAAAGAACTTATATACGAATACGCTTTAAAAATGACATGGTCATAATATTACAGGAAGAAGAAGAAAAATGAAACATGTCATCATCTCAACAGACGTATAGAAACATTTGATGCATTGACTTTCTGTTTTCAAAGGCTGTTTATTTTAATCTGACTGGGTACTGGAAGTGAAGAAAATGCATAAACACTGGGTAGCAGTTTGAAGGATAATTCCAAGAAATCGTTTTATTCAATCTTTTGTAAATGAATGTAAAGAGGTGAATTTCCTAGAGAATACATCTGACATTGCTTCAGGATTTATCAACGCCAATACAATTTGGGCAGCTGACCTCATGCTAGTTGAAGTTGCTAGAATTATTTCACACTATGACATAATGTTTCACTGTCAACAGATATATCAGAGCTTGTCATGTTCAATAATGGACGAGTTGAAGTGAATATAGACATTGCAAAATGTTTCAAGAGCACTGAAGCTTATATGTATGAATTGTAGTGCATAGTATACTCTTCTTGCTAGTTTTTTAATTGCTAAAATATTCTTATTTGCATGTCAATAAAAGTTTTGTTATGTGAATCATTTGTTTCATTTCAAGTTGCTACAGTAACGTGGAAAGACTACTTAACCAATATTTACTTTAAACGTGGAATCACTGGAGCATTTGCAAGACATAATAAGTTATACAAACTACTGAAACAAAACAAACAACCTGTAGCAAATTCCAAAGTGAAAAAGTAGTTACAAGACCAAGATGGCTTTAGTTTACTTCAACCAGTGAAATATAAATTTAAACGACAACGTATTATTACCCGTGGCATTGATGATATGTTGGATGTGGACTTGGCAGATGTGGTCAACATTGCAGAAAATAATGAAGGTAATCACTTTCTACTAATTGTCAATGATGTCTTGTCCCAACACTCGTGGGTACAAATTATTCCAAACAAAAGTCATACTGGTGTCATTCAAGCCTTTCAAGAGATTTGTCAACAAACAACAATAAGACCTAGAACATTGAGGCTAGATAACGGAACAGAATTTAAGAACTGATGGGTAAGACAGTTTATAAAGAAAGAAGACATTCATGCATATACTATCAAGACTGAGGCGAAAGCCAACTTTGCTTAAAGAGTCATATGTCATCTCAAAAGAATGATGTATCGCTATTTTCTACATCGCCAAACGTAACGATATAAGATATTTTACAAGACTTAGTCTACAATTATAATCATAGGTCTCATGGATCCTTACAAAATGCATTATCACCGGGAGACATTACCAATGCTATGAACCCATTTGAACCATTCTTCCACCAAGGTGTTCAGCTGGATTTTGTCTTTAAAGGAGGGTGAGCGTTGCAATTTCGCATGTGAAGAATATTGATGCAGTGTTCATGAGGTTTGGGAAGGAATTAAGGCTTTGTTTTGAAATAAAAAATGACTAATTCACAAACAAGTGAATTGACAATATTCTATCTCCTGAAGATCAAGTTGCGTGAATTATCATTTTAAATCTTTATCAATACCAGAATTTTAACTTCAAGTGTCAGAAGATCTTAGCATAAAAGTTATTGAAGCTGATGGTGAATTGTGTCTACAGTATCAATAGGATGATAAACTAACCAAAGGCTACAACTTCACCACGTTCGGTGTATGACATTGGATATGCAATCACATGATGACTTGCATACGAATTTTGTGTCAAGAAGAAGAAACTGAAAGTACTTCAAATTAAAATTTTTATTTCCAAGGTAAGATATAAAAAGCTGCTAGCAAGTAGCAAAAACCTTGTCATTAAATTATTGAAGACATGGTGACAATATCTTTTTTTCTTTCCAGTAAATTTAATCTTATGTGAGTTGTATCAAAGGAAATAATAGAAGAGTGGCGGATATTTTAAAAGAACTTATATACGAATACGCTTTAAAAATGACATGGTCATAATATTACAGGAAGAAGAAGAAAAATGAAACATGTCATCATCTCAACAGACGTATAGAAACATTTGATGCATTGACTTTCTGTTTTCAAAGGCTGTTTATTTTAATCTGACTGGGTACTGGAAGTGAAGAAAATGCATAAACACTGGGTAGCAGTTTGAAGGATAATTCCAAGAAATCGTTTTATTCAATCTTTTGTAAATGAATGTAAAGAGGTGAATTTCCTAGAGAATACATCTGACATTGCTTCAGGATTTATCAACGCCAATACAATTTGGGCAGCTGACCTCATGCTAGTTGAAGTTGCTAGAATTATTTCACACTATGACATAATGTTTCACTGTCAACAGATATATCAGAGCTTGTCATGTTCAATAATGGACGAGTTGAAGTGAATATAGACATTGCAAAATGTTTCAAGAGCACTGAAGCTTATATGTATGAATTGTAGTGCATAGTATACTCTTCTTACTAGTTTTTTAATTGCTAAAATATTCGTATTTGCATGTCAATAAAAGTTTTGTTATGTGAATCATTTGTTTCACTTCAAGTTGCTACAGTAACGTGGAAAGACTACTTAACCAATATTTACTTTAAACGTGGAATCACTGGAGCATTTGCAAGACATAATAAGTTATACAAACTACTGAAACAAAACAAACAACCTGTAGCAAATTCCAAAGTGAAAAAGTGGTTACAAGACCAAGATGGCTTTAGTTTACTTCAACCAGTGAAATATAAATTTAAACGACAACGTATTATTACCTGTGGTATTGATGATATGTTTGATGTGGACTTGGCAGATGTGGTCAACATTGCAGAAAATAATGAAGGTAATCACTTTCTACTAATTGTCAATGATGTCTTGTCCCAACACTCGTGGGTACAAATTATTCCAAACAAAAGTCATACTGGTGTCATTCAAGCCTTTCAAGAGATTTGTCAACAAACAACAATAAGACCTAGAACATTGAGGCTAGATAACGGAACAGAATTTAAGAACTGATGGGTAAGACAGTTTATAAAGAAAGAAGACATTCATGCATATACTATCAAGACTGAGGCGAAAGCCAACTTTGCTTAAAGAGTCATATGTCATCTCAAAAGAATGATGTATCGCTATTTTCTACATCGCCAAACGTAACGATATAAGATATTTTACAAGACTTAGTCTACAATTATAATCATAGGTCTCATGGATCCTTACAAAATGCATTATCACCGGGAGACATTACCAATGCTATGAACCCATTTGAACCATTCTTCCACCAAGGTGTTCAGCTGGATTTTGTCTTTAAAGGAGGGTGAGCGTTGCAATTTCGCATGTGAAGAATATTGATGCAGTGTTCATGAGGTTTGGGAAGGAATTAAGGCTTTGTTTTGAAATAAAAAATGACTAATTCACAAACAAGTGAATTGACAATATTCTATCTCCTGAAGATCAAGTTGCGTGAATTATCATTTTAAATCTTTATCAATACCAGAATTTTAACTTCAAGTGTCAGAAGATCTTAGCATAAAAGTTATTGAAGCTGATGGTGAATTGCGTCTACAGTATCAATAGGATGATAAACTCACTAAAGGCTACAACTTCACCACGTTCAGTGTATGACATTGGATATACAATCACATGATGACTTGTATACGAATTTTGTGTCAAGAAGAAGAAACTGAAAGTACTTCAAATTAAAATTTTTATTTCCAAGGTAAGATATAAAAAGCTGCTAGCAAGTAGCAAAAACCTTGTCATTAAAATATTGAAGACATGGTGACAATATCTTTTTTTCTTTCCAGTAAATTTAATCTTATGTGAGTTGTATCAAAGGAAATAAAAGGAGAGTGGCGGATATTTTAAAAGAACTTATATACGAATACGCTTTAAAAATGACATGGTCATAATATTACAGGAAGAAGAAGAAAAGTGAAACATGTCATCATCTCAACAGACGTATAGAAACATTTGATGCATTGACTTTCTGTTTTCAAAGGCTGTTTATTTTAATCTGACTGGGTACTGGAAGTGAAGAAAATGCATAAACACTGGGTAGCAGTTTGAAGGATAATTCCAAGAAATCGTTTTATTCAATCTTTTGTAAATGAATGTAAAGAGGTGAATTTCCTAGAGAATACATCTGACATTGCTTCAGGATTTATCAACGCCAATACAATTTGGGCAGCTGACCTCATGCTAGTTGAAGTTGCTAGAATTATTTCACACTATGACATAATGTTTCACTGTCAACAGATATATCAGAGCTTGTCATGTTCAATAATGGACGAGTTGAAGTGAATATAGACATTGCAAAATGTTTCAAGAGCACTGAAGCTTATATGTATGAATTGTAGTGCATAGTATACTCTTCTTACTAGTTTTTTAATTGCTAAAATATTCGTATTTGCATGTCAATAAAAGTTTTGTTATGTGAATCATTTGTTTCATTTCAAGTTGCTACAGTAACGTGGAAAGACTACTTAACCAATATTTACTTTAAACGTGGAATCACTGGAGCATTTGCAAGACATAATAAGTTATACAAACTACTGAAACAAAACAAACAACCTGTAGCAAATTCCAAAGTGAAAAAGTGGTTACAAGACCAAGATGGCTTTAGTTTACTTCAACCAGTGAAATATAAATTTAAACGACAGCGTATTATTACCCGTGGCATTGATGATATGTTTGATGTGGACTTGGCAGATGTGGTCAACATTGCAGAAAATAATGAAGGTAATCACTTTCTACTAATTGTCACTGATGTCTTGTCCCAACACTCGTGGGTACAAATTATTCCAAACAAAAGTCATACTGGTGTCATTCAAGCCTTTCAAGAGATTTGCCAACAAACAACAATAAGACCTAGAACATTGAGGCTAGATAACGGAACAGAATTTAAGAACTGATGGGTAAGACAGTTTATAAAGAAAGAAGACATTCATGCATATACTATCAAGACTGAGGCGAAAGCCAACTTTGCTTAAAGAGTCATATGTCATCTCAAAAGAATGATGTATCGCTATTTTCTACATCGCCAAACGTAACGATATAAGATATTTTACAAGACTTAGTCTACAATTATAATCATAGGTCTCATGGATCCTTACAAAATGCATTATCACCGGGAGACATTACCAAGAAGATTGAATCCAAAGTGTGGAAACCTGTATATATATAGATAAATTGAAATTGAAATCAATGAAGAAGCCAAAACCCTCTAAGTTTAACATTGGTCAACATGAAATATGTATTTCAAAGGGGTTACCATGTAAAATTTAAAATTGAAAATGAAATGTTTTGAAGACACGAAAAAGATGAGGTGTGAAAGAATTATTTGTCAAGTGGTCAAGTGGCCAAAGAAATTTAATAGCTGGGTAAAAGAATCTGATATTCAAGCACCGTGAAGCATTCGTTTACATGCTTGGTTTCTAGACCATCAGGTAGTGGAAAACATTTCTTGTGAAAACACTCATTGAACAAAAAATCATTTAACCATTTCCTAAACATGTTTTATGGCTCTATGCTGTGGTTGAGCCCTTGTACAAAGATATGAAAAGAGTGACGTTTCATCAAGATATTCCAAAAGATACTGAAAAGCGATTCAATCCAAAACAGAATAACTTACTTATTATTGACGATCTCATCACCACAACTCACAGCGCTGAACGCATGACCAGATTGTTTAGTATTGGAACCAGCCATTAAAACTAAGCATTATTTTCATCATGCACAATCTGGTTTACCAAGGAAAGGAAATGCGTAATATTAGTTTAAATACACATTACATTATTCTGTTTAAAAATCCAAGAGATAGTCAACATTGGCTCGACAAATGTACTCAAGGAAATCTCAGTTTTTAATTGAAGCATATGAAGAAGTAAGCCACAAAAGATGAAGTGGTCAGTTTGTTTGAAATATGTTTAAATATATTGCAAGGGAACACACCGTTGACGCCACATATGTATCAAAAATTAATGCGTGAACAACAAACAAACATTCGACAACTGGCTGATAAGACAATTTCCCTCAATCATAAAAGATTTTGATAAATCAGTAAGGTGGGTTTATTGGAACAATTGCAAGAATTGTGCTTCCATTATTAGCTCAATTGTTATTAAAAAAACATGCAATGAAAATGGTCGTTATTCCTGAATCAGAATATAGAAATTATTATCAAGTCAACCTTCAAATAATAGTATTAAAGCTAAAGTGAATACACTTTGAGAAAAGAAACGAAATCGTGAAAACTGCAACTGAAATGCCTCAACCTCTTGGTCATCATGTACAAACAATTCAATCGCAGCAACAAAAAAAGTTTGCTGCTGCAGTTGCTGCAAAAAAGTAAGAAAAGTAACAACAGTTAACATTTTCAGCCTATGTATCATGCACAAGTAACAGAACTTCTAGCAGAACATAAAAACTATGGTACAAGATGAATAGATAAGAATGAACTTGTATTAAAAATTGGGGATTTAATTGAAAATTCCAACATTATTGATTTACTAAAAGAAGCATTTGTTGGTACAAGAAAAGAACGATAACTGCCAGCACGAGGTTTGTAGCAGTTTATTCAGGAAATTGCAGATGTTAATATTCCAAGAACTATTTTTGGCAGAAAGACAACTCGTGAAGATATTACAAAAGAGACAAAACAGCGTCAACAAAGACAGTTTCCAGAACGATGAGAATTTTTAACATGACTTAAAGAGTTATGTTGTTGTCAACTACAACTCATATTCCTGTAACAATGAGATGTGTAATTGCTTGTTGTCAAGGAGAAGTCATGCATAGGGACAATGTGAACCGTGCACGCGGCGTACACAGCGTGCGCACTACATGTCATTTGAATGGCGCCCACCTTGCACAAAGTAATGCAAAAACATTCAGTCCGTCAACGCGCATACACGAGTTAGTGATCATGGTGTCAACAAGTTTTTACCTTACATTGCGTAGTAATATTTGAAAGGAGAATATGCAGTAGCCTTAGCTGAAATTCAATATCCACTCACATGGATGACAATGAGACAAGGAATATACCCTTGATTATCGGTCATCATTAGATAATAGATTATATGAAGTTACCATTCCACATGGTTACTATTGATCTATACCTGAAATATGTACTGCAATAAGTGAAGAATTACAAAGATCTATTACTAAAAACTCTATTCGGTTAAAGTATGATCATATTGGACGAAGAGTTTCTCTTATTGTGGGAAACGATTATGATATTGTCTTTTCTACTGGATTAGCTGAGATATTAGGATTTATACGTGATAAATAGCATAAACAATCTGGTACACTTTATGTAGACTGCAGTATATGCGAGCTACAAGTAGTTGGAGATTATTATGTTCCTTTACTACGTTCTGTTCCCATTGAGGTTAACGATGGTGATATTATTATGAAAACTTTTGAAGAACCTCATAATGTCCCTGTTAATACATCAAAATTTGACAAGATAGAAATTAATAGTAAGGATGACACAGGTCATGATGTTTCATTGGAAAAGTGATATGTAACCTTCACTTTCGACAAAAAGCATTATGAAAACCTTATGAAAGCAGACAGACACGATCCATCTGCATACCGCAACCATTTCCTTCAAGTGGGTGGGGATTTGCAAGGAATTAACTTTGCACGCATACAATATGGGGATTGTATTGGTTTGTTCTTGGATGCAGTGGCTTGCAAAGCTAGTCCGTACTTATTACGGTTAGAGCTGATGCACCACACCTTGACAAGGCTGCAAAAGTGCGGTTAAGGTCGTAACTGGCTGTGCAGCTCAAGAAGCTGTTGGGGCTATTGATAAACGAAGTACACCAACGAAACTTGTTAGAAGGTGAACGACAGTGAAAGAAGCCAAAACAAAAGATATATTTCAGAAATAGAAAAAATGTCAATCATCCATGATCATTCTTGTGAATGTAGTCTCTCTCCATTGTAATGGTTTTACATACCCCAAACGCAAACTGCTGTAGAAAAAATTATAATGTAGACTATCGACCACACACTGCCATTAGGTACTAGATACAAATTTATATTAATGCTAGTATAGAAGAAAATTTAGATTTAAATAATAGTAGACTTCATGTTGAATGTGGCATTGCAAAGCGTGATGAAAAGGTTTGTGGTGTAGATGATAATATAACATCCATCAATTATTTGTATAATTAACACTTGACAAGCATTTGGCTTGCAATGTGTTTCTGAATTTGTGCGAGCAGCCGTTGGTATCTTTTTTTCTTGACATCTACTCAGCTGACACTACGTAGAACTTAGGTAGAACTTAATATAAACGTGTGCATGACATTTTTTATTTTTCTCCTTCGGTTTCGTATTCTTGTTAAAAATGCCATGTGAATAGAGTGTATTTTTGCAATACGTAGCATTTATCGCATAGCACAGAACACACAGCTGCTTAGCTTTGTGCGAGCTCTCACTGCGTAACTAGATAACACGGTGTATGCCTGATCAGCCAATAAAACCTTAAGTCAACCAAAACCAAACACTACTCGGTTTATAAGACTTATTCAAGCTGTGTTGTTTACAATATATTATTCAAGAAATAACTCATTGAAGGAAGTATTTTTATGTTTTAATTTTTGTCAAGTGTTTAATATTTCGCTAGCGAAATGAGGTTCTAGTTACTTATGGTCCATTAATTGAATTATTTCTGAATGAACTATTGATTTCACACAGTAACAGTTCCAATGGTTATACTCGCATCATTTCTCACCTTATTCATGATTAGTAAGAAAATCTAAATTCTGAGCGCTCCATGCGTCTCATCTATAAGGATACTGCTGGTTCGATGAATTCTCATGTGGTGAAATATCTATTCAATTAATGTTTATAACACGCTTTCATATAAATGCTGAGGGTGGTGAAATACCCGAAGCAGGAAATAGTGGTTTGCATAATTGTTATTTGCAAACGCGTCTAAGTGGTGAGTTTACGGGTGCCTTAAGAGCAGGATCGTTGTCTTCCCAATGGCATGAGTATGAATTTGCTTTGCATAGGCACACAGATGACTGTCCAAAAATATTGAAACCACACCTAAGTGCTTATTTTGAAACATTACCTATTTTTTGCAACCAAATGAGGAGTGATATTCCGAAATAAACACCTTATTGTGGGAAATGCGGAGTATTGAAATTTATCTCTCTTTTTTAAGCGAAACTGCTACTCCGCGCTGACAGCATTTGGACTGAAAGTTATCCCCTCTCTGCGTTTTTTTGGATGGTAACTGATCCCATAGCATGTGCCTACTCCCCCTGGGTTCACTAATAGAGAGATGGGTAGACAAATCACTGAAACTTTGTCACAGCCAGTCTAACAGTCGAACTAAAATTTGAAAATCGGAAGCCAGTTTTGAAATTCTGTGAATTTTACGGTGATAATGCTCATTCGCCAGATGTCGCCATAAAATGTAAACAGTGGATGAGGGCCTTTGTGGAGAAAGATGTGGAAGTAAATCCGCACAAGTTATCAATTAATGATATTCTAGTGTTGTGTTATATATGCTGACTGTTGTTCTATGTCATGCAACAATAAACGTATCGCAGGGATGGACAAAAACCACTGTTAATCGAGAAGTCAGCTTCTGAATTCACCCTTAAAAAGAAATACCGTTAATACGAGTACCTAAACTTGAATATTAGCAACGATGGTGTATCATAATAAGTATAGTGTGTCATGGTTAACGGAATTTTTTCATTCTTTCCCACATGTTGATTTAATGATCAATCAAGTGAATTCATCATTTAACCCGCAAGATGAACGATACCGAGAAGTAAGTACTTGTAACTATATTATGAGCCTTTTCACATTGGTTGTTTTTGATCTGTGATTAATCTATGCGAGTAGATGGCAATAGGCTTTTTCTAAGTGCATCCTCAGACTGTTGTCGAAATGCACACAAAACGCAGAAACCACCGATTCTGTATTTGAAACTGAATTGTTGAATTAAAATGCACGGAATTTCTTGCGCGTTAGACTGCAAACCATATACATGGGAATCTTCCGCCTTTTTTGTTGCCAAATGGACCACTTTTTTTCGACCCCATTCCCGTGTATGGTAAAATTTTCCGGCTTTTCATTTCGACCCCGTTCCCATGTATAAAAGCAGCCGTGTAAATACACCTGTTCAGTTTCCCTCTCGAGATTTACGAGAAAAGAGGACTTCAGTTTTTTTTGTTTTTTTTTTTTTTGGGGGGGGGGGGGGATAAACAGAGAAGCGAAAAAAAAAAAAAAAAACAAAAAACTTGGGACACATAAGTCAGTGGAGCAATTCATGAAGATCACTTTGAAATAGACACAGCGTTTTCGTCATCGAGTATCGGAACTTAAAAACTAGACTGAAGCTATTAGAAAACTTCAGTTTTCCGAAGTTACACTTGGGACCAAAAAAACTACGAGTCAGAACGCTGAAAAATTCAGATTTTTGTAGAAAATATTTGTTAAAAGTCCTAGTTAATCAAATATTTGTTAAAAGTCATGCCAAGTTCCAAGTTACATCAAAACTAAGCAACATGCTTTTGGTATGCTTTGTTGAAAATAAGTTGTTAAAACGCTGTTAAGACGTGGCGTTGGTTTTCGTTATCATTATCCAAGCGATTTATTTTCTGACGATTTATGTAGACGTCGAAAAATAGACGTCGCAAAAATGTCGGGGTCACACAAAAAAAAAAAAAACAGCAATTAATTACGAATGAGTCTCGGTTAGGTCTCAGATTCCCAGTTCGAACTAAGTAATGCAGGTCAACTGGGATAACTTTGTCAAAGAGGGAAGCAACGGATAGTCAATGACTGGCATTCCTTGGGAAATATTAGACGACAGAGTATCATCAGTAAAAAAGATGATAAATGCTTTTAGAAAATATTTAAGCCAAAATTCTGACAAATGTGCCAAAGAAGTATACATTAACAAGATATTTCACGGTTTATCCAAGTTTACCTCACCGGATTTTGAAAGTGTGATTTCGCGTATTTGCTGCCTTTGCGTTTACTTTCAACACTATCTGTAACCACCGGCGCGTCATTGAAGTCAAAAAAACTACCCGAAAAGCAGTTAAAACATAAGAATGGCCTTTTAGATCAAGCAGTAACATAGGTGATATATCAAATAAAGGTTTTATGAAACGGGTTTCGGACATAACCCCCCGGGACCAAACCCCCCAGGACCTAACCCCCCGCGCGCATAACCCCCCATGCCAAAATCCCCCCATATGGAGAGGGCCATACCCCCCCCCCCACTCCAACAATTATATTTGAACGTTTAAGCAGGCTCCAATATTCGGTAATCGTTACTTTATTTTTACTGATTATAAAGGTATGAAAGGTACACAATTGCAGTCGTATTATCTGACGAGCTTTGATGACGAGCTTTGATCTCAAATGCAATCAGAGCTTCTGCCGTGTCCTGTTCTGTCATCTTAGAACCACAGGATCTGAAGTACAATTTACACCCTTGTCATGTAGTCTGTATGTCGATTGCAATTAAAACGTCTGAAGTGCGAATTCCTGTTCTTTAGGAAATAGGACAGGGGACATTGTTCGTGACTTTCGCAACAGAAACATCTTAGATTTTCTCAGAGGAATAGCGCACAATATTCAGTTTTAAACCAACAGTGACTGTTGACATTAGTCAGTTGTAGTCATCGTAGTAAAACAGCTTTTGCAAAATGCTGTGAAATACATCTCAAGTCGTAAAATCATGATGCAATAAACGTGTGTTTAAATTTGACATATTATATTGGCATTTTGATTGGGTTAAGAGGTCGGGGGGGGGGGGGTGGTCCGATCGTGGGGTTATGCGCGCGGGGGGGGGGGGGGTTTGGTCCGGGGGGGTTTGGTCACGGGGGGTTCTGTCCTAGACCCTTATGAAACCATTAAACATATTTTTCAAAAAGTAGGAAATGCGGGGTATTCACAATTAAAAAAAAAAAAAACAGATTGTTGGCTGGCAGGGTAATTTGACTTTATTTGAATTATAATTATAGATACTCTTCCATTTTTTAACTTGCCCAGACCATATGGAAGTTCGGTCGGGACATCCGTGTTCCAACGGACACATTTCTAGTTTGAACTTGTAAGCAGTTACGGAACTTCGATAGATTATCAAACTGGCTGATTTAGCTCTTGTTATACACCAATTAATTCTTTGTTATGCGTCTTTAGATTAAACGTGTCTGAAGTGGTTTTGTTCAACTTTTCTGTTTCAGTAATGAGATCGCTGATTTAGAAATCAATATCTTTTCCCAGCTGGATTGACAAAGTTTCATTGTTTCTTTTTTGTGTGTACTTTACATTAACATATATTTGCTTTAAGTGTATTTCGTTCAATTTTACTGCTGTTGCTGCGGGAATATGTCGTACCTATGATGTTGTTTCTATCTGGCTACAGGTTCTCGTGTTTTGGGCGGCCATCCCTGTGCTCTGGCTGCTGCTTACGCTACTCCTGTTCCTCATGTACTTCTGCTATCGTTGCTGCCAACGAGACGTGGAGAAGAAGCAACGAGTACCTTGCCTACGCTGGACTATGGCCACATTAGCTTTTCTCACCATGTAAGTTCGAAGCATAATTTATTCGTCATCGCATCGATGCTCTCAACGGTTAGCCTGCAGAGTGTTGTTGTACTGCTATCCACGGACGATAATCCTGGCATTACAGATGTGTGGTTGTACCGTGGTTGTACCGTTATCAGCGGATGATAATTCTAGGGTTACAGATGGATTGTTCACCTGCAGTGTGTGGTTGTACCGTTATCGGCGGACGGTAATCCTAGGGTAACAGATCGATTGTTTGCCTGCAGTGTGTGGCTGCACCATTATCCACGGACGATCATCCTAGGGTAACATCGATTGTTTGCCTGCAGTATGTGGTTGTGCCGTTATCGGTGGATGATAATCCTAATGTTACAGATAGATTGTATGTGTGAAGCCCCACTTATTTTTAACACGTGTAGGGCGGGTTTTGCTGATTACACATAATAAAGTGGCGTAGACTGGCTGCGGGATTGGCACAAATTTATACTGTCCCGGGCTACGATCAATATGTCTGCGAACGGTTAGTAAAAATTACCTAGTGTTTTAACTGGTGCAGACAGGGCACGGGTGGGTATGACAAAATCTTGTAGTTCCTGAGACAAGTTAACCCGCGGCTACAAGTCATAGGAAGAAAATCCTATCTTCAACCGTTGATACTAGTGAACTGGTAGTGATGTGATCCGTCACTGATGGGTCCGGTTCGGTTTCGGTTTTTAAAGAAAAATCCGCGGTTTTTTCGGTTCGGTTTCGCTTTTTTTCAGACCATGCAAATATATATAAATTAAAGATATCCCAATTAATTTTCTGTTTTTATTCTAGAAAGTGATAAGTAAACACGCTGCTTAACTAAAAAAGGAACTCATCTGGAAGTGTAAAATAATGCTGCGCTAAAATAGTGAGCTGAAACATTCATAGCAGTTAAAAATGGTCCTGAGAAAAACAAAAATTTGAAATACAGTAGAAATCAAGTTGCAGCGCAAAACGTTCTAATGGAAAAGAGAATATCATAATACTACTTAAAATACTAAACTGAAAATACTAAAATAAACCGCGGTTTTCCACAGAGCACGGTTCGGTTTAACCGAACCACCACCTTCATGGTTAACGAAACGGTAAACCGTTACATCACTATAAACTGGTGCGAGATAAAAACTACTGAAATTCCCTGGGTTTGGGTTTACAATTGTTTGCCAGCAACCATCAGAGACGTAAAGCTTCTGTTGTTTGACACTTGGTATTTCTCACTCACTTTTCCGTCAATGAAATTTTACGATTCGGCCAAAAAAAGTCATGTGCTCGATAAAAAAAGAAGAAAGGGGGTGGGGGTGGGGAGGGGGGAGAATATAAGAGCGCCATGAAGACGCAATGCCCGTGTCCATGGTGTCCCGTAGGCTGGTAATGTGTATATTTGGCGTTTGCAGAGCCTCTGTTGGGGTAGGTTACTATGGCAATGAAGAAACACGGAAGGGGGTAAATCAGTTCACGAGCGCTGCGGAAGATGCGCAACACACCGTGGATAACATCCAGTACCAGGTAACTAGCTCAGCACGTGTCGGTTACTGACGCGGCACGTGTAGGTTACTGACGCAGCATGAGTCCGTTACTGACGCACCACGTGTCGGTTACTGATACAACATGGGTCGGTTACTGGCACAGTACGTGTCGGATACTGGCGCAGCACCTGTTGGTTACTGATACGACACGTGCCAAATACTGACACAGCACGTGTTTGTAACAAACCCAACCCTGTGTCGGTATAAACGTGTACATTAGACGCGTGTATATAGACGGGCATCTGTATGTTTGTCCGGATGTCTTTTTTTCATAAATATTACTTTAAGACATTTTGTTAATAAAAAAAAAGCCGTTAAAAGCACTCAAATCGTTCGTTTACTGTTTTATTTAAATTGGAGGTTTATGTTGTCTGCCTTCTGGTGTGATGTGGCTGTTGGTCGAGAAAAAACAGTTGACGCTCAGGGGCCGAGCTTTTTTCTCTCGCTGTAAAACATGGTGTTGAATCGTATAAAACTGTATTAACATGGACAAGGTTGTTAAGTATCACATGAGGGAAGCAAATTGTTTGCCTTCAAATGGTGGTATGCTTTTTCAAGTAATTTGTCAGCAAACAATGGAAGAGGCTCCCTTTTTTTTAAAAAGAAAGAGAGGTAATTGTGTAGAATGATAAGAAACAAAAACTCCTATTCCACAGCTTGAGAACTTGAATAGTATACTCAGGACCTGGCGTTATCTTTTGACAATGGAGCCGAGTCGGTGCTTAACTTTCCGGCATCTCTTTACACCGTTTGACGAGTTTTTTGTTGTTGTTGTTGTGAACTTCCCTCAAGTTGTGTAGCCGTTTTGTCAGAAGGTTATCAATAGCCCGTTGGTTACTCGCTTGACCGGGGTGATTGGCAGAGCTGTTGTGCCGTGCGATGCAATCTATGACGTAACAATCTATGACGTAACTCAGTTCGAAGTTGTATGGGAGTGGGATAAAATGTGGCGGCAGAACCATTATTGTCTGTTTGTGTGTGCGGGAAGGGTGGGGAGGGGCAGGGAGGGGGGGGGGGGGGGGGGGTCGGTGTGCGGGTCAATGAACAGAAGTGAAAGAAGATATCACACTCGGGCTTTCACCAAAAAGCCAATCCCAGTTTGCATATTTCATTTTCTTAAAATTTCTGCAGAGCACACAGTTTTTGTGACAAGCACTTGGTGTAATTACGCACACGCTTATTGAATAATCGGTTTGAGGTTCATTTTGCATCTCCTGTTTTTTTTTTGTTTGTTTTTTTTTTTTTTGCCGCCTTTTTATGCAGATATTGAGTCAACACGAAGCAGTGTTAACCTTTTGACAGTGTCCGGTTGGCTCAAGATCAGTCGATATCTGCTTTATCATATGAAGGGTCTAGGACCGACCCCCCCCCCCCCCACCCCCCCCCCCCCCCGAGACCAGTACCCCCAACCCGTGCCAAAACCCCCCGTGCTAACACCCCCGACTAACAAATTTGGGTTGTAACACATCAAAGGGAAATCAATCGTTACTGGTGTTGCAGTTGGTCACAATCACAAAACGCTTCATAGAAATTATTCAATAATAGTTTATGTCGCCTGAGTATAATTGCGTTTCTTGTGTTTTTCAAACAATTGCAATTCACTCTACCTTGATTGGCTTTGAATGGAATTGCAATTAATTGCAACTACGGGTCAGAAAACATTAAAGAAAAGTGCAAAGGTTATCTTAATTTTAAGAGAATGTATTTGACCCAAAAATCATGGAAAAAAACACAGAATTTGGACTGATCCGAAAACCCTCCCTTAGCCTTTTTCGCCAACCAATGCTGCATGTTGTGGGAGGGTTTTCTCGGATCAGTCCACCCATTCGTGTGGTTCAGACTCGTGCTACCAGTGCTACAGGCTGCGGGAGGTCCACCCGTTCATGTGTTTTATAATTCCACGATACTTCATTCGGGGCAATACGAGACCACATTTGCTGCTTTTAGTATGACGTCACGGATTTTCCCGGTTTACATCCAATCAAAATGCACGACAGAATGGTCATGAGCAGACCGGTCAACAACGGAAAATTGTTGTTCAGTGTCCCAGTTTTCATTTTACATCAGATTTATTGACCAGTTCTCCGCCAATCAAATCTTCTGACACAGACTAGTCATATAATAATGTGTTTCATTGTCAGAATGTAAATAAAAACTAGACCGAATTTCGCTACACGTAGCGAAATGACCCCCACTTGCAATGGTACAATCTATCTCGTCAAAGACACATTTTTTTCAGTCTTTCCACATAATTGTCAGCTTCCGAATTATTATCATGAACAAGGACATCGAAGTGAATATAATGTAATCTCAAATAATCAAATTCAGTTTTTTAACCGTTTTTGAGATAATGGTCAACTTCCGGTTTTTGACCTTGACCATGACGGAGGAGGTCAAGGTCACCGAGGTACGTCTTATATAGCGTGTTTTAGGTGAAACTATGTTTGCAAGTGGGAAAAAATTGGCAGATAAGCGCAACCATCGAATCAAAAGAAATGGTAACTTCCCGTTAGATTGAGATATTCCGGAAATACTCTGCTGTATCAGTTTCATTTAAGGCGTAAGGTACTTCAGGGGCAGAAGTAAATTGCCTGTGAGCAAGAACAGTGTCTTTTCCTGCCCTCCCCGGGGGGGGGGGGGGTGGTATGCATCCTTCGCCTATTCCTGCCAGAGTTTTAACTGGTTATAAACGTTCAAAAATATGAAAGACTTACGGGTGAATAAACAAAACTTAGTTAAGTTTTGATAACGTCTGCTAAAAAATGCGACCTTGGAATTCTGATAACCCTTGTAGATAATGGAAGATAAGCGTGTGCGCTGTATCGGTGGTTGCTGGCGTTTTAAGAGTCGTGAGAAATGCTCCTATTTCGGGCTGTTATCGCTTTTTTTTGCAATGAGGAAGAAGAAGATCCGGTGTGAAATAAAACACGGTGGTGACTCAGGATCTGTCATCCGCATCCTATGTATATATAGCATAGACACTATATATATATATATATATATATATATATATATATATATATATATATATTGGGTAATGTTTAAATCGAACACGCTTTATTTGGAGTTCGGCTAAATTGAAGATTTTTTTGGTCCGGAATTGATTTGCATTCATCAAATGGTGAAAATATTCGGATAACTTGGGAGTTGCGCTGATTTATGCTACATTTGTCGGTCCCAGTATTTTGTTTTGGATTGTTTAACACCAGCGTAAATTTGATTTGTTTGAAGTCCACAAATTCACAGAGTATATGTTCACGCACGGTTTCCAGACAGAAGGGTCTTGGACAAAAGGGCCTTTCCCAAAAAGGCCTTTCCCAAAACGGCCCTAAATGAAAAGTTGGTCAAAAAGGCCTTGGGAATTTTTTCTAGGATTTTGAGTTTTAATTGTTAAATGGAATATGTAATAAAATAACAAGTGAAAAAAAAAAAAAAAAAAAAAAAAAAAAACTTCATTGTGCTTATACAGATAACTGCCTTGATGTTTTGTTTCAATAACTCCCCATCACTGTTGAGATTTCCGAAGCACTGTGCCACAGGATAATCCCTGTTGGTACCAATTACTGCCTTGATGTTTTAATCGTTGCAAAGACTCTTTCAATTACTTCCCATCACTGTCTTTAGATGCCAAATTTCGAAGTCATTGTGCCACAAAAGATAATCTCTGTCCTTTGTTTCGTTCCTCTTCACTGTGCTGTTTAAACACACGCGCTGATCCGGATGATATTGGCGTGTCTTGCCGATATATAAGGAGTTCTGAATTTGAGGTCTTTACTTGGAACTGTGGCCAACAGCAATGGATATAATACAAAGTAATAAAGGACAGTCAAAAATTTGTCCCGGTGGCTTCATGTACGTTAAGAAAAATTAAAATAAATTTGAGAATCATATCCAAAAAAAATCGCAAGGCCCTTTTGTCCAACTTTTCATTTATAGCCGTTTTGGGAAAGGCCCTTTTGGAAAAAGCCTTTTTGGGAAAAGGCCCTTATGCCCAAAGCCCTTTTGTCCAGGGCCCTTCTGTCCCGGATTCGTTCACGCACACATAAAAAGGTCTGTTATCTAAACAGAAACAAAGGGGTGCTGATTGGCGGAGTTGGACTTGCCACAGCTATTTATCTTATCTTATCTTCGCTTTCTGAGGGCGCCATATAGGGGGGGGGGGAGGGGGTGTACGATTCCACCTCCGGGTCTTTGAACGCGGATGTTGCAATTCATATAACAAGATCCTATTTCGTTCAGGCCTTTTGATGTGAGGAATTGTGAATTTGATGGATAGTGGCGAAGATCTGTGTGAAGAACTGGGCGATCCCCTAAAATATTTTGCAAACGTGCTGACGTCATGATGAAAATCACATGGACTCGCGATCCCCTGAAATACTTAGCTAACGTATTGGCGTCATGATGAAAGTCACTCGCGATAGAAAATTTATACACTTGTACTTCGGATCTTTGTTAGAAAAAAACGCTTCTAATCAGAATGAAAAAAATGTTTGATTCATTGAAATGTACCAATGTACGATTCTGTGTCCCGCATATAAAAAAACTATACAGGCGCTGTAACGAGAGTCATATCCTCAATTGACATTCAGTTTATCGGTAGTCTATTCCGGAAAAGCCTACCAAAAAAAAAAAAAAAAAAAAAAAATAGATGGTTTCATATTCTTCAGAATTCTTATTTTAAATAATACGATGTTATACATATATTTACAGAAGTACGAAAAAAAGAGACAGGGGCGCTGTGTATGTGCTGGGGGGGGGGGGGGGAAGGGCGGCAACGATTAATTCCACTGGTTATTGGTACCATCTAGCGACCGAAATACGCATTACATTGAATATCACAGAGTTTGAATCCATGTTTACACGATATAAATAACTATTAAATCCGTCCAGATCGAAAAATTCTTTTCAAAGACAAATAGGCTCGTGTCCAGAAACAGTCTGTGTTGATATTTTGTTCCTAGAAGGGCCTGTGTTGATATCTTACCCATTAAAAGCACATTACACTGTTTTCACCATTTAACCATTGCGGCAATGGGATTTTGTCAAAAAGATTGTATGATTCTGTTATTGATACGGTGACGTCTAGTTTTTATTTGCTTAAAACATTTCGGATGACGTGTTCTTCAAACAGGAGAAAAAATGAGGCAATTGTCAATTGTGATTATGTGTGAATTTTGCATTTTGATTGAAATTTCTTGGTTTTCCCAATGGTTTCCACAGTAAAAGTACTCTACCCTTCAGTATCTTTATTTCTCTTTTAACATCGGTCACCTCCCTTTTTAGCCCAGCTTACGTTACACGTAAGCTGGGGTATTCCTATCGGTTTGCGGGCGGTGTCCGTTAGTTAGTTAGTTAGTTAGTTAGTTGTTTATTTAGTAAACTTTGGTTCAAAATGCATCTCCTCCTACAATTTTGAACCGATGTCATTTATTTTTGGTGTGAGGCATCCCTAAGGGGTCGTGCATAAGGCTTGTGCTTTTCTAGTCGATCGGGTGATTTTTGAATTTTTGGCGAATTTTTAAAGAAAAAATTTTAAAATGTATCTCCTCCTACATTTTTGACCCGATGTCATTTATTTTTGGTATGAGGCACCCCTAAAGGGTCGTGCATACGGCTTGTGCTTTTTTAGTCGATCGCGCAATTTTTGTATTTTTGGGGAATTTTTAAAGCAAAAATTTCGAAAATAATTCAAAATGCATCTACTCCTACAATTTTGATTCCATGTCATTTATTTTTGGTGTGAGGCATCCCTAAGGAGTCGTGCATACGGCTTGTGCTTTTTTAGTCGATTGGGTGATTTTTGAATTTTAGGGGAATTTTTAAAGAAAAAAATTTAAAATGTGTCTCCTCCTACATTTTTGACCCGATGTGATTTATTTTTGGTATGAGGCACCCCTAAAGTGTCGTGCATACGGCTTGTGCTTTTCTAGTCGATCGGGTGATTTTTTAATTTTTGGGGAATTTTTGAAGAAAAAAATTTAAAATGTATCTCGTCCTACATTTTTGATCCGATGTCTTTTTTTTTTAGCCCAGTTGGCTTTTTAGCCAACAGGGCTATACAGATGGGGGCAAGTGTTTTTAACCTTCTACTGCATTAGGAAATTTTTTTATTTTTTGGTTTAAACCATTTTTGGCGATTTTATTGCCAATTTCGGCAAAATACGAAAAAACCTATCTAGTCCCTCATTTTTCATCGGAAGATTCCGAAATTTTTTATGAAGAAACTAGAACTAAGGGGTGAAAAAAGTACTTTTTTCGATTTTTGAATTTCGCCTTATTTTTGAATCTACTGAGCTTCAAAGTTTGCAACTTCTAAAAATTGGCAAATTTCCATTTTTTTTTCTTAACAAAGTAGTTAAAGTGGAATATCTTTTTTATTTTTCATCCGATTCGTACCAAATTTTAAACGCGAGTTTTTAACCTTCTACTGCATTAGGAATTTTTTTTTATTTTTTGGTTTAAACCATTTTTGGCGATTTTATTGCCAATTTCGGCAAAATACGAAAAATCTATCTAGTCCCTCATTTTTCATCGGAAGATTCCGAAATTTGTTATGAAGAAACTAGAACTAAGGGGTGAAAAAAGTACATTTTTCAATTTTTGAATTTCGCCTTATTTTTGAATCTACTGAGCTTCGAAGTTTGCAGCTTTTAAAAAATTGGAAATTTCCATTTTTCTTCTTAAAAAAGCAAAGTTTCAATTTGCAGAGGGGCACAATATGTTACATGCAAGTACTTCTGGTTGGACTTTTCAGTAATTTTGTTGTCAGTGGGTCATATCTATGATATTTTCAAGTGGGCGATAATAGGGAACATTGGGCGATAAAGCAAGAAAGTTGTAATTTTCGGTTTAAAAGTGCAGGAATCAATTCTATGTTCCAAAAATATGATAAATATGATATTTTTCGGATGGGCGATAATAGGGAATATTGGTCGATACTGCAAGAAAGTTGTAATTTTCGCTTTAAATGTGCAGGAAACAATTCTAGGACCCGAAAATATGATAAATATAATATTTTTCGGGTGGGCGATAATAGGAAACATTGGGCGAAAATGTAAGAAAGTTGTAATTTTCGCTTTAAAAGTGCAGGGATCAGTTCTATGACCCGAAAATATGATAAATGTGATATTTTTCGGGTAGGCGATAATAGGGAATGTTGGGCGATAATGTAAGAAAATTGTAATTTTCGCTATAAAAGTGCAGGAATCAATTCTATGTCCCGAAAATATGATAAATATGATATTTTTCGGGTGGGCGATAATAGGGAACATTGGGCGATAATGCAAGAAAGTTGTAATTTTCGCTTTAAAAGTGCAGGGATCAATTCTATGTCCCGAAAATATGATAAATATGATATTTTTCGGATGGGCGATAATAGGGAACATTCTGCGATAATGCAAGAAAATTGTAATTTTCGCTTTAAAAGTGCAGGAATCAATTCTATGACCCGAAAATATGATAAATGTGATATATTTCGGGTGGGCTATAATAGGGAATATTGGGCGATAATGTAAGAAAATTGTAATTTTCGCTTTAAAGTGCAGGAATCAATTCTGTGACCCTAAAATATGATAAATATGATATTTTTTCGGATGGTCGATAATAGGGATCATTGGGCGATAGTGCAAGAAAGTTGTAATTTTCGCTTTAAAAGTGCAGGAAACAATTCTATGACCCGAAAATATGATAAATATGATATTTTTCGGGTGGGCGATAATAGGGAACGCTTTGGGCGATAATGTAAGAAAGTTGTAATTTTCGCTTTAAAAGTGCAATAATCAATTCTATGACCCGAAAATATGATGTGATATTTTTCGTGTCGGCGATAATAGGGAACATTGGGCGATAATGTAAGAAAGTTGTAATTTTCGCTTTAAAAGTACAGGAATCAATTCTGTGACCCGAAAATATGATAAATATGATATTTTTCGGATGGGCGATAATAGGGAATATTGGTCGATACTGCAAGAAAGTTGTAATTTTCGCTTTAAATGTGCAGGAAACAATTCTAGGACCCGAAAATATGATAAATATAATATTTTTCGGGTGGGCGATAATAGGGAACATTTTGCGATAATGTAAGAAAGCTGTAATTTTCGCTTTAAAATTGCAGGAATCAATTCTATGACCCGAAAATATGATAAATGTGATATTTTTCGTGTGGGCGATAATAGGGAACATTGGGCGATAATGCAAGAAAGTTGTAATTTTCGCTTTAAAAGTGCAGGAATCAATTCTATGACCCGAAAATATGATAAATGTGATATTTTTCGGGTGGGCGATAATAGGGAATATTGGGCGATAATGTAAGAAAATTGTTATTTTCGCTTTAAAAGTGCAGGAATCAATTCTGTGACCCGAAAATATGATAAATATGATATATTTCGGGATGGTCGATAATAGGGAACATTGGGCGATAGTGCAAGAAAGTTGTAATTTTCGCTTTAAAAGTGCAGAAAACAATTCTATGACCACAAAATATGATCAATGTGATATTTTTCGGGTGGGCGATAATAGGGAACGTTTTGCGATAATGTAAGAAAGTTGTAATTTTCGCTTTAAAAGTGCAATAATCAATTCTATGACCCGAAAATATGATAAATATGATATTTTTCGTGTCCGCGATAATAGGGAACATTGGGCGATAATGCAAGAATGTTGTAATTTTCGCTTTAAAAGTGCAGGAATCAATTCTATGACCCGAAAATATGATAAATGTGATAGTTTTCGGGTGGGCGATAATAGGGAATATTGGGCGATAATGCAAGAAAGTTGTAATTTTCGCTTTAAAAGTGCAGGAATGAATTCTATGACCCGAAAATATGATAAATGTGATATTTATCGGGTGGGCGATAATAGGGAACATTGGGCGATAATGTAAGAAAGTTGTAATTTTCGCTTTAAAAGTGCAAGGATCAATTCTATGACCCGAAAATATGATAAATGTGATATTTTTCGGGTGGGCGATAATAGGGAATATTGGGCGATAATGTAAGAAAGTTGTAATTTTCGCTTTAAAAGTGCAGGAATCAATTCTATGACCCGAAAATATGATAAATGTGATATTTTTCGGGTAGGCGATAATAGGGAACATTGGGCGATAATGTAAGAAAGTTGTAATTTTCGCTTTAAAAGTACAGGAATCAATTCTGTGACCCGAAAATATGATAAATATGATATTTTTCGGATGGGCGATGATAGGGAATATTGGTCGATACTGCAAGAAAGTTGTAATTTTCGCTTTAAATGTGCAGGAAACAATTCTAGGACCCGAAAATATGATAAATATAATATTTTTCGGGTGGGCGATATTAAGGAACATTGGGCGAAAATGTAAGAAAGTTGTAATTTTCGCTTTAAAAGTGCAGGAATCAATTCTATGACCCGAAAATATGATAAATATGATATTTTTCGTGTGGGCGATAATAGGGAGCATTGGGCGATAATGCAAGAAAGTTGTAATTTTCGCTTTAAAAGTGCAGGGATCAATTCTATGACCCGAAAATATGATAAATGTGATATTTTTCGTGTAGGCGATAATAGGGAATATTGGGTGATAATGTAAGAAAATTGTAATTTTCGCTTTAAAAGTACAGGAATCAATTCTATGTCCCGAAAATATGATAAATATAATATTTTTCGGGTGGGCGATAATAGGGAACGCTTTGGGCGATAATGCAAGATAGTTGTAATTTTCGCTTTAAAAGTGCAGGAATAAATTCTATGACCCGAAAATATGATAAATATGATATTTTTCGTGTGGGCGATAATAGGGAGCATTGGGCGATAATGCAAGAAAGTTGTAATTTTCGCTTTAAAAGTGCAGGGATCAATTCTATGACCCGAAAATATGATAAATGTGATATTTTTCGTGTAGGCGATAATAGGGAATATTGGGTGATAATGTAAGAAAATTGTAATTTTCGCTTTAAAAGTACAGGAATCAATTCTATGTCCCGAAAATATGATAAATATAATATTTTTCGGGTGGGCGATAATAGGGAACGCTTTGGGCGATAATGCAAGATAGTTGTAATTTTCGCTTTAAAAGTGCAGGAATAAATTCTATGACCCGAAAATATGATAAATATGATATTTTTCGTGTGGGCGATAATAGGGAACATTGGGCGATAATGCAATAAAGTTGTAATTTTCGCTTTAAAAGTGCAGAGATCAATTCTGTGACCCGAAAATATGATAAATGTGATATATTTCGGGTGGGCGATATCAGGGAATATTGGGCGGTAAAGCAAGAAAGTTGTAATTTCGCTTTAAAAGTGCAGGAAACAATTCTAGGACCCGAAAATATGATAAATATAATATTTTTTCGGGTGGGCGATAATGTAAGAAAGTTGTAATTTTCGCTTTTAAAGTGCAGGAAGCAATTATATGACCCGACAATATGATAAATGTGATATTTTTCGGGTGGTCGATAGCCTCTTTTTCATTTTTCCCACGCAATTTAAAATTAATTAGGGTCCACATATTTTTGACGAACCCCCCGCTTTGAAGTTTACCAGGGCATTTGAAGTACGCCTGTCAGGGTAGACTATCCACGGTCTGGATATACCTCACCCGATCATTTATCGATTTTTAATTAAACGCTGGCCTAGTACCACCCTGGATAGGAATCCACGTTTAAGTAATCGTATGCAACAAAAGGCTCGAGATAAGTGCATATAAGAAAGGACGTTATTTAAATTTTGGAGTTCTACTTTTCTTTGATATCAAATTAAATTGGAGAAAAATTCCTGTTTTTACATATATATTTTTATTTGACAAATATCGTACCGTGTTCTGGATAGGATGTTCCAAAACTCAACACAACACAAGTAAATAAACATGCGCATTGATCCGAAATAAGAACCGCACATCAACGCAAGGTAAATAAACATGCGCACTGATCCGAAATGCAAACCGCACATCAACGCAAGTTAAATAAACATGCGCACTGGTCCGAAAAAAGAACCGCACATCAACACAATGTAAATAAACATGCGCACTGATCCGAAATAAGAACCGCACATCAACACAAGTAAATAAACATGCACACTGATCCGAAATGCCAACCGCACATCAACGCAAGTTAAATAAACATGCGCACTGGTCCGAAATTCGAACCGCGCATCAACGCCACTTAAATAAACGTGTGGAGTGGTTCGAAATGTGAACCACGCGCCAACGCAAGTTAAACAAACATTTTTACTGGTCCAGAATAAGAACCGCGCATCAATGCAAGTTCAATAAACGTGCGCACTGGTCCGATATTCGAACCGCGCGTCAACGCAAGTTAAATAAATATGCGCAATGGCCCGAAATTCGAACTGCTCATCAACGCAAGTTGAATAAACATGCGCACTGGTCCAAAATGCAAACCGCGCACCATCGCAAGTTAAATAAACATATACACACGTCCAAAATAAGCACCGTGCAAGTTAGATAAACATGCAAACTCTTCCGAAATGCGAACCGCGCATCAAGACAACCTAAGGAAACTTGTGCACTTGTCCAAAATAAGTACGAAAGTAAAATAAACATGCGCATTGGTCTGGAATAAGAACCGCGCATTAATCTTTATTAAGTTAAATAAACATGTGCACTGTTCCAAAATGAGAGCCGCGCATCAACGCAAATTAAATAAACATGCGCACTTGTCTGAATTAGAACCGCGCATTGAGGCAAGTTACATAAATATGCGCACTGGTCCGAAATGCGAGCGTTGTTTGAAGGTATCTATGGCAAACTATCCAGTCTACCAGATATACAAAAAATCTGTTCCCCATTTTTCTGGGAAAGAAATCTTTGTATGCATTTATCGGTCTTTGCCGTCTCATCTTTTGAAGCTTGATATTTCAGGGAAATTCCTTCGCTCATGCACGCTGGAATGGGTCTTATTGCGTTTCGTAAGCTGGGACTTTGTCCTTGGACAAACTTGTTAGTTCCCCGCCGGGGGACTATAGTTTTCGGGTTTGTCTGTCCGTCCGTCTGTCCGTCCGTCCGTCTGTCCGTCTGTCCGTCCGTCTGTCGACACCTTTTTGTTAACACACTCAAGCCTACATTTTTCCACCGATTGTTAAGATATTGTATATATGGGTAGTACTGGAACGAACAAGGATCGGTATTGTAAATGAGCCATGTCGGCCCAAGGACATTGGCCCAGCTGAACTTCACAAATTTTCCCAATCCTTACTCAGTCGAATGAGTTTGTTAACACACTCAAGCCTACATTTTTCCAACGATTGTTAAGATATTGCATCTATGGGTAGTACTGAAACGAACAAGGATCGGTATTGTAAATGAGCCCTATCGGCCCAAGGACATTGGCCCCCCTGAACTTCACAAATTTTCCCAATCCTTACTCAGTTGAATGAGTTTGTTAACACACTCAAGCCTACATTTCTGGATCGATTGTTGAAATCGTTTAGATATAGGAAGTATTGGAACCAACAAAGGTCGGTATTGTAAATGAGCCCTGTCGGCCCAAGGACATTGGCCCAGCTGAACTTCAGAAAATTTCACAACCCTTACATACTGGAATGAGTTTGTTAACACACTCAAGCCTACATTTCTGCATCGATTGGCAAGATATCTTTACTATTAGTAGTATTGGAATCAACAAGGTTTGGTGTTGTAAATGAGCCATGTCGGCCCAAGGACATTGACCCAGCTGAACTTCACAAATTTTCCCAATCCTCACTCATTTGAATGAGTTTGTTAACACACTCAAGCCTACATTTCTGGATCGATTGTTGAAATCTTTTAGATATAGGAAGTATTGGAACCAACAAAGGTCGGTATTATAAATGAACCCTGTCGGCCCAAGGATATTGGCCCAGCTGAACTTCAGAAATTTTCACAAGCCTTACATACTGGAATGAGTTTATTAACACACTCAAGCCTACATTTTTTGAAACAATTGGCAAAATGTTATACACATAGGTAGTATGGGTGGTAATAAGAATTGGTATTGTAAATGAGCCATGTTGGCCCAAGGACATTGGCCCAGCTCGAATTTTAAAATTCACGAATATGATACGAAGGGTTGTAGTCCAACCTAACAAAATCAAATACTGGGATTGTACGCCGGCGGGGGACATAGTCAGTTTCACTGACCCACTTGTTCTTTTTAATTTTTAAATGTATACCCTCAAAGCATTAAACTGTGAAAGTATGAAGAAAATGTCAATTGTCGGTAACATACCCGCATTTCCCTTTAAGTCACAACCACGTGATTCGCCTTTGGAGTGGGACGAACGGGAAGGAGACGAAGGATTACTCCAGCCATTTGTTCTCACCTGATTACGGTTAAAAATCAACTCTCCTAAAAGTCCTATGAAATTCGCGTATTCAGTAAAGATCCTGTGATAATTGAACTGGACATTTTAGTTTACGAAGGTGTGCCGTGTTGCCGTTGCGCTGTAACCTCTAAAATATGACTGAATGACCGCTAACACATGAGTGGATGACCTCTAACACATGACGAGATGACTTCTAACACATAACAAGATGACCTCTAAGACATGCTTGGATGACCTGTAAGCCATGACTGGATGACCTCTCACACATAACTGGATGACCTCTAATATATGACTGGATGACCTCTAATATATGACTGGATGACCTCAAATATATGACTGGATGACCTCTAATATATGACTGGATGACCTCTAACACATGACTGGGTGACCTCTAACACATGATTAGATGACCTCTAACATATGACAGGATGAATTCTAACACATAACAAGACGACGTCTAAGACATGCTTGGATGACCTCTAACACATGACTGGATGACCTCTAAGACATGACTGGATGACCTCTCACACATAACTGGATGACCTCTAATATATGACTGGATGACCTCTAACACATGACTGGGTGACCTCTAACACATGATTACAGGGTTGAGACTTCGTAAAATTTTCTGGTCGCCCTCCGGGCGACCAGCTTTGAAAAGTTAGTCGCCCGGCACAAAAATTAGTCGTCCGGCGCAATTTTTGCAAAATTTACATGAAAATACTCAGAAAAAAGTTGGTCGCCACTCGGGCGACCAAGTCGAAAAAGTTGGTCGCCCGAGCCAAAAGTTGGTCGCCACGGGCGACCGGGCGACCGCGAAATCTCAACCCTGTGATTAGATGACCTCTAACACAGGATGACTTCTAACACATAACAAGATGATGCTTGGATGACCTCTAACACATGACTGGATGACCTCTAAGACATGGCTGGATGACCTCTCACACATAACTGGATGACCTCTCACACATTACTGGATAACCTCTGACCGTGACTAGAGGGGGACTGAAAAATGTGTTGCGCTCTTGTGGTCCGTGCTTGCTACAATACATTGTCCCCGAATATGCGAATATGACACACACTTATTCATGAAAAAAGACAAGCAAGCAGCTTGTGACCTCCCCCCCCCTCCCCCTCCCCCCCTCCCCCCTCCCCCCCCCCACAAACACACCTAGATTATTGACTGCCACAGTTGCATTTTGCACTTCGGAATCATAAATAAGCAAAATGTGATCATTTAGAATGTGCATCTGAAAAACCAAAGAGAGCTGGTATTTGAGAGGTGTTAAAACATTTTAGCGGTTGCTGAAAACGTTTTCTTCTCGCTGTATTCATGTCCAACGGGGAGAGTTGCCGTTTGTTTGGAATAAATGGTATGTTGACTTGTTACCCATAATACAGTTGTTACACGTAACACAGTTGTTACCCGTTACGGTTGTAATACAGTGGTTACCCCTAATACAGATGTTATCCGTTGCGGTTGTAATACAGTGGTTACCCCTAATACAGTTGTTATCCGTTACGGTTGTAATACAGTGGTTACCCCTAATACAGTGGTTACCCGTTACGGTTGTAATACAGTGGTTACCCCTAATACAGTGGTTACCCGTTACGGTTGTAATGCAGTGGTTACCCCTAATACAGTTGTTACCCGTTACGGTTGTAATACAGTGGTTACCCCTAATGCAGTGGTTACCCGTTACGGTTGTAATACAGTGGTTACCCCTAATACAGTTGTTGCCTGTGATCCAGTTTGGGACAGTTGCCGTTTGTTTGGGACAAATGGTATGTTCTCACTTGTACCCATGATACAGTGCGCATGTTCGGTCAAATTAGTTCCTTATGTCAGAGACTGAAAACTCAAGTAGTGAGGACTGAAAAACGGTCAGCCCCGCAGTGCCGTTAATGTTGTTCCACCGCAGACCAAAGCAGAAATCAGTCCGCACACACATTTCTTTAGCAAACTGAAGCAAATTTTATGTCAGTTAACTATAATTCCACGAAAAAGAAAAAAAAATTCCCGACATAGTTATATCATTCTTATATGGCTGTCGAAAAGGTGTTCGCGTTATAAAATAGGGAATGTTGACAAACGACTGGAGCTAGTGCCCTTCTGGCCATTTACAGGGTGCTTAGATTTCGCCAACAATAATGTCATTTTTCCAGCTACCGTTAGAGTCTATATTTACCCAGCACTCTGTCCCTTCTCCCTTTGGAAACAAAAGCAAGAGAGGCGAGGATGTAGCAATCGCGATACAATATGGCACATTGGAGCAAGCCTGCTTTTCAAATGCGCCATTTTTACAGTTTTTATCCTGCCCCATTAAAGACAAAACGTAATCAAGTGGCCCACAGTGGAGATATTGACGACTGGGTTTGTTAGCAATTATTGGAGAACGACTTCTAATTATTGGGGGAAATTTCCGGGCCTGGATGAGGTGAATGCTTGATGAGCTGGCATCGTTGGTCATTTAGTGCCCGTTGAGACACTGCATGCTTCGCAGCACTCTTGACAATTGTACTGCGGATGACGTCACGAGCATATGACGCCACCTGGCTCGGGTGAACTGCTTGCCGCTACTCTTGCATACCCATTTAAATCCAACATCGCCGGATTTGCACCAAATATTTGACCCCAAGCCATTGCATATTCAACATGTATGAGAAAAATGTGCTATAAATATATGATATGGGAAATACACAGAATCGTTTTGGCGGCCCACTTTAGTCAAATAAAAGCCAACCCCGATTTAGCGGAAGTTCAGGGTGTGGATTTATACACTGCACTCAAATTCAGCAAAAATAGAAGAAGATAGAAGAACCAATGAGAAATCGTCACTTATGCTAAAAAGAAGGGCGTGAGATGACAAGTTTATACTTGATTTAATGAAACAAATCTGAACATGCCTCTTTAATGTGTAAAGTGGTTTACATTTTCCGTGTGACGTCATGTAAATCTCGCCTAATGTGTCAAGAAGGATGTGGTTTACATTGTGCGGTTCACGGAAGGGTTCTGTGTGAGATTAGAGTGGTGGCTGAAAATAGCCCTTCTCACATACCCTGGGTGGCATGTTACAGACGGTGTAGTTACGCGTAGCCTTGCTAATGTGCTAATGTGGCGCTATTCGATTCGACCCCCGGAAACATGTGGCGCCATTCGATTCGACCCCCGGAAACTGGGCCACACTTCGTAACGTGAGCACGAACAGGTAAAACCATAGCATGCCATATAAAGGAATGATTTTTTTTTTTTTTTTTGCTTTACGATCTGCTTTAGTGCTCTTTGGTGCTGTTATTTGAAAAGAAAAGGCTACGTCGTGGCTTATTATTTCTAGCCATCGAGTCAGACAGGTTGGCTTCGGTGCGAACTTTACTTAATTTAGGCCATGAAAGGAAGCCCCTTCGGATGCTAATTAATGGAGCTTACCGTCGGGGTGAAAGGCTGATCGAGGCATTTTATTACTGCGCGTCTGGTTATATAAGAAAGGATTAAGAAACTTATTAATTGACGGACATTCTCACCCGCATTCGGATCCCCTTCTCCCGCCCATTCTTTGGCAAAAGGTGGACCGGATGTCTCTTAATTTTTAATCGAGGAAGTATATGTGGAAATTGGAGTGAGAGTATAAAAAAGGGCAGTGAGTTCAGTCTAATCTTCCTCAATTGTTCCATGTTTAGGTTATGCTTTTTCCTGCCAACTCCGTACCCAAGGGCGGCCGGTTTTAAAAACATTGACTGTGAGATACAGTCAGATAACTTTGATTGGGTAGGAGAGTGACCTAGTTAACGGTGACTGATTGGACCGGGGAGTGACTTAGTTAACGGTGACCGATTGGACCGGGGAGTGAGCTAGTTAACGGTGCCCGATTAGGCCGGGGAGTGACCTAGTTAACGGTGCCCGATTGGGCCGGGGAGTGACCTAGTTAACGGTGCCCGATTAGGCCGGGGAGTGACCTAGTTAACGGTGCCCGATTAGGCCGGGGAGTGACTTAGTTAACGGTGACCGATTGGGCCGGGGAGTGACCTAGTTAACGGTGCCCGATTAGGCCGGGGAGTGACCTAGTTAACGGTGCCCGATTAGGCCGGGGAGTGACCTAGTTAACGGTGACCGATTGGGCCGGGGAGTGACCTAGTTAACGGTGCCCGATTAGGCCGGGGAGTGACCTAGTTAACGGTGACCGATTGGGCCGGGGAGTGACCTAGTTAACGGTGCCCGATTAGGCCGGGAAGTGTCCTAGTTAACTGTCTCCGATTGGGTCGGATTGGGACCTAGTTAACGGTGACCGATTGGGCCGGGGAGTGACCTAGTTAACGGTGCCCGATTAGGCCGGGGAGTGACCTAGTTAACGGTGACCGATTGGGCCGGGGAGTGACCTAGTTAACGGTGCCCGATTAGGCCGGGAAGTGTCCTAGTTAACTGTCTCCGATTGGGTCGGATTGGGACCTAGTTAACGGTGACCGATTGGGCCGGGGAGTGACCTAGTTAACGCTGACCGATTGGGCCGGGGAGTGACCTAGTTAACGCTGACCGATTGGGCCGGGGAGTGACCTAGTTAACGCTGACCGATTGGGCCGGGGAGTGACCTAGTTAACGTTGACCGATTGGGCCGGGGAGTGACCTAGTTAACGTTGACCGATTGGGCCGGAGTAGACCTAGTTAACGGTGCCCGATTGGGCCGGGGAGTGACCTAGTTAACGGTGCCCGATTAGGCCGGGGAGTGACCTAGTTAACGGTGACCGATTGGGCCGGGGAGTGACCTAGTTAACGGTGCCCGATTAGGCCGGGGAGTGACCTAGTTAACGGTGACCGATTGGGCCGGGGAGTGACCTAGTTAACGGTGCCCGATTAGGCCGGGAAGTGTCCTAGTTAACTGTCTCCGATTGGGTCGGATTGGGACCTAGTTAACGGTGACCGATTGGGCCGGGGAGTGACCTAGTTAACGGTGCCCGATTAGGCCGGGGAGTGACCTAGTTAACGGTGACCGATTGGGCCGGGGAGTGACCTAGTTAACGGTGCCCGATTAGGCCGGGAAGTGTCCTAGTTAACTGTCTCCGATTGGGTCGGATTGGGACCTAGTTAACGGTGACCGATTGGGCCGGGGAGTGACCTAGTTAACGCTGACCGATTGGGCCGGGGAGTGACCTAGTTAACGCTGACCGATTGGGCCGGGGAGTGACCTAGTTAACGCTGACCGATTGGGCCGGGGAGTGACCTAGTTAACGTTGACCGATTGGGCCGGGGAGTGACCTAGTTAACGTTGACCGATTGGGCCGGAGAGTGACCTAGTTAACGGTGACCGATCTTTGCCTTGGTTGATGAAGTAGTGACACGTTAAGGATGCATTGACTGCTTGATCGGATCAGCCTGTTTTCTACTTGCTGCAGGTTAGGAAGCGATTGATTGGCTAGACTGGATCAATTAAGTCACATCATTGCCTCCACCCCTACCCCGTCCCCCAGGCGAAAGCTTTTGTGTTGACAGTAGTCTCGTGACAGTGTAGCACCGATGTCGTTGACTGCTTTTACTCGGCTTTATAAAGTACATTAGTAGAAATTGAGGATCTTGATTTGTATTTAAAAGTTCATTATGTAAAACAAAAATGTCTCGAGCAAATGAGAATTTAGATGTTTTTTTTTCTGATTTGCGGAATAAAGTCAAATGTTGAGGTATTCTAAAATAAACTACCAGCACTCCCATTTCTCTGTGACAGTGGGGCTGAGCATCGTTGTTGTCCAACAGCCGACCTCTACGGCTGAGCATAGCCTGTGCCGGAATAGATTAGCTGTGTGTAAAGTACTTTGTGTCACCCGTGACATCTCTGTTCTGTCAGTTAAAGGAATAGGGTGTTTGTTTAAGGTTCTATACATTGGGCCTAAATGTGAATGGAATTTGTGGCGTATTTCTACGGTAAAAAAACGAGAGAGAGAGAGAGAGAGAGAGAGGGAGAGCGGGGGGGGGGGGGGGAAGAGAAGATGGCAGGGGAATAAAGGGATATGGAAATGAACGGAAAAAAGGAAAGCAGTAATTCTGGTTTCCGGTAAATCCAGACATGGCTTTGTTTAGTTAAATGGTTGCTTGCAATTTCAATTGCAATTGTAATTTCAAAAAGCAGAAAGAAGGTGACATTGATGAATATTTCATCAACGTTTAGTGAATTACACCTTCCCTATACGTGGTTTTATTCCTTGATATCCCGCCCCGCTCCCCCTCCCGCCCGCCCTGTCCCGCGCCCACTTTGTGTTTTCACACATGCATTATTAAGAGACATACCCTCTGGGTCCCTGCTCCCTGAAGCGTTGTCACGTGGGACACAATCTGTGCATCATTGCGTACACGGCTCAATCGAGATATTGTTTTTTTTTTGGTCTCCCCAGCTGTAACTATCCGATGTTAACACAGCAGTTGCAGTGTGTGTGTGTGAAATCACATCAAGTCTTTGTAGACAGAACGCTGTAGGCATAGACTGATAGACAGTTGGAGTCTCAACAGACCCCGTAGCTGCTGGTCCTGCGGGCTCCTTTATCACGTGTGATTGCAATAGCAATCATCCAGCCTCGTGCTTAAGTGAAAGCTGTCAGATAGATCATAAAATGTCATACTGCGGGGCTGTCTGGGCAGTGGGACTAACTCTAGTCCAGAATATGATTCGTCGTTGTTCTGGAATATATATATACATATATATACGAATTCGAGCACGTGTGCACGTGTGCGGTGTTGGTGCATGACATGCGGTCTTTGAGCACGTGTGCGGTATTGAGGCGTGCATGACACGCGGCTTGTGAGCACGTGTTCGGTGTTGAGGCTTGTATGAGCACGTGTGCGGTGTTTAGGCGTGCATGACACGCGGCCTGGGAGTACGTGTGCGGTGTTTAGGCTTGTATGACACGTGACGTATGAGCACGTGTGTGGTCTTCAGGCGTGTAGGACGGGCAACAAACAAAGCATGGTTCGCCTTAAGGGCCGGCAGAGGTTATTGAGTAAGAAAATAAGTGAAGAAAACTGTAAAAAATTGACATCCCCCTGTCAATTATCTAGTTTGTTCTACCATTGATTCCAGTTATCTGGAACACAGAAGAGCGTAATGAAAAGACAGGCTAAGCAGAGGAGGAGTAAAACGCGAAGCCCTCACGACCCGTTTGTTGTCGGCACACTGCTCAGATAAGATTGAAAGTGCTGCTCAGATAAGCGCACACATAAATAGGCGATGTTCTGCTTCAGTAGCGTGAAGCTTCAAGTGTTCAGGTGAAGGGTGGGGGGGGGGGGGGGGAGGGGGTGCATGGCAAAAACTACAGCTATCAGTTTCAGAATATGTTCCGTCAATGTTCTCGCTTTGCGAAACACACTACGTTTATACGTTTGATGACGTAACGTTTATACGTCACACTGGTTGACGTCGTTGGGAATAGCTGAAGAACTCTCAGAACCCGAATACATGTTACAGTTACGTTCTTGGCGTGGATGAGCCCCTCAAAAAGCTCAGTCAACCCGTCAAATATCACAGCTGGGGGATCCCGTACATGGAGGGGATTTAATCGAGACTATATATATATATATATATAGCTCTGGGCATGGTAGAAAGCATTGCTTTGAAATCTTGTTCACCAGCAACCGGTGGGTATTTATGGCGTGGAGTGAAGACGGGGCAGGGTCGTTGCGTAAGAGGCTGTTGAAAAGGGGCGCAGCTTGCTGCTTGGCTCTGTAATTATATTAGTGACGCCGCATCACTGAGCCGCAGAATGGCAGTGCGCGCTTTCTTCTACCAGATCAATGATTTCTGTGGCAAGAGCAGAGTACAAAAAAAAAAAGAAGTCCTATAAAAGCTGCTTGTTATTTCGCATGCCCTGTAATCACACATGGGATTGTTGTGGTTGTTGTTTGTTTATTTTTTTTCATTGTGGCTGCTTCTATTTTTTTTCCAGCGGTAATCACGGAAATAGGTAGCATCTTGAGGCATCTTGACAGAATTTGCGGAACTGAGCAATAAATTGTAAGGTTGCCTTCAGAGGCCCGTTGCTGTGAGAGGGTAAGGGGGGGGGGGTGGTTGGGAGGGGGGTGGTCGTGATGGTATTCCGCTATCAGAGGCTCGTTGCTGTGAGAGGGTGAGGGAGGGGGTGGGGGTGCTGCTGGTATGCTGCTCTCCTCGAGGTGTCAACATCACTCTTTTTCCCCAGCTGCTTGATCTTTGTACTAAAAAGACTTCTCTCTGTCCATTCAGTACTAATATAGTTAGTTAAATGTCGTGAAAGCCCAAAATGAGTGCTCATAAAACCAAAGGAAAGCACAGTACCAAATGGAGGAAGCACAGTACCATATAGAGGAAGCACAGTACCATATAGAGGAAGCACAGTACCATATAGAGGAAGCACAGTACCATATAGAGGAAGCACAGTACAAAATGGAGGAAGCACAGTACCAAATGGAGAGAGCACAGTACCAAATGGAGGAAGCACATCAACAAATGGAGGAAGCACAGCCTCAAGTAGAGGAAGCACAGTACCAAATGGTGGAAGCACAGTACCAAATGGAGGAAGCACAGTACTATATACAGGAAGCACAGTACCAAACGGAGGAAGCACAGTACCAAATGGTGGAAGCACAGTACCAAATGGAGGAAGCACAGTACCAAATGGTGAAAGCACAGTACCATATGAAGGAAGCACAGTACGAAATGGAGGAAGCACAGTACGAAATGGGGGAAGCACAGTACCAAATAGAGGAAGCGCAGTACCAAATGGAGGAAGCACAGTACCATATGGAGGAAGCACAGTACCAAGTGGATGTTTGATGCATTTGTACGCACATTCCAAGTGACCTTGGTCGCGGTTCACATTGGAGTGATTTCTAAATACACAGATACTATTTTTTATGTTTCATTATAGATCTCAAGTGCACCCCTTCTGCAGTACCGTACTTGTGGCCACACAGTATGTTGTGTGGTGACCCTCATACGTCACTTCCGGTTACGACGAAAATCAATATAATCCTCCCTGGAACAAGGTTCCTTTTTGCTGTAAGAAAACAGTTGAGTTTCAGATTCGGGTGCGCGAGAGTAATTAATATCCTAGTTTTAGTAAGGACATATGAGCACTGACTTAATTGGACTGGAGAGGGAGCTTGTGTTTTTTGCTTGTTTCTAGGATGCGAGTGCAAGCAATATCACGAGGATGGGAACTCTTACTGTGTTGTCAGGTCTCGGGTTACAAACAAGTCCCAACCTGCCCCCCTCCCCCCCCCCCCCCAAAAAAAAAGAAAGAAAGAAAAAATCGTTAAATTGGTGTAGGAAATATATGCGTGCACCGAATTCTGAACTATCTCTAGCAATTTATAATGCACGGTCGTAGATGTGTGTATTGGAGGGAACTGAAGATGTGAAGTAGAAGCCCCCCCCCCCCCCAAAAAAAAAAAAAAAAAAAATAATTATAAATAAAAAAGGAGCCTAATTCATTCCCATTAAACCATATTAGACCATTTGCTGTCAAACGAGGCGGCCACTGCAGCGAGTGGCCTTGTCACACGAGCAGTGACTGCAGCGAGTAGCCTTGTCACACGAGGCAGTCACTACAGCGAGTAGCCTTGTCACACGAGGCAGTGACTGCAGCGAGTAGCTTTGTCACACGAGTCATTGACTGCAGCTAGTAACCTTGTCACACGAGGAAGTGACTGCAGCGAGTAACTTTGTCACACGAGGCAGTGACTGAAGCGAGTAGCCTTGTCACAAGAGGCAGTGACTGCAGCGAGTAGCCTTGTCACACGAGGCAGTCACTACAGCGAGTAGCCTTGTCACACGAGGCAGTGACTGCAGCGAGTAACTTTGTCACACGGGGCAGTGACTGCAGCGAGTAGCCTTGTCGCACGAGGCAGTGACTGCCGCGAGTAGCCTTGTCACACGAGGCAGTGACTGCAGCGAGTAGCGATGTCACACGAGGCAGTGACTGCAGCGAGTAACCTTGTCACACGAGGCAGTCACTACAGCGAGTAGCCTTGTCACACGAGGCAGTGACTGCAGCGAGTAGCCTTGTCACACGAGGCAGTGACTGCAACGAGTAACCTTGTCACACCGAGGCAGTGACTGTAGCTAGTAACCTTGTCACACGATGCAGTTACTGTAGCTAGTAACCTTGTCACACGAGGCAGTTACTGCAGCGAGTAACCCCGCCAAAACGCCAGTCACACGAGGAAGTCACTACAGCGAGCAGCCTTGTCACACGAGGCAGTGACTGCAGCGAGTAGCCTTGTCACACGAAGCAGTGACTGCAGCGAGTAATCTTGTCACACGAGGCAGTGACTGCAGCGAGTAACCTTGTCACACGAGGCAGTGACTGCAGCGAGTAGCCTTGTCACACGAGGCAGTCAGTGCAGCGAGTAGCCTTGTCACACGAGGCAGTGACTGCAGCGAGTAACCCTGTCACATGAGGCAGTCATGGCAGCGAGTAGCCTTGTCACACGAGGCAGTGACTGCAGCGAGTAACCTTGTCACACGAGGCAGTGACTGCAGCGAGTAGCCTTGTCACGCGAGGCAGTCACTGCAGCGAGTAACCTTGTCACACGAGGCAGTGACTGCAAGCGAGTAGCCTTGTCACACGAGCAGTGACTCTAGCGAGTAGCCTTGTCACACGGGCAGTCACTGCAGCGAGTAACCTTGTCACACGAGGCAGTGACTGCAGTGAGTAGCCTTGTCACACGAGGCAGTGACTGCAGCGAGTAGCTTTGTCACACGAGGCAGTCATTGCAGCGAGTAGCCTTGTCACACGAGGCAGTGACTGCAGCGAGTAGCCTTGTCACACGAGGCAGTGACTGCAGTGAGTAGCCCTGTCACACGAGGCAGTCACTGCAGTGAGTAGCCTTGTCACACGAGGCAGTCATTGCAGCGAGTAGCCTTGTCACACGAGGCAGTGACTGCAGCGAGTAACCTTGTCACACGAGGCAGTGACTCTAGCGAGTAGCCTTGTCACACGGGGCAGTCACTGCAGCGAGTAACCTTGTCACACGAGGCAGTCATTGCAGCGAGTAGCCTTGTCGCACGAGGCAGTCATGGCAGCGAGTAGCTTTGTCACACGAGGCAGTCATTGCAGCGAGTAGCCTTGTCACACGAGGCAGTGACTGCAGCGAGTAGCCTTGTCACACGAGGCAGTCATTGCAGCGAGTAGCCTTGTCACACGAGGCAGTGACTGCAGCGAGTAGCCTTGTCGCACGAGGCAGTCATGGCAGCGAGTAGCCTTGTCACACGAGGCAGTGACTGCAGCGAGTAACCCTGTCACACGAGGCAGTGACTGCAGCGAGTAGCCTTGTCACACGAGGCAGTGACTGCAGCGAGTAGCCTTGTCACACGCGGCAGTCACTACATCGAGTAGCCTTGTCACACGAGGCAGTGACTGCAGCGAGTAGCCTTGTCACACGAGGCAGTGACTGCAGCGAGTAGCTTGTCACACGAGGCAGTCATTGCAGCGAGTAGCCTTGTCGCACGAGGCAGTCATGGCAGCGAGTAGCCTTGTCACACGAGGCAGTGACTGCAGCGAGTAACCCTGTCACACGAGGCAGTCATTGCAGCGAGTAACCTGTCACACGAGGCAGTCATGGCAGCGAGTAGCTTTGTCACACGAGGCAGTCATTGCAGCGAGTAGCCTTGTCGCACGAGGCAGTCATGGCAGCGAGTAGCCTTGTCACACGAGGCAGTGACTGCAGCGAGTAACCCTGTCACACGAGGCAGTCATTGCAGCGAGTAACCCTGTCACACGAGGCAGTCATTGCAGCGAGTAGCCTTGTCACACGAGGCAGTCACTACATCGAGTAGCCTTGTCACACGAGGCAGTGACTGCCGCGAGTAGCCTTGTCACACGAGGCAGTGACTGCAGCGAGTAGCGTTGCCACACGAGGCAGTGACTGCAGCGAGTAACCTTGTCACACGAGGCAGTCACTACAGCGAGTAGCCTTGTCACACGAGGCAGTCACTACAGCGAGTAGCCTTGTCACACGAGGCAGTGACTGCAGCGAGTAGCCTTGTCACACGAGGCAGTCACTACAGCGAGTAACCTTGTCACATGAAGCAGTGACTGCAGCGAGTAGCCTTGTCACACGAGGCAGTGACTGCAGCGAGTAGCCTTGTCACACGAGGCAGTCATGGCAGCGAGTAGCCTTGTCACACGAGGCAGTGACTGCAGCCAGTAGCCTTGTCACACGAGGCAGTGACTGCAGCGAGTAGCCTTGTCACACGAGGCAGTGACTGCAGCGAGTAGCCTTGTCACACGAGGCAGTCACTACAGCGAGTAACCTTGTCACATGAAGCAGTGACTGCAGCGAGTAGCCTTGTCGCACGAGGCAGTCATTGCAGCGAGTAGCCTTGTCACACGAGGCAGTGACTGCAGCGAGTAGCCTTGTCACACGAGGCAGTGACTGCAGCGAGTAGCCTTGTCACACGAGGCAGTGACTCTAGCGAGTAACCTTGTCACACGAGGCAGTGACTGCAGCGAGTAGCCTTGTCACACGAGGCAGTGACTGCAGCGAGTAGCCTTGTCACACGAGGCAGTGACTGCAGCGAGTAGCCTTGTCACACGAGGCAGTCACTACAGCGAGTAACCTTGTCACATGAAGCAGTGACTGCAGCGAGTAGCCTTGTCGCACGAGGCAGTCATTGCAGTGAGTAGCCTTGTCACACGAGGCAGTGACTGCAGCGAGTAGCCTTGTCACACGAGGCAGTGACTGCAGCGAGTAGCCTTGTCACACGAGGCAGTGACTCTAGCGAGTAACCTTGTCACACGAGGCAGTGACTGCAGCGAGTAGCCTTGTCACACGAGGCAGTGACTGCGGCGAGTAGCCTTGTCACACGAGGCAGTCATGGCAGCGAGTAACCTTGTCACAATGGCACTGTGCTCACTGCTCCCTACCGCCTTTTGTTTTCCAAGGCCATAACAGACTCGCGTGAATGTTGTTATAGCATTGGCCTGGAAGAAAGGGGAACTGTAATTGCCTCAATGCTTGGGCTGACAGAGGTTTGTGAAAATAATCAGCCCATAATTAAGCTTGTGTATATCTTGTCCTGGGATGGAATGGGTTAGTCTCTAACCGCTGTTAAAATGTTTTGTTGTAGATGACGCAGCTGGAGACGAATATTAACGGCACGACGTACCACGGCCTGAACGCCCTAAACGACACCTTCGTGAATTACGACAGGAACGTCATCAACACGAGCATGCAGGTGCGCTGCCCCCTTCCCCTCCCCCTCCCCCTCCCCTCCCCTCCCCTGTGAATGCGGGCCCACGTCGCTGATATCAGGGTGAATGCGGGTCCACGTCGCTGATATCAGGGTAAATGCGCGCCCACGTCGCAGATATCAGGGTGAATGCGCGGCCACGTCGCAGATATCAGGGTGAATGCGCGGCCACGTCGCAGATATCAGGGTGAACGCGCGCCCAGGTAGACCATTCACTGGGACACCCTCGTGTTCTCTGTGTGTCTGTCAGGGAGGGAGGGGGGGGGGGGTGGAGCGATATGAAATACTTGATGGGTGGACCCTCTCAATCACATGTAGAAATCGATTATCAAACCAAACTCCATTTTGACGGAGACACAGCAGGTAGGGTGTGAAATTTATAAGGTGCTAAAAGCAAACAGGTTGTGCGGAAAATGTAGATACTGAGTCAGTACTTCGATGCTTAACGTCATACCATAGATTTTTTATGTTAATGGGCATAGAATTTTGTTATTTTCTGTCCTGTATGAGTTGATTTCAAGTGAGCACTGAAGCAAGAGTGTTCATTTTGTACTTCATACAGAACGAATAAAACTGACGTCATGATTCGGTCATAGTTTTACTATGACGTTGTTTTACGGTAGCAATGGTGATTGTGTCGCCACGTTACGTAACGTTACGTAACGCCACAAACACGTCACAAGTCGATTGTCTCCCAGTCGGTATAGCTGGTGTCACGTGAATGAGACAAGATTGCAGTAAAACTGGCACACGTTGGAATTCATCAAGGGGCCATTTTTTTATTCCATTTGAGTGTCTTGCTTCAGTTTTTTTTTCACTGATTTGCTTTATGCTTAAAACTGATTTTCGGTCAAAATCGAGGTGTATCCAGGAACTCGAAACGAACGAAATGATTTGCCATTCCGATGTACTTTGTCCTGAGTAAGCTACACTTTGTCCTCGATAGGCTGCATTTCTTATCCAGATCTACGCATATCTGGATCTCAATCAAGTCTGGATTAACACTCAGAATGGGCCAAAAAGTGACCCATGAATTCAACACCAACATGCCTTTTGGTCTGAATATACATAACTTTACGAAGTAGTTGTTGGCTTAAGTTGTTGGGTTTTGCAACGACACGGACAATTTATTTTCCGTACCATTACTCCGTATGTAGGGGGAGCTGAACAAGCTGGTGAGCCGCAGCCGCTCCTACTCTTTCGCTATCCTGATGGAAACGAAGCGTGTACAGGAGAAGACCGAGGACGTGGCGCTCGGCTCACTCATCGGCCAGCTCAACGACTACGAGTTCATCAGGTGACGCTACGACACTAACTTTCACCCTTTCCTCTCCCCCCCCCCACCCACACTCATCGCCACCCTCCCCTGCCCCCCCCCCCCCCTCACTCGTGGCATCTCCACCCTCCCCTGCCCCCCTTCCCCCACCCACACTCATCGGCCAGCTCAACGTCTACCAGTTTAGGTGACGCCACAGCACTTACATCAGTGCAACATATCCACCATCCCCTACCACCCCCCCCCCCCCTACGTCACCACCTTCTAACTTCATGTAAATTCATCAGCGCGCTATATTTTATATATAATAGCATTCATTGCACAACTCCGTTAGTATTTCACCAGCAGATTGTAGCTCTAATAAATTTATCGTATTCATTATGTGGGTGGAGGCCGTACGTAAAGAAATGAGAGGTCAGTACTGACATGATTAAGTACGGGGGCTGAAAAAAGAGCGAAGTGCTGTGGTGCTTCTGTTTCTGTCTGATTTGCCCTGGAGTCATGTGACTTCTGTGCTTGCTGAGTTATGACGCTATAACAGGTGTTGCTCAGTTTCGGTGACATAAATTAGTCAAGAAATATGACTTGTTGCTGTTGCCAATAGAAGACAGTGTGCAAAACGGCTTGCCCCCCCTCCCCCTCCCCCCTCCCCCCTCCCCCCCCCCCCCCCGCGCACAGAAAAACAAGGTGGATCATTTCGGATTATTATTTCCTTGGATTTCTTTCCTAATGATTGCCCAAGTTCCTTTCAACGCTCAGAACACAATAGACAGTACCACGCAGATTCTAACCAATCGTGTCGACTTGTTGGGTTGTTTTTTTACGAGAATTTGCTGCGTGATGCGGCGTATTCGGACTGCTGTAGGCGGGCTACAGTACAGAAACAGACGCATGACGTATGACAGCGATAATGTCACACTAATTAATTAGTTAATTAGCATGACGCGTGGTCACTGTGAAAGTGAAAACAATTGCTTTGGCAAGAAAACTTGAATATGGTGATATATATATATAACTTATATAACTATACGACTATGTCAGTAAACTGGCCATCATGGACTGAGAGCCGAATCAAACACTTTTTTCTCAGAAACGACATATTTTTTTTGCAATTGTAAATGGTTTTAAAAATTTTCGTGTTGCATGTGCTGACAATTTGACATGTGCCGACACGTTGACACTTTGACACGGACACCCGACGCTCGAGTCATAGGCTCACAGGCGGCTGTTGTTTTGTTCCCACTGCATGTTACGGTTTATGCTCCAGAAATTATTTAGTTGTCGCAAAGATTTTAGGCAAAAATTGCTTTTCAGTTGATCTGGAAATTTGCAACACCCCACGGAATGAACTTTTTATGCATTTTGTGTTGTTTGAATCTCTCGATTTTGTATAAAAAAGTGCATTTGACGTATCTCCTTGAAGATAAGGTTCTTACTGCAAGAATTATACCTTACCATAGATATATACATGAAAGTAAATGTCAATAATACTCATTTTGGGCGAGGGGTTGGTCGAGTGAATGAACATCGTTGCCATGGTTGCGCGCGCGTTGACGGGCGTTTGATTGGTTGCGCGGTTACGCGCGTTTGATTGGCTGCTGCAGGTGGCTGTGCACGCTCATCTACCTGTCGTGGATGACACTGCTCTGCCTGCTCCTTCTCATCGGCATCGCCCGCTCCTCAAAGTGCACCCTCCTCACGTGAGTAGCGCTCTATTTCTTCTCCTTCCTGCTCCTCCTCATCGGAACCTCACGCTCCTCAAAGTGCACCCTCCTCACGTGAGTTCATCCGAGGGGCACGGCTGTATTTCTTCGCCCTTCTGCCGCTTACTATATGAGTAAAAAAAGAAAAATGGTGTGTAAAATAATTACAGGCCCTGTATTGAAATCAGCACGTAAATATCGTGTGCAGTCCGAAAGAACGAAAGATTAAGTAATTTACAATGAATAAAAAAAAAAAAAAACAAAAAACAAAAACAATTTTATGAGATTGCTGATAACCGGAAGTGTGGTCTCGTTGTAGGTTCTGCGCGTTTGGGATATTCACACTGGTGGTGTGTTGGATGGCGGCTGGCTTGCACACTGGCGTTAGTGTGGTGAGCATCGTTTACGAATTATTCAAAAAGAAAAAAAAAGAGATATATCATAAATACGCTTACGTGTGTGAATGTCGAAGATGATAATCCGTACTCGTTTTGTTTTCAGCAAAGGATCGGATTCTTTTAGGCCTACCGATAGTTCCAGTTCCATGACCTATCTCTATTATAACATTCCTGAACAGGATCATGTCATAGCCCAAGTAAAGCAGTAATAATCTTCTCCTTCCTGTAAGACTATTTCACGGCATTGTCAACTTGTCAACCGATGCAAAGAAAAAAGAAAAAAACACACATCATTTTACCTGTCATGCAGGAATGCATTCATCGCTTGGTGCACGTTACGCATAAAGAAGAAGTAAAAAAAAAAGAAATTATATACGTTTCCTTCTCTTGCAATCATTTTGAGTTGTCTCAAATAATTCAGAATAAAAACTTTTTAAGAGAAGAAGGGTCTTGGACAGTGTCTCGTGAAAGCACTGCTGTGGTTCAGGAGTCGTTTGATATGAGAGACAAACTATTGAAATTGAAGTTGGTTTATTTGGCATTTTGACGGGCAGCGTTCCAGTGTGTGAGACTGTGCGAGACAGTGTGTGAGACTGTGCGAGACAGTGTGTGAGACTGTGTGAGACAGTGTGTGAGACACGCCCACTGGCGATGTGCATCTGCTGTATTTTGTGTTCCGCAGGCCTGTACTATCATGTTTTATGTGCACTATCCGCTGTATTTTTGTTACGCAGGTCTGTACACTTATGCCTTATGAGCACTGCCCGCTCTATTTTTGTTCCGTAGGTCTGTACACTTATGTTTTATGTGCACTATCCGCTCTATTTTTGTTACGCAGGTCTGTACACTTATGTTTTATGTGCACTATCCGCTCTATTTATGTTCCGCAGGCCTGTACACTTCTGTCTTATGTGCACTATCCGCTCTATTTTTGTTCCGCAGGTCTGTACACTTCTGTCTTATGTGCACTATCCGCTCTATTTGTGTTCCGCAGGTCTGTACACTTATGTCTTATGTGCACTATCCGCTCTATTTTTGTTACGCAGGTCTGTACACTTATGTTTTATGTGCACTATCCGCTTTTGTTTTGTTCCGCAGGCGTTTGCTGACTTTTGTGTGGATCCAGACAACTACATCAAAAGCTTACTGAAAGATGACTTCTCGATAGGTAACACTAAACGTAATAACATCCCCCCCCCAAAAAAAAAAAATAAAAAATAATAATAAATAAATAAATGCAAAATAAGCAAATAAATAAAAATTGATTGATTTCCTGCAGGGATTCTAAGTTACTGTATGATAAAGTAAATAATAAATACTTAAAAAGAAAAAAGAAAAAAAAAAACAAAGCTCGTGTTGTTGTATTTCCACAGAAGTTGTCAGCTATTACATGACCTGCAGCATCACGAGCGAAAATCCGTTCAAAAGCGTGAGTGTTGTCGTTATTGCCGAGTGTGCTGTTGTTTTTTTTATTGTTAACCCCCAACCCCACCCTTCTGTGCGACCCTGTTGCCCCCCCCCCTTCCGCCAATCTCCCCCCACCATTCTTCTCCGACCCTGTTGCCCCCCCCCCCCTCCTCGTGCACATCTCCCCCTCTGTCCCTCCTTTGTCCCTTTCCTCCCTCCCCCGCTCCCCTCCCCCCTGCGCCCGCCTTTCTTCCCCCCTCTCCCCTTCCCTCCCTGGCCTTCTCCCCCTCCCCCGCCCGTGTTCCCCCTCCTCTGCCCCCCCCGCCACCCACCCGCCTGTCCTCTCTACCCCGCCCCTCCCCCACGCCCGCGCAGGCTTATTTATTGTAGGTTGTAGCTCATAAAAAGAGAGATGTTTCTTCGGAGAAGATTTGTAGCCTTTTGTCAAGTCTGGGACCATTAATTGTAGACTCAGTAAATGTGTGTAAGGGGTTAGGGTAGGGTGGGCGGGGGGGGGGGGGGTCCTGTACACGAGCTGTATCGTAGCGTATTGTTGACAGTTAGCAGATATTGACTTATTCCAAGTCAACATGAAGTATTATTTACCAGTAAGAAAATGTTGACCAGTTTAGTCTCTTCATGTTGACTCGGAATAAGTCAACAAGTGCTTTGTTAGATGACGTACACATTTTTTTTTTGATTGCACATAACTGCACGTAATAGAGTGGCTTGACTAGGGGAGGGTTTTACTCTACAGGCGCTGCAGGAAGCGTCCGACAGTTTGAGGCAAGCTAACCACACTGTTACCAAGGCGATAGCCCTGGCTGACTCGCTGGATGTCCAGAGGCGTGAGGTGAGCGATCCCCTTCCCCGCCCCACACCCCTCCCCGCCCCCCCCCCCCCCCCGGTAAGCTAACCATACTGTTGCCAAGGCGGTAGCACTGGCTGACTCGCTGGACGTCGAGAGGCGTGAGGTGAGCGATCCCCTCCCCCCTCCCCGCCCCCCTCTCCGGCAAGCTAACCACACTGTCACTAAGGCGATAGCCCTGGCCGACTCCCTGGACGTCGAGCGGCGTGAGATGAGCGATCCCCCTCCTCTCCCCCCTCCCTCCCCCTCCTACACACCCCCTTCCCCTTCGCCCGTCCCCCTTCCCCCTCCCCCGGACAAGCTAACCACACTGTTACTATGGCGATAACACTGACCGACTTGCAGGCCGTCGACAGGCATGAGGTGAGCCCCACCTCCCCCCCCCCCCCCCTCCCCCGCAGCCCCCTGAATGCCCGTAGGTATGTTCGTACTTGACTTCTTGATGCACATGCCGAAATACACCCTGTTGCAGCCGCAGCTAGTTTTCTTCATAATTCACATGCACCATGCAACAGATGTAACCATTTCTGTGAACAGTAAAACAGATAAAAAAGTGGGACAATAAAACAATGCACCTGGAAAGAGTGTCGAATATTATCCAATCACAGAGCTGCACACAGAGCAGAAATCATGCCGTTTTTTTCTAACGAAAAGCTGCCAGTATGTTCGTCAAAATTAGCTTGTGTATAAAATGTTTGAAGAGGACAATGTGCGGCAATTTCTCTTCAGTATATTTTAAAATAGTATTGATTTTTCTATGTCACTTTTTTATACTTGTAAATAATTACTTTAAATATCAAAATTTAAACGCACATACCCTATTATCGCTCAAAATCTTGGAATACTCGACAAAAACAGTACATTCAATGAAGGTTTCACGATTTTCACGAATATTTTAAAAGCCGAGTTTCAATGATGTTATATAGATTCTCGTATCAGATGAAGACAGTTTTAAAAGGATCATAAATAGTACAAAGAAGCTTTTTACAAGAAAAAAAGCATTTCAATGAATCGAAATGACTTCCTTTTACTGTGATATCATAATTCATGATTCACGAAATGATTCATTTTACATTTAACATTCTTTTTGTTGTGATGTTAATCTTTGAGCACATGTGTTGACGAAACGTGTCAAATTTTATGAAAAGTACCAAAATATTCTCATATGGTAACTTTAAATTCTTACATTAGCGCCTCGATTTTTTCGAGCATATTCATATGTTTAATTTGTGCCAAGTAAAATAGCAAAGCCTATGGTGGTTCTCTAAAATTTCTTGGCATTGTTGCTGCAATCCATTAAATGTTATGCTTTTACTCCTCAAACACAGTACAATCTGGATCTGAGAAAACCATTTGTTTACCAACTGACGGTGGTTTTTCCAAGATGGCGGCGACTCTCTTTCTGTGTGTATTAAAAATATGAAAGGTAAAAGAAAGTATTTGAAGTGAATATGGTTAGAATCTGGTTGTGGTTGTTGTGTTGGCCACCAGACCCAGCTGTACATAGACCAGGTGGAGAGCGGTCTGAGCGCGTCGTCAAGCATCCTGCTGACCGTCACAGCCCTGGCTGATTGCCACAACCTGCACAAGGACTACAACCGGGCGCTCAAAGGCGTCTGCTCGCAGGCCTCGTGAGTACCCCCGCCCTCCCCCTCCACCCCACCCCCTCCCTCCCCCCACCCCTTCACAGCCCTGGCTGACTGCCACAACCTACACAAAGACTACAACCGTGGGCTCAAAGGCGTCTGCTCGCAGGCCTCGTGAGTACCCCCGCCCTCCCCCTCCACCCCACCCCCCTCCCTCTCTCCCCCACCCCCTCCCTCCCCCCCACCCCCTCCCAGCCCTGGCTGACTGCCACAACCTGCACAAGGACTACAACCGGGCGCTCAAAGGCGTCTGCTCGCAGGCCTCGTGAGTACCCCCGCCCTCCCCCTCCACCCCTCCCTCCCTCCTCTCCCCCCGGCCCCTCTTTCTCCCTCCCTGCCCCGCACCAACCCCCCCCCCCCCCCACTCCGCCCTGTACGCAGAACTCAAGGAACGATACTTTAAGCTTTTAGTGACCAAATAAGCTTCATTTTAAGTGCTAAAATAAACAAGTGGATTGCGTCTTGAGCCAAAGCATTTCTTTGACTTCAGTAGAGCGAAGTCAAATGGTCTGATGTGTTGCAGGCCGGGGTTGGGTTAGGGTTACGGCACGTGTGGTCTGATGCACGTGTGGTCTGATGCACGTGTGGTCTGATGCATGTGTGATCTGATGTGTTGCAGGCCGGGGGTGGGTTAGGGCACGTGTGGTCTGTTGCACGTGTGGTCTGATGCACGTGTGGCCTCATGCACGTGTGGTATGATGTGTTGCAGGCCGGGGGTGGGTTAGGGCACGTGTGGTCTGATGTGTTGCAGGCCGGGGTGGGTTAGGGCACGTGTGGTCTGATGCACGTGTGGTCTGATGCACGTGTGGCCTGATGCACGTGTGGTCTGATGTGTTGCAGGCCGGGCGTGGCGCTGTTGCTGCTCTGCTGTGTCCTCACGGGGCTCTTCTTCACGTTCCTAGTCACCCTGGCGTCTCGTGCCTGGAGACACTTCAGTCGCAGGTAACGTCACAGCGTGCTGCTTAGTCATGATTTAACCCCCCCCTCCCCACCCCCCCCCCCCCCCCCCCCGCCACTTGTTGCTCACCACGAATGTTTTGTCCGGCAAACTAATAACACTTCAATAGACTGATCGATGTTTCAAGAGCGCTGTGTTGCTGCTACTTGAAGCATCCTATCAAAGTGATATTGTCAATTTGGAAAACAAGATTTGCCTGAATTTTTAACCACCACCCCCTCCCCCCTCCCTCCTCTGTGCTTCATTTTAAACCTTAGCCCTTGCTTTCAGATCTCGTATTCCTGCGTCAAAAAAAAAGCAAAAAAATGTGTCGAATAAAGCGAAATTATAAAGCTTGTCCTGCTGTTCCTTCCTTGCTATTAGTGTATTGACGCGGAGGTGTCTCGATCTGTATCGGTGTATTAGTTGCTTATTGTAATTAAGTAAATAAAGTAAACAAATTAAGTATGTAATTCAAAGAAATGAAGAGCAATTAAAAAAAAAAGAAACAAAAAAAAAAAAAGAAAAGAAAAGAAAACAAAGGAAGAAAAGAAAAGAATGAAAAAAAAGAGAGGAAGAATGAAAGAAAAAAGAAAGAAAGCACATGTTTTCGTGTGGGAAGCTCGGTCTGATCGAAATGTTGTTGAGCCAGTAACTGTTGATGACGTTCAACACCGTCACCGTAAACCTGGTGTCTCAGTGCACATTGTCTTATTATGTCTCCCCGACCAAGGGGAGACATATAGTGTTTGTACGTTCTGTGTGTGTGTATGTGTGTACGTGTGTGTGTGTGTCTGTGTGTGTGTGTGTGTGTGTGTGTGTCAGTCTGTTGTGAACAAAGTGTTGTGTGCAAGATATCTCGAGAACGAAACGTCGGATCAACTTCAAACTTGATCGAATTATTCCTTGGTAAGGTCGGACGGTTCTATCAACTTTTGGCGCATGTCAGGTGATTAAGGCAGGCGTATGACGTCATTACGTAAAAATCTTGTGTGCAAAATTTCTCAGTCGCTGAACATCGGAGAAAGTTGAAACTTGGTGGGGTTGTTGCTTGGTTGGTCCGAAAGATGCTGTAGATTTTTTTCGCGAGTAGAACGAACGAATGCGGCGTATGACGTCATCACGTAAAATATGTATATATTTTGAACAAGATCTTGTGTGCAAAATATCTGAACATCGGAGAAAGTTGAAACTTGGTGGGGTTGTTGCTTGGTTGGTCCGAAAGACGCTGTAGATTTTTTTCGCGAGTAGAACGAACGAATGCGGCGTATGACGTCATCACGTAAAATATGTATATATTTTGAACAAGATCTTGTGTGCAAAATATCTCGATAACGGAAAGTTCTATCGACTTGAAACTTTATATGAATATTCCTTGAATCAGTCGGCGGATTCTATCAATTTTTGGCGCATGTCAGGTGATTAAGGAAGGCGTATGACGTCATTACGTAAAAATCTTGTGTGCGAAATTTCTCAGCCGCTGAACATCGGAGAAAGTTGAAACTTGGTGGAGTTGTTGCTTGGTTGGTCCGAAAGACGCTGTAGATTTTTTTCGGGAGTAGAACGAACGAATGCGGCGTATGACGTCATCACGTAAAATATGTATATATTATAAACAAGGTCTTGTGTGCAAAATATCTCGATAACGGAAAGTCCTATCGACTTCAAATTTTATATGTATATTCTTTCGGTCAGTCGGACGGTTTTGTCAACTTTTTACGCATGTCACGTGATTAGGGCAGGTGTATGACGTCATTACGTAAAAATCTTATGTGCCAAATTTCTTAGCTGCTGAAGATCGGAGAAAGTTGAAACTTGGTGGGATTGTTGCTTGGTAGGTCCGAAAGACTATATAGAATTTTATCGCGAGTAGAATGAACGAGTGCGGCGTATGACGTCATCACATAGAATATGTATATATTATAAACAAGGTCTTGTGTGCAAAATATCTCGATAACGGAAAGTCCTATCGACTTCAAATTTTATATGAATATTCCTTGGGTCAGCCGGACTGTTCTAACAATTTTTGGCGTGTCACGTGATAAGGGCAGGTGTATGACGTCATTGCGTAAAAATCTTGCGTGCGAAATTTCTCAGCTGCTGGACGCCGGAGAAAGCTGAAACTTGGTCGGATTATTGCTTGGTAGGTCCGAAAGAAACTTTAAATATTTTTCGCAAGTAGAACGAACGAAAGCGGCGTATGACGTCATCGCGTAAAATATGTATATTTTGAACCAGATCTTTTATGCGTAATATCTCGATAACGGAAAGTCATATCGACTTAAAATTTTATATGGATATTCCTTGGTTCAGTCTGACGACTGTTTCAACTTTTGACGGGTAAAAAGTTATCTGTTCTTAAAAAAAATATCTCGACATCGGAAAGTCGGATCGATTTTAAATTTGATGTAGTTATTCCTCGGATAAGTCACACGGTTTTGTTAAACATTATTAAACTCGTATAGAAAATCAAGAAAGGTGCTTAACGTCAACACCCCCCCCCCCCCCCACCCCAGCCTCCCAATTTTTGGCTGCTTTGTTATCTATGCATGGGTGTTAACTGCGCTGGGGATTTCGGAAGATTTTCCGGAAGATTCTCCTAGTGTTCCTGCATTCTTTAGAAAGCTTCAAAACAGTAACAGCATTATTGTCGGTCCATTGCTATTTGTTATTGCCTGAAATTGAGCTTTTTGTGCATTTCTCATCTATGGCTGTTACGTAACGTGCCACTCAGTCAGGGGTCAGTGTCAGTTGCGGTGCATGATGGAGTCGTTATCTACGAGGTCATGGAATACTATTGTCGTATTATAGCTCTAAGCAGCTCTAGCTATTGATTTTTTTTTCGCCGCATACTTGATTAGGTTGCCAAAATGTGCTATATATAGGAGCCATGTTGTATCGATTAGCATTGTTTGCTGAAGCATTTTTCGCTATTAAATTGGGTCGTCCGATATCTTGTGTTATGAGGAGCAGCTCACCATTTTGCCAACGAAATGCTTCCCCCTTCTCCCACCGAAGTGCGTCATCTGATGCGCAGTTATGAAGAATGCCTTTCTAGTGCTATTTGGCCGATTGGAATGTGCGAAGACAAGGTAGTCTATCATGGCTATAACTACACTTAGGGTACAGACCGTTACCGTTGCCTTGTGTAAAAAGGTTAGAGTTGTGTTTATAGTCGGACCTACAGTAAATAGCTGAGCGGAGGGGCGTGTGGAGGTTGATGGTTAGCAAAAAAAAAAAATCCCGACCGCCTTCAAGACCTGGATAAAAAGATGTAAAGTAAGAACCGTTTGTCGTGACCCCTTCCACTTTCAGGTAAAAAGACGTACGGTAAAACCTGCCTGTCTTGCCCACTTCCAGACCCGGATAAAAATGTAACGTACAGTAAAACTGCTATAGTGACCAACTTCAGATCTGGATAAGAGGGGCCTACAGTAAAACCCGTTTTAGCGACCACCTTCCAGACTCCGATGAAAAAAGATGCTCATTTATATCTGTTTCAGTGACCACCATCTGTTTGATTTATTTTGAGTTTTTTACAATGAATGAAGGTTATGTTTGCAGAAATGAATATTTTTTTCAGTTTGGGGACGGGGGGGGGGTCATGGGTTTAGTCGGGGAGACATTTGTTTTTGTTCACAAAAACAAGAAACTAAGTAGGTATCGATTGAAAGTGTGTAATATAAGCCTGCACTCTTATGTTTTGTGTGCACTGGCCGCTCTAGTTCAAATTGACTTTGAACGAAAATGGCGTGATCATGAATATGTTAATGTGGCCATAAATATGCTAATGTTAGCGCTGACGCTTTCAGTTACGCAATTCCTTTTGAAGAATATACATGGTAAAATCAATGTAAAAACAAAAACGTTGTAAAAAAATCTTCAGCACAGTTTGGTTTGAACGTAATACACTGTAATAAACAGTCAAATTGTGACCGATTGTGTGTAACTGGTCTAACAATTACGGGTCCAAAGTGAATAGAAGAGGCACGAGGTGCAGACATTTGGTCTAAAATGAATGTGACTGAGTTCGTGCTTTACGATTTCAAAACGAGGCTGGTTGAGAACTATGGAAGCCTTGTTTACCTATTTGCTTTTGACCCTGTCCTCCTTAAGTGTGTCACAGTTACTTCTAAGCAAATATAAACAGGCTTACTGCGATAACTTCAATAATAGATTGGGAAAAGGCTTGTGTACATATGTAAGCTTTGATACGAAACCGCCGAGATAAGCCCAATCAGACTCCCGCGCTTCTCGGTAATCTCGTCGGTGTCAACCAATCAAAACGCGAATTAAAAGTAGGTCAGATGATGAACTTTCCAAATAATCCAGGTCAGTTGGGATCATTTTATATAATTTATATAGGAAAAGATGCTGACGTTCAACCACTGCGACGTTCATGGACAGTGGATATGCAAATGACATGCAAATTAATGTCATAAATAAAAATAGATAATATCTGATTTCGGACAGTATTTTCACAAACGTTGTGGCATGCATGCACACGGGTGCACACTCACAAGATTCGCTTTTTTCCCTGTTGACCTCACCGAATTTTGAAAATCTGATTTGGCTTATCTGTATAACGCTGTAGGTGTGATCACTGTACGGCGGCCCGCACGTGTCAGCCCCTGCTAGGCCAAGCTAAATACAGACTCGTTTTCTCTTCTTTTTGGCCTGAGAATGCACAATGTGCAGGAGAGATAGGCCCTGATCCCAAAGACATACAGATGCGCCATGGCGTCAGTGTGGCGTAGCTCTTCCGGTTGGCCTAGTATGGGCTGCCACTGGCGTTTTTTGATACTCTGTGACCGGGCGCTATGTCGCTGATGTTAACCCCTCTGGGCATTGCACTGATGTTTACGCTGCATTATCGCTTCTTTTAGTTTTTTTTCTTCCGCGAAAATTACACTCATTTATTATAGATAAAAAAAAGCAGAGCGATTTATTTGTGTTTCGTACAGTGTTTATGTGGAGCGGCAAGAGACTCAGCCGTAAGTATGCCTACTAAACGTTCAGGGCTAGTCTCCGTTAAAAAAATAACATTACAGCCCTCACGGAGTTGTTCAGTATATCAGGTCATTGGTAGTCACGTGTGCTGTGACCTCCCCCCCCCCACAACCTCCAGAAAGTGGTAGGATTTCGTTGTTTTTCCCTAACCCTCCTTTGTACAGGTTTTGCGCATTCAGGGTAAATTTTGCCCATTTTCTCAATTCAGTGATGACCAGAAGGACAAAGTTAAAACACAGAGCAAGATTTTCTCCGGATTTATAAGGCACACTGCAGCTTGTTTCGTGTAACGTTGGGGGACAGAATTAAGAAAATAAATCAGTTCGTAATACGAGACCCGCAATGGGCAGTGTTATTTACAATTCAGACCTGTTAATTTAAAATTGCAGGCCTCCATGATTTTTTATTAAGCAACAGCATTTCTTTAAACGTTACAGACTCATTTTCCACACATACAACTGCTATAAATCACAGCATTGTTTTTAAATAAATGACGTCATTTATTCAATTGTGTGCGGTATTTGAAGAAATGGCGTTTGGGGGTATTTGGTGCTAGAAAGAATTGTCAGGCACTTGAATGCGCATCCCTGTATTTTATCAGCCTCAAATGAGACATCCCAGATCTGAAAGTTCAAGGCCTTTAAATGTCAAATCAAGCTGTGATTGGCTCGTTCTTGTGTGTCATCTTTTCTTGTGAAGTTCGTACAATTGATTATCAGTTTTTTTTCTTTATATTAGTCCCTTTTTTGCCCTGTGGTGTGTTGTGGTGTGTTGTGATGTGTTGTGATGTGTTGTGTTGTGCTGTGTTGTCTTGTAAAGCATACGATACATTAGATGAAAACATTTGAGCTGAGATTATATATTGTATAATAATGACATAATGTTTAGCTGTTGATTTCTCTTATTTTCATTTGCCGATTTATATATTTTAGCTTCCAAAGTAGTTAGTGACACTTTGTTTACTGTTGTGTTTTATTTAGTTTTCACAAACACTGCATTTTTACCAGTTGTATATAATTTCGATCTGTTACCCGTGAATCACAGTTCATGAAAATTTTTAATGCTTACTTTTTCTCGTTTAAGTTTTAATTAATTCTTCAGTTCAAACTTAACTGCTTTGCCTGTTCTTAATGCTTGGAATTTTAAGTATGTACTTTATTTAATCTCGTTGTCTTTTGCCTTTATTAATTACAAGTGTTACGAAGACAAAGACAAAGTGGAAATTTCCATTTAAAGTAAAGGTCAAGCGGAATTTTCCAAAGCGCGATTTTCAGTTGAGTTGTATCTCTGGCCGAACTGCTTCATTCACATCCACGCAGGTTTACAGCGTCGACCTCATGTTAGCTACTGATTATATATCTCCCAACCCCCTCCCCCCTCCCCACGCCCCCATCCCCCACCCGCCTCCCTTGATTGTGGAGTTAGTGGGAAATAGGACATAGACAAAGAATTAGCTAGTTGGCATGTTTCTGCGCAACGATAGTGCTTCGTAATTGGTTATAGTGCGACATGAAGCATGTAGTGCCGCGTATGTGGGACCAGCTTGTGGCTGCAGTTCGTGTGTCGACAGTGTTACATCCGGGAACTTTCCCGCGTCCTGTTTTACAGAATCTTTCATGTCTTGTTGATTTTCTGGGATGCATTTTGTGAATTGGTGTTTGTACACCGCTCATTTGTAGTTATAATATTTCTGTTATCGATCGATCGATCTATTACCGAGTCTCGATATGACCGCACACAGCCATATATAGATGTCCCTCTGGTTGCTTCGTACGCCTGGTCACCTCCGTGATCTTCCGGATATCGAGAACTAAAATCGGTTGCCTCCCCCCCCCCCCCCCCACCCATCCCGAGTTATCGTGTTGCTATGCATGCTCAAGCAAATAGAGTTACTCCTCGTGTCCATTGGCGAAAAAGAACCAAAACAAAAAATAAATAAATAAATTAAAAAAGTGCAATGTAATAAACAAATGCTGCCTAAATTCAGTTCACTTAATTGCTTGTTTCATCATCTGCATGACGTCATGTATTTGTAGTTTCTTGTAGGTGCGACCTTCTAGTTTTATTCCTAACCAAAACATCACGGCTAATCAGTTTCTCAAATTGGTCAATGTTTTAATATCAGTGTGTGCCCTTTTTTTGTCAGAATAGGCACAAGGTAAAATTAACGTTTGTGGACAACACGAAAAAACAGAAAAAGAAACGAAGTGTAATGGCATTGTGGAGACACTTGTGGCATTGTAGAGACACTATTGTGGCATTGCGGAGACACTGTTGTGGAGACACTTGTGGCATTGTAGAGACACTATTGTGGCATTGTGGAGACATTGTTCAATGTTTTGTTGCTTTGCATGTTTCCTTGGTTGTTAATTCGTAACTTTGATAGTGACACCCTGTTTTATGTTTTTCATTTGTACCCCGATTCTTTACTTGGATTTCTCCGGATTTCATGCATGTTTTCTTGATGCTGCTGAGAATTAGTGCGATGTGCTGCATAGTCCTCCCTCCCCCCGCCCACCCCCCCTCCTAACTCTCTACACATTTTGTAGCATTGTATCCTTGAGAAGAATTTAAATTTCAGCATATTTAATATCAGGATGTGTCGGCGTTTTGAATTTTTCTTCAATTTGATGATTGTAACTTGGCACGTATTTTTGGAAAGCCATTTAATTAATAATCGCTAAACTGAAACCCGTACGGGTATTTAATTGTAATGGACCACATTGGACCAAAAACGAAAAAAAAAAAATAATAATAACAATGTTTTTTGGTAGAAGTTGTTGGTCGATAAAAGATGATACAAGAAACTGGCTAGCTAAGAAATATTCTGGGATTTAAATTGCGGCTGGATTGCGTGCGCATGCGCAGTACACACGCTCTTGGCATCTGTATATGCAAAACCTCCGAAATCCAATGCCAACAACAAAACTAGTTATTGTGGCCTGGGCAAACCTTAACCAACAGGTGGCCGTTGTTGGGGCGAGAGGGTTGCGCCTTGCATTATCGCTCATTAATTGAGTTGTTTCGTGTTGTTTGAAGGAAAGGGTACGACACTGTGGAAGAGGACGACCCGTTCCTGCCGCGGAACGACAACACGACGTACTATAGGTATGCAGACTCACTGCGTAGCCATCCTACCTACTCGTGAGTACTCGGCTTTTCTCGTGCTGTTCCGGAGGCTCTCGGTAGTATCCGGCAATGTTCGTGAACACCAGCTGAACTGTCATTCGAAGCTTGGTTGTTGGCAAACATTTCCGTATGCTTGTTGTTGGAAGTGATGGGGAGGGGGTATGGTGCATACTTGTAAAAATTAGTATTTAAAATTCAGTATTTAAATCATGGAAAAAGAAGAGTTTTTTTTAGTGCTATAAGAAAGCTGACGCTAGTGCAGTGTGTATGTGACACGGATAGAGTAAAAACAAATATATTGGTCACAGGAAAATAAGTTCAAAAATTCAAAAAGCATTTCCTATAGGCTGTTTATAAATTACAATAGCTTTTGTGTGAATTCTTTGAAACTATATTTCACGATATTTTGAAAAAAAAACGCTCTTGTTACTGAGAAATGTATTCAGTATTATGCAAGTTTGAAGCTGTAACAAAGCGTTGACACTCGATGTAAAAAGAGACAAGTAAGTTTAAAAGCCTCCAGCATAGCCTAACTACTGCTCTGTTATTGACAAGCCTGGGAACAAAGGTCACGTGTCTGTGCGTTCTAGAAGCTTCTCCGTTCCTTTCCATGTTCTTCACCTATCTAGGGTGTTTTCGTGGTTGGAGTCTCTCAAGCCATCTTCTGTGCCGTGTTCTTTCTATGCACTTTTAAGTGCAGCTGCACTGGCTGTAAGTGCAGCTGCACTTATCGGTTGATCTCTGTTCCCATTGCCTGAGTTTTTACTTAATTTATTAACTTTCTTACCCAGAAAAAAAGTGTGGCTTTCTGCTTTAAGTATTAGGGTGACGTGTTGATGTTGTATGCCTAGGTGTAGAGTAACGCTTCTAACATCTCAAACGACTTGAATGTACTTTAATTTAGCACAGTTTTGTTCTGAAACGAGGCCTTTTCTGTAACTCTTTGTGGGACTCCCCCCCCCCCCTCCTGCGGAAATCCGGAACCTACGTCCGTGATCACAGCTAAGAAACAGGCCCGTTTTATGTAAAGCGGATATAGCTGTCATACACGCCTTAAACTATTCTGTCCATGGCTGAATTAATGTACTGGGAGGTTAAAATAAGGGTTCTTTACATCAGTTTGTTCGGAATGCGGGCAACAGTGAGGGGTGTCAGGTTTGTGAAAAAGCCCCTTCTATGTAAAGTGCGTACACTTCTCGCCTTAAACTGTTCTGTCCACGGCTGAAATAATGTCCTGTGGGGAGTTAAAATAAGGAGTCATTTGGTCACATCAGTTTTTCGGAATGCAAGGAACAGTGAGGGGTGTCAGGTTTGTGAAAAAAAGCCCCTTCTATGTAAGCGGATATACTGTCATGCACACTTTAAACTATTCTGCCCATGGCTAAAATAATGTACTGAGTAGTTAAAATAAGAAGTCGTTTGGCCACATCAACTTGTTTGGAATCGACTCTACAACAGTAAGAGGTGTCAGGTTTGTAAAACAGATCTGCAAGACGAAAACGCTGTACAGATGATGGGGCAATCACAATGGGTTTCATATGTGGCTTTTTTATACTGCTGAGTTCATTTTATGAATTCATTCCTACATGATTTGCACGCCACATATATACTGGCATCATAATTCTACCCGCAGTCTCCTCTGTAGACCACCTCGCCAAAAATGTCATTCTGTATCCTAGCTTTGCGAATTTATGTCTCCAAAAAAAAAAACTTCCTTTTCCCTACATCGTAGTGATAAATACGTTTGCCGAGAGTTGTTTGAAACGATTTCGTCCTTTCATAAAAGCTAAGGCGACCCTTAAGTAATAATAATAATAATAATAATAATAATAATAATAATAATAATAATAATAATAATAATAATAATAATAATAATAGAAAGCAATGAAAAGCTGAAGTTTGGCGCAGCTGAAATGTTTAACTAACAAATTTTGCATAAATTACCGGAGTACAACAAATTTAAAAGCAACATAGTAACTTATCTAACAGCTCTCAGTAGAAGCGGGTGTTGTAGTCTAACCAGAGTCACTGTACTAAAAGCATCAACTCCTAACCATTCTAACCGCTATAGGTGCAGGTGTGTGTCGCGGACCTTCTTCAAGTATCCTCCGTTTTACAGTTCTCTCAGTGGCTTTAAATCCAGCCACACCCATCCCTCCCTCCTTTTTTTTTTAAAAAAAAAAAAAGAAAAGTCCCCCAGTACCGCTTATTATCAAAGCTGGCACTTGGCTAAAATCTACAACTTTTTTTTAAATTTACAACTGTTTTTTTGGGAGGGGGGCATTGCTTAAACTATCATTTTGAGTGGAATAAAAATAAATAAATAAATAAAATAATGAAGTTAAATAAAAAGAAAAAAGAACGAAGCAATGGGCGGCATTTCCGGTTGTTGCGGTTCGCGAAAATATTAAATTCCCATGAAATGTTACAAGGCATACGGAGTATGGGGCACTGTTCCCTGAAGTGTCACAGGCCCTTGTTCATGTAAAAATGCAGTGGCATTCTTCAGTCTCATTGTTTGGTTATATCTTCTTCCTTATAGCATGTTGTGGAATTTGCTCTGCTATTTTGAAATTAAGCAATGTTCTTTATATTTTGAGTCAAGATTAAGAAAAATATATTTTTTTTTAAATGAAAATCAATATTTATCTTCTGTGTAATCTCTTTGAGGAAAATGTTTAAAGGAATAAAGAAAAAGAACTATTTCAGCAGCTGTGCGTGGGGTTAGAGTTTTAGAGTTAATTCAGTGATGAAAAAAAGGGTTCATTCAAGCAATTCAGTAACTTGGCAACCCGTTTTCAAAAAAGGCGTGTTATTGCGCAAATACCGCGCCTCTGTGACATGTTTGGTTGCAAAGCTGACGTATGAATTCCCACAGACGTTCAAAGCGCGATGTGCCTGATTCTTAAATAAAGCATTGCCAAAAAAAAAAAAAAAAAAAAGACAAATATCTCTCTCTGTATGTTTATATATAAATAAAATCGCGGTTGATTAAATGAAGTGCTATGAATATGTAAAAATATGTTTGTGTGTAAAATAATGCCTATGCAATTTTCAGTTTCACGCGGAGTGGGCGGCCGCCCCCGGGCCGGGGAGGGGAGAACACGGGCTCCATACAGCGACGACCCACGCCCCCACCAGCCGTGAGTTCTCTTCTCGTCTTATTTCACTTCCTCTGTTGTTACCCCTCAGGAATGCGTTAGTGAAGTCGTTGTAGTCATCGGATATGGTTCCAAAAGTAGCCAAAAAATAAATAAATAAATAAATAAATAAAATAAATAAAAAATAAGATAAAATGAATAAATAACTAAATAAATAAATAATATGTATATCAGTTATAAAAAAAACATAAAACAGCAAAAACAAGTAAATGAAGAAACACACACGCAGTCGGGATTGCGGTTTTGATCGTAGTTGTGCCCCTCCTTTCGTCTTGAATGGTTTCTGTATGGGGATACTAGGGGTGTTACGCTATTATATAGTATCACAGTAGCTCCCCTCCCTCCCCCCCCCCCACTTGTGCCCTCCCCCCGTCATGAATGGTTTCCGTGTGTGAACACTGGGGGTGTCACGCTACTACGCAGTGGAATCGCCTCTTCTTTTGCCTACGATGCCGTCTCCATGGCGACACACTAGAAGCAGTGTTACAGTAACCCCCCCTCCCCCCCACCCACCCCACCCCACCCCACCCCCCATATGTAGCCTAATTATCAAACGCTCCGGTGTGTTAACCGCACGAATTGTAACGTACCATTTTGAAATCAGAAAATTGCAAGTTGCTCCTGTATAAAAGCACAAAGACATGTACTGTATGCTTTTGAATCGGATTTCATAAGTTATATTTTACAAAATAATCCTAACTTTATAAAGACGCTTTAAATAAGCTTGGCTTAGTTTTCGTTTCCACTTGCAATCAGTTGCTTTATTCATTTAGTTTTGTTTTTTTTTTCACTGAAAATAACAGGAGTCTTTGGTTGTACAACAGGGCTTCATATCAACGACTGCCCGACCTGCCCGGGCAGGGAGCCACGGGCCCCCACCTACCCCATCGGGCAGGTGTTCAAAACAAAAGTTAACTTGGAGCCCTGTAAATTGTGTATTCCTTCTGAGACTTTCACTGCAGAAGCCGGTACATTCGCCGTAGGCTCCTGATGTTTTCGTGGAGCCCCAGAGCCGTATGTTTAAGGCGTTTAGTGGGGGGGGGGGGGGGTGAAGGGGGGAGTAGGTTTATCGAGAATGTTTCCCGGGTAGAGGGAAAACGTTTTGTTTTTGTGCATTCTGTGTGTGTGTCTCTTGTCGATACCTGATTTTGTTAACACGATAACGCTCGAACGAAACGTCGGATCAGCTTTACACGTGGTGGGATTATGCCGTGGGTGGTTTCGCTGGTTACTATTGTACTGGACAACGCGTGACGTCATAGGACGTCGAAACGTGCAAAGTGCGTCGTCACTGTAACTGCAAAATAAAACGTTCGATCAGCTTCAAACTTGTTAGGGTAATGCGTTAGGTGGGTCCGACGATTCCTATTCTATGTGCAACGTGTGGCGCCATATGACGTCATTTAGTGATGTGAAACTAGAGAACGGGATGACTGCCAGATCAACTTCAAATTTGGTGGGATTATGCCTTGGGTGGGAGTGCTGGTTGCTACTCCTACACCTGGAGTGCATAGAAATAGAGCATTGAGATACCAACAACTCGCAATTCCCCCCCCCCCCCCACCTACAGATGCGGGATGAGGATGTTACGAAGTTCGACTTCTGGGCACATCAGATATATGTGTTTATATTCAGATATATTTCTGTAAGATAAAAGTTTTCTAATTCTGAAATAGTACAAAATTGTCAAAATAAAACTTTGTAAACCACGAAGGAGGGAGCAAACCGTGGAAAAGGAGTGCGAGAGGGGGGTTGGGTGGGGGGATGAGGGTGTCTGGAGAAACATTGTTTGCAAAAAACAAAACGGCAATGGCTGGCTGATAAATATGTTTGAGATTTTCGGGTACACTGATACTTGTGTGCACTGGCTGCTCTAGTTTTCTACAAAACTTTATGACGTACTCCCATAAAAGAAGGGGACCTGACAGCGATGAGTGGCGAAACCAGGAGTGTTCTGTCACCCGGTCATAGAATAGCCCTTAAATGCGTCCTGGAAGAACCCTTAAGTACGCCAGGGAATATCCCTTATGCGCATAATGGAATATCACTTAGGTTTGCCTTGACATATCCCTTAAGTGCGTCATGGAATAGCCCTTATGCGCGTCATGGAATAGCCCTTAATTGCTTGATGGAGCAGCCTTGATATGTGTCATAGAACAGACAGTAAGTGCGTCATGGCTTTATGTGCGTAATGGAACAGCCCTTAAGTACGTCATGGCTTTTTCCTTAAGTGCGTCATTGGAATATCCCTTATGCGCGTAGCGGACAGTCCCTGGGGTATCTGTTGTGTCAGCTGTGCTGTATTGTGGCTGTGATGCTTCTTATTGTGTACGTGCTATAAATAGGAGGAGTGCGACAACGCCATAGAGAAGCCTCCTGAGGTTTGTCACCCCCCTCCCCCTCCCCCTCAAACCCCTTCCCCCTCCCCCCTCTCCCCCCAGCACACTCAAGGTATTTCACTTCACTTCAAAAACTCATTTTTTCTCACCAACGGGATTGTATCCCAGTAGCGATTAAGATGAAAGTGTGAGCCAGTTTTATGTGGTTTGGATTCAAGCTCTCGCTCTAGTCATTAGTCACGAGTCATTAGTCACGATTCATTCCCCCCTAGTCATCAGTCACTTGAAATGAGAGCACATTTTACAAATTGCCTGACAAATAAACACTTGAAAATTCGAAGAATTGTCATGCAGTCTGATCAAAAGATAATGAAAAGATAATGCAAAGATAACGAGTTAAAATGAGTTCAGTGAATGTTGAGAAGTAACTGTGCATTATTCACATTTAACGCATGCCCTGTAGCGTTTCGGAAGCCACAAGCCTAAGACAGTCGTAGTAGGATAACTTAGTACTTGATAACGTTGCAGTGCTGGATCTTGTAAGCTGAATCTCCGTAATGACGTCATTCGTGGCTTACTCAATGTAATACTAATTACAGACTAGTGTATTTCTATCTGCCTCCCACTCCCTTCCAGATAAGACGAACGTTATTTTTTGGCCCGTTGGGTGGTTGTTTTAGTTAGTGACGTGTTAGCCGTTGGGGGAACCAAACCATTTTATCAGTTGTTGACGTGTTAGCCGTTGGGGGACCAGACAATTTTATCAGTTGTTGACGTATTAGCCGTTGGTGGAACCAGACAATTTTATCAGTTGTTGACGTGTTAGCAGTTGGGGTACCAGACAATTTTATCAGTTGTTGATGTGTTAGTCGTTGTTAGAACCCGACCGTTTTATCAGTTGTTGACGTGTTAGCTGTTGGGGTGGAACCAGACAATTTTATCAGTTGTTGACGTGTTAGCCGTTGGGAGACCAGGCAATTTTATCAGTTGTTGACGTGTTAGCCGTTGGAGGAACCAGACAATTTTATCAGTTGTTGACGTGTTAGCCGTTGGGAGACCAGGCAATTTTATGAGTTATTGACGTGTTAGCCGTTGGGGAAACCAGACAATTTTATCAGTTATTGACGTGTTAGCCGTTCGGGGAACCAGACCATTTTATCAGTTGTTGACGTGTAAGCCGTTGGGGAAACCAGACAATTTTATCAGTTGTTGACCTGTTAACCGTTGGGGGAACCAGACCATTTTATCAAGTATTGACGCGTTAGTCGTTGGGTGGGGGAGGTAACCACTGACTACTGTGATATTTGCGGCAGGGGAGACTAGGGGGGAGGGGACTAGGGGGAGGAGGAGATAAGAGCTTTAGAAGCGATCTAACCACTAACACCTGTGATATTTGGGGGGGGGGGGGGGAGGAGGGGGAGAGGGTGGTACTAGCTTTAAAAGCTATCTAACCACTGACACCTGTGATAATGAGGCAGGGGGGACCAGGGGGAGGGGTAGATAAGAGCTTTAGAAGCAATCTAACCACTAACACCTGTGATATTTGGGGGGGGGGGAGGGGGGGAGGGGGGGTACGAGCTTTAAAAGCTATCTAACCACTGACACCTGTGATATTTGGGGCAGGGGGGGGGGGGACTAGGGGGGAGGGGACTAGGGGGAGGGGGAGATAAGAGCTTTAGAAGCAATCTAACCACTAACACCTGTGCTATCTGTCATGTGCTTTCTACTCTGCCCGGCAGGTCAATGATTTTCAGACCGATGAGTTTATTTGGGTGAATGGCAAATGAGAGTAATATAGTGCCTCATTCTGTGTGAAGATTACAGACGCTTTGGTACGTGCAATTCACATCTTTTCACATCGCATACGTAGAGTGTCGTCTTTTCTATTAGTCCTTTTCTTTCGTAATTAGTTCTGTCTCCGTGCTCTTGTTTTCTATCTCTGTTTTTCTCCATTTTTTTTTCTTATTCGGTGTTTGCGTTTTTCTTGTCCATTCTTTTTGATTCTGTGTTTGCGTTTTTCTTGTCCATTCTTTTTGATTCGGTGTTTGTTTTTGTTCCTTCCTTCACTGTCTTATATTTTCTTTGGAGTGCCTCACGGCACATCCATCTTTTCAGTTCTTACGTTTCTGACGTGCAGATCAAGTTTATGTATCAGTGCTGTAGAATGGAAAGTTTTTTTTTTAATATTTCGCGGATGAAATACTTGGATGTTGTTTGTTCGCTGTGTTAGGCTTTTTTCATCTAGACTATTGCTTATTTAAGGCCACGTGACTGGAATCAAATGCACTCGTCTGACTTACTCGTTTGAGCTGGTATTTTATCGTTTTAGCCAGGGTACCATTACGAGCCAGACGGGGGGGGGGGGGGGGGGGGGGGGGAGAGAGGGGGGATGAGGGGGTTTCGGGGCGGTTTGGTTCTTTTTCTCTACACATTATGTCAAGTTGTGTTGTTTTGTGATTGGCTTATAGTAGTAAAAGAATAGCTGTGCACCCCATCTAATCTTGAACCTGTGTTTTTTGTGAGGATACATCGCACATCCCTTCTAATCTTGAACCTGTGTTTTTTTGTGAGGATACATCGCACATCCCTTCTAATCTTGAACCTGTGTTTTTGTGAGGATACATCGCACATCCCTTCTAATCTTGAACTTGTATTTTTGTGAGGCTACATCGCACACCCCTTCAATAAACTTGAACCTGTATTTTTTGTGAAGACACATCGCACATCCCTTCTAATCTTGAACCTGTGTTTTTTGTGAGGAAATATCGCACATGCTTTCTAACCATAAACCTGTTTTGGTCTTTGAGGTCACCTTTATGGTTTTTGCATTTTCTACCTTTTGTTGTTGTGTATATTCATGTAATGAACTGTTTTGTCGTGTCCCGGGTCATTACACCCCCCTCCCCCCCTCCCCGCCTCCCGTCCCCTTTGTCTGTTTCACACGACAGGAAAAAAATTCCAGCCCTTTTATGTTTTTTTTAGCCTTGAGCTGTCAAATCTGTTCCGTCCACAAATTTGCACAATAACAGCTCATCGTACTCCCCACAAAAGGGCGGAGCTTACGCACGCTGGTCTTCTTCGTGTTGTGTCGTCATGGTAGCATAGCATCGACGTCCGTGACGTGCGTTGTCCTGTTGTGTTGTCATGGTAACATAGCATAGACGTCTGTGACGTTTGACGCGCTTGCGCACGCTGGTTTTTGTCCTGTTGTGTTGTCATGGTAACATAGCATAGACGTCTGTGATCTTCACACATATACACATTCTAATATCATGATACTTAGAAGGTAGAATGAGTCATTCTAGTATCTTAAGTAATGAAATACCCCTCAAATATGAAATTGTTTCTATTGACAAGAAGAAGAAACAGTTTCACATGCCCAGATCGAGTAGCTTTTGAGATTTAACATGTATGCACATTTGTTGGTATTTTACTAGTTGTGTTTTGAAGTGGTACCAGAGTTTTGTCAACTCGAGAGTGGCTCGAAAGTAAAACCTACTCCCCGCCACCCCCACCCCCCACCCCTGCCACCAACTTCCTCGAAAGGGCGAGTTGACAAAACTTCGGAACTTCAGCAATTTTATTATTTTCGTGCCCAGTGCATTTTGCTGTGTTTGAATAAAAAAAAAAAATGAAAATATGTGTTTTATTTTTGGTTCTTTTTATTTGCAATCGATTATCAATTAAAAAAAGAATTGCGGTTAAATTTGGTTTGTTTCTGTGTCGTGATTTTCTGACCCGCGAATCACACGGGATGTAATCTGTCACC
>OX457028.1:6479233-6785721 GCA_949752745.1 Protula sp. h YS-2021 | reverse complement strand
GGGCATTTCAATTTTTTCGGTTGCCAATTTTCAAAATGCTTTTTCTCCTTCAGTTTTGATCGGATTCCTCTCAAAATTTTACCCGAATATGTCCTAGGTAGACCTCTTTTGAAAAATTACTCATTTTGGCGATCCGCCAAAAATTGGCTAAATAGGGGACATTTTTTAATTTTTTGGTGTCAAATTTTCAAATTGCTTCTTCTCCCGCAATTTTGATCGGATTTTTTTACAATTTTTGATAGTTGTTCTCAAGGAAGATCTCTCATGAAAAATTACTTATTTTGGCGATCCGCCAAAAATTGGCCAAATGGGGGACATTTTTTAATTTTTTGTTGTCAAAGTTTCAAATTGCTTCATCTCCCGCAATTTTGATCGGATTCCTTTCCAATGCTTGATAGTTGTTCTCATTTGTTGGCACATTTGTAATTTTGTGGTTGCCAATTTTCAAAATGCTTCTTCTCCCACAATTTTGATCAGATTTTCACCAAATTTTACACGAATGTTCTCTAGGTATACCTCTCTTTGAAAATTATTTTTTTTGGCGCTCCGCCAAAAATTGGCCAAATGGGGGGCATTTCAATTTTTTCGGTTGCCAATTTTCAAAATGCTTTTTCTCCTTCAGTTTTGATCGGATTCCTCTCAAAATTTTACCCGAATATGTCCTAGGTAGACCTCTTTTGAAAAATTACTCATTTTGGCGATCCGCCAAAAATTGGCTAAATAGGGGACATTTTTTAATTTTTTGGTGTCAAATTTTCAAATTGCTTCTTCTCCCGCAATTTTGATCGGATTTTTTTACAATTTTTGATAGTTGTTCTCAAGGAAGATCTCTCATGAAAAATTACTTATTTTGGCGATCCGCCAAAAATTGGCCAAATGGGGGACATTTTTTAATTTTTTGTTGTCAAAGTTTCAAATTGCTTCATCTCCCGCAATTTTGATCGGATTCCTTTCCAATGCTTGATAGTTGTTCTCCAGGTAGACTTCTCTTGAAAAATTGTTTATTTTTTTGGCGATCCGCCAAAAATTGGCCAAATGGGGGACATTTGTAATTTTGTGGTTGACAATTTTCAAAATGCTTCTTCTCCCACAGTTTTGATCAAATTTTCTTCAAATTTTTCACGAATACTCCCTAGGTAGACCTATTTTGAAAAATTACTCATTTTGGCGGTCCGAAAAAAATTGACCAAATGGGGGACATTTTTTTATTTTTTTGTGTCTAATTTTCAAATTGCTTCTTCTCATACAATTTTGAGTATGGCCGCTCATTTTGATTTGGTACGCTGTGATGACAACTATCTTGCGTGTGACATTATCGCATTGGCTGAAAGCCGTTTAACAGCCGACGATGATAACAAAAAAATTTTTAATAGATGGCTTTCATCCCATACTGAGATGTGACCAGTTCGTTTCAACAGGATGTCGACGACCTTCGCATGGCCTTGCTTTTGATCTAAAAAACATACATGAAGTGTTGTCCAAGGAGTTCATTTCAACTGCACTCTTTGAGTGTTTACACATTAGAGTAATTTTCAAAGTAATTTTCTTTGAGTGTTCACACATTACAGTATTTTCCTTCAACTAATCAGATTGTATGTAATCCCACCACACACTCTTGACACGACATTAGATCTTGCATTTGCCTCTTCTACCACTGCTTTTCCCGAAATTATTCCCTGTGTTTGGTCTTTTCACCACACGCTTGGTATTCTTGTCCCCTTATGAAAGAATTGAAAGAATGACTCCTAATCAGCTACACCGAGCAAGTGAGCGAATATTTTCTCCATTCAGTTACGGCTTTTTTCGTAACCGCTATCTGCCAATTTGATCATGATTTTGTCTGTGATTCTTGGATATATATTCTGTAGGTCACGGCTGGTCACCATGTCCCTGGACATGCTTGTTTAGTAGATCGGGTGATTTTTGAACTTTTGGCAAATTTTTGAAGAAAAAAATTTAAAACGTATCTCCTTCTACATTTTTGATCCGATGTCTTTTATTTTTGGTATGAGGCACCCCTAAAGGGTCGTGCATACCTCTAGTGCTTTTTTAGTCAATCGTACAATTTTTGTATTGTTATTGAGTTTTTGAAGACAAAACTTCAAAGTGCATTTCCCCCTACAGTTTTGAACCGATTTCATTTATTTTTGTTATGAGGCATCCTTAGGTTGGTCGAGCTTGTGCTGTTTGACTCGACTTGGGAATTTTTGACTTTGGGGGGAATTTTTGATGAAAATACCTCAAAATGCATCTTCTCCTAGTTTTGATCAGACATCATTTATTTTGGGGCTGGGGCATGCTCAGGGTGTCGTGAATACGGCTTGTGCTTTTTGAGTCGATCAGGGAATTTTTGGGGAATTTATGAAAAAACTGTGGGAGGAAAAATGCATTTCCTCCTACAGTTTTTATCAGATTTCATTTATTTTTGATATGAGCCGTCTCTAGGGGGTCATGCATACGGCTTGTACTTTTTGAGTGAATTGGAAAACTGAATTTTTTTCGGAATTTTTGAAAAAATGAAATGAATCTCGTACAGCGTAAACGCAAGTTAAATGAACTTGCACAATAGTCAGATTTAACAACTGGACATCGACGCAAGTTACATAAACATGCGCAGTAGCCCAAAATAAGCACTGCGCATCGATGCAAGTTAAATAGACATGCGCATTGGTCCGAAATGTGAACCGCGCATCGACGGAAGACAAATAAGCATGCGAACTGGTCCAAAATAAGCACCGCGCATTAAGGCAAGTTAAATAAACATGCGCACGGGTCCGAAAAAAATTAACCACGCATCGACGCAAGTTGAATAGACATGCGCAGTGGTCCGAAATGCGAACCGCGTATCAACGCAACCCAAAGAAACATGCGCACTGGTCGGAAATGCGAACCGCACATCAACGCAAGTTAAATAAACTTGTGCACTTGGTCAAAAATAAGCACCGCGCATCAACACAAAGCAAAGTATATATGCGCACTGGTCCGAAAAAAGAACCGCGCATCATCGCAACCCAAAGAAACATGCGCAGTGGTCTGAAATGAGAACCACGCATCAACACAAGTTAAATATACATTCGCAATGGCCCGAAATGCGAACTGCGCATCGACGGAAGTTAAATAAACATGCGAACTGGTCCAAAATAAGCACCGCACATCAACGCAAGTTAAACAAACATGCGCACTGGTCCAAAATAAGCACCGCACATCAACGCAAGTTCAACAAACATGCGCACTTGTCCCAAAAAAGAACCATGCATCGACACAAGTTGAATAGACATGCGCAGTGGTCTGAAATGAGAACCGCGCATCAACGCAAGTTAAGCAAACATGCGCAGTGGTCCGAAGAAAGAACCAAGAATCGACACAAGTTGAATAGACATAAGAGTCGGGCATCGACGGGACATAAATAAACATGCATACTGGTCCGAAATGCAAATCGCGTGTCAACGCAAGTTAAATGAACCTGCGCACTGGTTCGAAATGCGAACCGCGCATCAACGCAACCTAAAGAAACAAGTACACTGGTCCGAAATGCGAACCGCACATCAGCGCAAGTTAAATAAACATTTGCACTGGTCCAAAATAATTACCGCGCATCAACACAAGTTAAATAAATATGCGCACTGATCCAAAATGCGAACCACGCATCAACACAAGGTAAATAAACATGCGAGTTGGTGGAAAATGCGAACCGCTCATCAACGCAAGCTAAATAAACAAACACACTGGTCAGAAATGGCAACCGAGCATTAATGCTAGTTAAAACTAAACCCCATTTCGCCAGCGAAATGTTAAACACTTGACAAAAATTAAAATGCAAAAATACTTCCTTCAGTGGGTTATTTCTTGAATAATATATTGCAAACAACACAGCTTCAATACGTCTTATAAGCCGAGTAGTGTTTGGTTTTTTTTGACTTAAGGTTTTATTGACTGATCAGGCATACGCCGTGTTATCTATTTATGCAGTGAGAGCTCACACAAAGCTGAGCAACTGTGTGTTCTGTGCTGTGCGTGAAATGCTTCGCATTTACTTGCAAAAATACACTCTTTTCACATGGCAAGAAATCCGGTCACTGTCAAGAAAAAAAGATACCAACGGTTGGTCACACAAATTAGAAAACCCCTTGCAAGCCACAGGCTTGTCAAGTGTTAAAAACATGCGCACTGGTCCAAAATGCGAACCGCACATCAACACAAGCTAAATAAGCAAGCACACTGGACGAAAATAAGCACCGTACATCAACGCAAGTAAATAAAGATGCGCACTGGTTCGAACTGCGAACTGTGCATTAACGCAACATAAATAACATGCGCACTATTCAAAATAAGAACTACGCATCAACACAACTTAAATAAACATGTGCACTGGTCCAGAATAAGAACCGCGCACCAATTCAAGTTAAATAAATATGCGCATTGGTCCGAAATGCGAAGCACGCATCAACGCAAGTTAAATAAACTTGCAAACTGGTCCGAAATGCGAACCGCGCATCAACGCAACCTAAGGAAGCCTGTGTACTTGTCCAAAATAAGTAGCGCTATCAACGCAAGTTAAATAAACATTGCGCACTGGTCTGAAATAAGGATCGCGCATCGACGCACGTTACATAAATATTTGCACTGATCCAAAATAAACACCGCGCATCAACGCAAGTTAAATAAACATGCGCACTGGTCCGAAATTCGAAGCGCGAATCAACGCAAGTTAAATAAACATTCGGAATGGCCTAAATTCGAACTGCTCATCAACGCAAGTTAAATAAACATGCGCACTGGTCCAAAAAGCAAACTGCGCACCAACACAAGTTAAATAAACATATGTACAGGTCCAGAATAAGCACCGTGCATCGACACAAGTTAAATAAACATACAAACTGGTCCGAAATGCGAACCGCGTATCAAGGCAACCTAAGGAAACTTGTGCACTTGTCCAAAATAAGTACCGCTCATCAAAACATGTGCATTTGTCTGAAGTAAGAACCGCGCATCGACGCAAGTTAAGTAAACTTGCGCACTGGTCTGAAATAAGAACCGCACATCAACACAAGGTGAACAAACATGCCCACTGATCCGAAATAAGAACCGCACATCAACACAAGGTAAATAAACATGGGCACTGATCCGAAATAAGAACCGCACATCAACAAAAGGTAAATAAACATGCGTGCTGGTCCGAAATGCGAACCGCGGATCAGCGCAAGTTAAATAAACATGCGCACTGTTCCAAAATGAGAGCCGCGCATCAACGCAAATTAAATAAACATGCGCACTTGTCTGACTAAGAACCGCGCATCGAGGCAAGTTACATAAATATGTGCACTGGTCCGAAATGCGAGCGTTGTTCGAAGGTATCTATGGCAGACTATCCAGCCTACCAGAGATACAAAAATCTGTTTCCAATTTTTCTGGGAAACAAATCTTTGTATGTATTTATCGGTGTAATTATTGAGCTAGTCTTTGGCGTCTCATCTTTTGAAGCCCAAATTTTCAGGGAAATTCCCTTGCTCATGCACGCTCATGGAATCGGTCTTATTGCTTTTCGTAAGCTGGGACTTTGTCCTTGGACAAACTTGTTGATTTTGACGCTAGGCAGGTGATTGGAACAGTTGAGATAAAAATAAAAACAGGCCACATTAATGGATGGATTCGTTTCAAATTTCGTATACGGCTTCTCTGGAGTCTTCCGCAGTGCAGTGACCCAGAATTTTCCGGGTCGGAAAAAAATGGACAAAATGGCGGAATTTTGAGAATCGGCATCGGACTTGGCGTATATAGGACAGTCTAACGCGCATTGTTAGATGGATTCGTTTCAAATTCTACACACGGGTTCCTTGGGACCTTCCGCATTGCAGTGACCAAGCATTTTCCGGATGGGACTTTAGGTGACAAAACGGCGGATTTTTCAAAATCAGCGCTGTACTTAGCGTACCTACGGCAGTCTCACGCGCCTACTGGTTAATGGATTGATTCGTTTACATGCTAGACACTACGTCTACCTATCCTTTCACTTTGAAATTTTGCGTAGTCAGCACGCAACAGCCTTACACACACCATAATGCCCACGGGGATAGGCGTACTCCTCGAGACGCAGTCAAGTTGAGGCGAATGCTCGTCAGGTGACCCTCTACCATGCTTCTTGTTTAGGTGATGCCTCGACATTTGGCAAGAAATAGGTAAGTTTTTCGTCGTTTTGACTTGACATACATAAAAGGGTCCGATTGCCTCTAGATTTATTCCTTTAACGGTTCCTATCAATGCTGTCCTTATTTGTGTAAGGAACCAAGAATAGACCAATTTTTTCGTGCCTTCCACTTAGCACACATAAAACCCTACAGCTCTACAATTCTTGTCCGATAGTTGCCAAATTCTTGTCAGATAGTTGTCAAATTCTTGTCAGATAGTTGCCAAATTCTTGTCAGATAGTTGTCAAATTCTTGTCAGATAGTTGTCAAATTCTTGTCAGATAGTTGTCAAATTCTTGTCAGATAGTTGTCAAATTCTTGTCAAATAGTTGTCAAATTTTTGTCAGATAGTTGTCAAATTCTTGTCAGATAGTTGTCAAATTCTTGTCAGACAGTTGTCACATTTATCAGGAATATTCCCGAAATGGTCTTGTACCAAGATGTTGTTATTGGATAAACGGGCCAAAATTGGTCAAAATTTGGCTAAAATAGGTGACTTTCGGATACCTCAGGCATATACATGATTCTGCCTGTTATTTTTGTTTTGACCGTTCTCATATTTAAATTTAAATTTAGGCCGGTAAATGACTTGTATTTTGAACATGCTCGACTCACTATTGCCTATTCTATTTGCGTCAACGTTTTAGCACCTAAGGCTGGGTGCCATGACGACATTCACGTCACAGCTGGCAGTAAATCAAAGAAAATCAATTGTTCTTTCTAACATTAATGTCTACCTATTTCTGTGGGGCTGGAAGGGGTGTTCGCGGGGTAGGGGGGGGGTGGAGGGTGATGGGGCCATTCTGTTGCGTGTTTTGTCGTCCATTTCGGTTGGATAAAGTAAGCGTTTGAAAATTTGTGCAGGCAAGTTTGATTAAAAGGTGAAGGAGGGGGGAGGGTGGTCGGTGTGGGGGATTCGGCTGGAAGGACGCAATCTGACATACCGATATCTGCTGGCCGCTGGGAAGGAGGGGGGGGGGGGTGGTGGTGGTCGGTGTGGGGGATTCGGCTGGAAGGACGTAATCTGACATATCGATGTCTGCTGGGAAGGAGGGGGGAGGGGGTGGTCGGTGTGGGGGATTCGGCTGGTAAGACGTAATCCGACATACCGATATCTGCTGTTTGCTGGGAAGGAGGGAGGGAGGGAGAGGGGGTGGTCGGTGTGTGTGGGGGTCGGTGTGGAGGGGATTCGGCTGTACAGATTAAATTACACAACGTACTCTTAACAGAAGTCGGACCTTTCAGGCCAAGAACGAAATAGTCTTGTTTTTCAATCAAAACTAGAATACTGTGTAACAGCAGCTAGTGACGCGGAGGGGGGGGGGGGGGGGGGGAGGATTTGAACCAAAATATTACCCAGCTCCCTCGGGCATGTTTGTTTTGGACCAGCATTTGACATAGTTGGCTTTTCTTCTAATATTTTGGGGTTTTTCTTTATAACCAGCTGTTTCTGTTCAGCAAATGAGAGCTTTTCCTGTTTTCAGGATTCAACAGTTTTAATTCAGCTTTTTAGCTCTGGGCCTTTTTTTTTGTTTTTTTTTTTAACCAGGTCATTTTCCAAATTTATTTGGGTTAAAACCTATTGTTTTTATTTGGAATTAAGTGAATCTGGCGAAGACGATAAAAAAGGATATTTTTGGCCTTATCTTCAAAGGGGAGAGTGGACGTTTTTGTGTTGACGTTTAACACATACGTACATATTTAATAAGGCCAAAGTTACTTGCATAGAGAGTATAGTTGGGGTTTCAATTTATTGAGAGAGACGAGGTTGTATTCGGCGCCTTCGTTTTATTACTGTTTCCGTTGATGAGATTTTTAGTGGTGGTGGTGGGGGAGGCGATGGGTTGGGGGTGGCGATGGAAGGTGCGTGGCGGGGGTGGGCGGGGGGAGGGCAGTGGGACTACCTCTAGAACGGCATTCTTTATGTCAGTTATATAGACTTCCTGTGTCTTTGTCACGTGGGGATATGGGCGATAAAGTACCCGAACACTCGCGTAACGTCTAAAATACATCTATATTAGATCGGCAATATCGGAAACTTCGTCGGCCGATGTATCGGTTGCACATAGGATTAACTATGGCCCGACGCATAATAGATATAGCGGCTTCGTACATCGGATACACATCGGGCCGATATATCTTTAATACGTCGGGCCACCGTCGGAAATATCCCTACAAATTCTTCGACGTCGGATACCAACCGTCGGCTATACGTCGGTTATACGTTTATATTCCGATGCATTTCCAACGAACTTCCGATGATTTTTATACGTAAAAAAAATTGTTTCTAGCCTTAACTGACCCATTGAACCCTTACCAACCATTCATAATTCACATATTCATACATACGCCATAGCATATCAATATACAACATAGCATATTTATATATTGCAACTGAACACTAGTACTTACACGGGTTTGAACCGGGGACCTCTTGCATCCTAGGCGCGGAACATACCTCTACTCCACGGCGGCTGGGGCTGCCTCGGCAGTGTAATTAAGTGGTCTAATGTTTCTATTTCGTCCCAAAAAGTTTACTTCTTACATTTTCGTTTTTTGTTACCGCTGGCGCTTTTAAATTTAGTTATTTGTATTGTCTTTTCCTCCTTTATGTTTGCTGAGGGATAGTTTATTGAGGCAAATGATAATTTTCAAGTATATTCATAATGCTCCACTATTGATTCTTCATAATGTCCCCTACAAAACGTCAATCGATAAATTTCCGGCGTCGAATAGACATCGGAAAATATGCGTTTTATAGACGTATAAAAAATACGTATAATATACGATTGCAATATCGGCATCTTTTTTCAAATGTATTTCCGACGTCGTTGATACATAGGAAAATATGCGTTTTACAAACGTTTAAAAAAATACGTATAATACGCGTTGGCAATATCGGCATCTTTTTTTCCGACGCTGTGGAATATGTGGAGCACTCGTACACAACGCAATAAAGTTCCGTCGGAATTCGGTATATTTCCGACGTATAGCCGATGTAGTGATATATTTGTATATTATACGATTATTGTAATGCGTCGGTTATACATCAGTAATATTTTTTTCAAAAACAAGTTTTGTTCCGTCGGAAGTCCGTCTCTGTCAGACGTTGGGCCAACATATACAAATATATGTATAATATACGTATAATTAAATACATCGAATATACGTATGCAATATCCGTTTCATTTTTTTTACCATTGGTCGGAAGTTTATCTATTTCCAACGTATAACCAGTGCATAAAAATATATGTATAATATATGCATTGAAAAATACGTATAATATATGAATATAATATTAAAAAAAAAAAACAAATTCCCAATTGGTAGGAAGTTCGTCGGAAAAAGATGTCGGCCCGATGAATATTTGCCAACATCTATTAAACTGAGGAAAATAATCATCGGGCCAACGTCGGTAACCGATGAACTTCCGACGAATGGGAAAAAAATGGAAATTCGACTATTGCCAACCTATAACCGATGCATTACCGATGCATCGAAGCCGATGCCGACGTTTTAAGACCTGGTTTATACCGTTCCGACGCCGGCCCGACGTTACGCGAGTGTTCGGGTAAGGACTGACCTCTGTCGGGGGGGGGGGGGGGGTGCGGGGGTAGTAGCGTTGGAAGGAGGGAGGGGGGCGACAGTGGGGCTGACTTTAGAGCAGCATTCATTACGTCATTTATATACACTCCCTGTGTCTTTGTCACGTGCGGTTATTGCTGATAAAATGTGGACTGACCTCTATTAGCGGTACTTGAAACCGACTTGAAAATCATTGCATTGTGTAAGCTATATGGCCAATCTGATTCATAAATTTAACCTTCAGCAGTTGAGAAATTATTTTTAACGTCTACACTTGCGTATAAAACGCCAGCATTCTTCCTTTCAGAGGCAGATCGCGTTGATGTAACTCGTATTAACTACCTCCTGCTCATGCTAAACGGCGCGCAGTTTTGTTTCCCATAAATAATTAATGCTGTATTCTGTGGAACTATAAAAACAAACAAAAATAACGTATCAATCATTTAACTTGTGAAAATTTAATTAATTGAGATACTGGTGGATAAAGCAGAGCAAAATATGGCTCGGAAATCCGAAAAATTAACTTCGTCGAGCCTTGAGGCAGAAACTGACGGTTTAGTGCAGAGTAAACACAATAAAACATATGGCAGTACTTCACCGGCAGCGAGTACCCAAATTACACCAGCTCAGATCTACAACTCCTCTAAAATGGATGCTCAAGAAAGCTGTAATTTACAAGATGGTGAAGTGTTTTTAAGTGAAACTCCACATAAGGAAAAAAGTGAGAAAGTGACTACGGCCTTAAGTGAGATAAGTAACAGGAGGAAACGGATTTTGTTGGTAACGATGGCGTTGATGGATATGTGCGGTGGCATGTTGTTCGGAATGATAGGTCCGTTCTTTCCAACGGTGGTAAGTACGAACAGATGTCAAACGACGGAAGCCCCCCCCCCCTCCCCAGCCCACTCCATCCCCTCCCCCCCTCCCCCCGCCCAGTCAACGGTACTAAATGCTAACACATGTCAAACGACGGAAGCCCCCCTCCTCCCCACCCACAGAACGGTACGTGGTAAGTGTTAACAGATGTCAAAACGACGAACCGCCCCCCCCCACCACCAGCCACAGAATGGTGGTAAGGGTTAACAGATGCCAAACGATGACCCCCCACCCCACCACCATCACCCGTTACACATGGAAACGTTTTCTTGAAGGTTGTAAAAATGTTGAAACGTTTTCCCAACCATTTTCTAACCTTTTATTGTTGCTAAAAGGTTTCACGTGGTAATCAAATAATAACGTTTATTTTAAGCGGAAATACAACAATTTTCAGTTGCATAAAAGTTACACATTGCAGCCAAAGAAAAACGTTTTGCTAACAAGGAAATGCAAACATTTTTAAAAGATTTGTAAGATAACCAAATAAAAACGTTCAGTTTTAAAGAAAATTATAGCAATTCTGGTTGAAGAAGCTTACAGTTTCAGTCAAAACTAATGTTTTGTTCAGAACCAAATAAAATGTTTTGAAAAGGTTCATGCAGTAACCAAAAAAAAAAAAAAAACGTTCACTTTTGAACGAAAATGAAACTATTTGTGAATTACATAAAAAGCATTAAACACTGCAGTTGCCAAGATAGCCAGTGAAGGACCACGCTTAGATTTACTGAGTGTTACTTATTGTTAGATATATTTTACTTTTCAAAGTAAGCATTTATTTTAAATCACTACACTCATACGTATGAAAATCTGTTTTTTAATATATGCCTGCATTTATGTTATAATGTATAGCGCGAGTGTGCACTGTGAACGATAATAAAAGATCTCAAATACGTTTCTGTTTAAAAGAATTTAAAAATTAAAAAAAAAAAAAAATCTATTTAGCCAAAGTCTAATTTCAAATTATAGACAAATGTCCGCTGCCAAAGCCTTACCCGGGAAATTTTGGTACCTTTTGTGAGCATGTATTTGGTACGAGGTCAACAATCTAAAATCGATCGAAAGGTAAAATAAACGAAACCGTAAAAACATTTGCCAGTAACCCACAGAAAACGTTTTTATCAAAACGCTATAAAATGTTTCTGGGCTAGCGCGTATAAAACGTTTTTAAACGAACGTTTTGAAAACGTTTGAAAAAAAGTTTATTCTATATAACATACACAACCTTCAGAAAACGTTATCCGAACATTGAAAAGGTTCGGGTAAAACGTTTTTAAAACTTTAATACAACCAGAAGTGTTTGGCGGGCAAAGAAGTTCCCTGGCAGGCAGCGTTATGTTTCCAGACAAAAGTCCCACCATTAACGGAAAATGTTTCATCAGAGGACTCTCCCCTCCCACCCCGACGAATAGGTCGATGACAGGAGTCCACACAGAAGGTTTTCCAACTGTGTGTTTATTTATTTAAAAAAAGTAGAAACTGTAGAATTTTATTCAGTAATGCTTGACATTTTAATTTGATTTTAATGAGATTTAAAAATTTTGATGTTGTTTAAATGAGAATTTTATTGACACTAGCATTGTTCAATATTTGCACCGTTCAGACGCAATATGTATGTGCTGTGCTGCGCTTGCGGTTACGGCTAAGCCTAAGCGTTTTCAGCGAGCTCGTGTCTGGCGCATTGTTAGACTAACCGTTTAGGCTGACTGAATCGGCGCACTGTTAGGCTAACCGTTTAGGCTGACTGAATAGGCGCATTGTTAGGCTAACCGTTTAGGCTGACTGAATCGGCGCATTGTTAGGCTAACCGTTTAGGCTGACTGAATCGGCGCATTGTTAGGCTAACCGTTTAGGCTCACTGGATCATCGCAATGTTAGGTTAACTGTTTAGGCTGACTGAATCGGAGCATTGTTAGGCTAACCGTTTAGGTTGATTGAATCGGCGCATTGTTAGGCTAACCGTTAGGCTGACTGAATCGGAGCATTGATGCGGCTCGCCTCGTTACCGGGCCGAAAATATCAGAACACATGACCCCAACTCTCATAGACCTGCATTGGCTACCGATACGTCAACGATCGATTTTTAAAATAGCAACAATTACCTTCAAATGCCTATGCGGTACAGGATCCCCATATCTATACGAATTACTGGAGTTTTTTTCTTCGCCTCGAACAATTAGATCTAATAACCAATGTGAACTGAAAATGCCACGCTGAAAGTTAAAATGCGCAGGAGATAGATCTTTTAGGGTTACAGCCCCACGCATATGGAACAGTTTACCCCTTGAAATCAGAAGCTGCAACGCACTCGGAACCTTTAAGTTAAAATTAAAAACGTACCTATTCTGTTTAGCTTACCATCAGTGTTGTTAATTTGTTACTCTAGTCATCGAGTATCAAGTATTATTCGAAATATTGTAGTTTATATTTATTCTTTGTCTGTTTTAGTTCTAATTGTATTGTTTTATTAATTTATTACGTGCTGTTTTATAGTAAATTGTTAAGCGCAGAGATCAAGTGACTTGTTGTCTGCGCTATACATGAAATACGCATAATAATAATAATAATAATAATAATAATAATAATAATAATAATAATAATAATAATAATAATAATAATAATAATTATTATTATTATTATTATTATTATTATTTGGCTGACCGTTTAGGCTGATTGAATTGACGTTTTGCTAGGCTAAGCGTTCAGGCTGACTGAATCGGCGCATTGTTAGGCTAACCGTTTAGGCTGACTTAATCGGAGCATTGTTTGGTTGACCGTTTAGGCTGACTGAATTATCGTTTTGATAGGCTAACCGTTTAGGCTGACTGACTCGGCGCATTATTAGACTAACTGCTTAGATGACTGAATGGTGCGCATCGTTAGGCCAATCGTTTAGGCTGACTGAATCAGCGCATTCTTAGGCTAGCCGTGTAGGCTGACTAAATCGAGAGTGAAACGCGTTCATTCATTGCTTTCTTCAAACTCGTTTATTTCTTTGACGTTGTTTGAAGCGACGTCAGTGGCAGACCCAGGAGGCGGGGTTAGGGTGGAAGGGTGAGAGGGTTGCATTTTCCATCTCCTTAATTCGCCAAGATATTAAGACCGTTAAGCCTGCACACAAACAGTTTGGCTGATGTGATTTTTTAAGTTGTTATTTCGCGAGCGGGGTAAACTAGCCGAATTTTTAACACACGATCCTGCCTGCAATTTTTGTTTTGATTGCTTTGAAATTTAGCGAGCGCACGTCCCAGGTGAAGACTCCGACACATAAATATCTGCTGTCGGCTGGGGAAGGGGTGGTCGGAGTGGGGGATTCAGCAGTACATATTAAATTGCACAAAACGTACTATAACAAAAGTCTGACCTTTCAGTCCTAGAACCAAATCTTGTTTTCAGCCAAAACAACGACTGTTTACTACTAAGATATGACACTCAGCCATTTTCGCGTATCCAGACAGCAGTGGCGCCTGGTATAAGTGGCAAATTAAGCTGTCAATACATTGAGGTTACCTGGACAGTGCACGTGTTTTTAAACTTTTCATTACTTTTTCGGTTTTAAAGTTTATAAAAACATTTTGTCGCCTGTATAGTAATTAGTAAAGAATAGGAGTAAGGATTGATATCGAATGTTGTTCCAACACTATTTCATGTTCGAAATCCCTCTCCCCAAATTACAATATCGCGCCCCGCGCCAAACATTAGAAGTACAAAGAAGGAATTATAAACTCCAAAGCATCTTTATCTGTGGGTCCATCCTCACTGCAAAAAATGTGATGAAAAAAAGATAGTTTGGTTTCAACGCCTTCACCATCAACTACACCTGATATGCCCAGAAAACAAAAATAAAAAAAGAGGTGCGACGACTTCAGTCAAAGGTTTGGAGAGCGAAAAAACAGACCAATTCTGCAGCGACCAAAATTAATTCTTGCATGAATGAATTTAGCCAATATTTATTTATACCATTTGAAAAAAATTGGGTTATTTTTGTGAAAGATCTGGAATCTGTTTTCGTCACCGTTTTTCCAATGGTGCAGTACATGACAAAACTTGACACGAGACTCGTTTGCAATGTCACAGATGTAGGAAAAATGTACTTGAATGTACAAATACCGGGTGTGTTAAAAAAATAAAAAGCGCTGTAAGATTGTTTATGGAGATGCGAATTCATGTCGCTTTGAAAATGGCAAATGTTTCGTCTGTTAGATCCTAGAGTGATAAGAGAAACAGAAAAGTCTTATAGCTTATTCATGTGTAAATGTGAGAGCAGTATTTACCTTTTTCTGTTGTGATCTTTGACGCGAGGATCGGGAGGGGGTGATCGGATCAGATTTGTTAAATAAAAGCTTGCTGTGCTAATAAAATGGCATTTTTTATCCTTCCTACTTCTATTGTCCAGCTCTTGTTGAAATAAATTACTTTAAATCCCCTAAAATCTATTGAAATATTGAGCTTAACACCAATACTGTAAAGTATTTTTCAGCTGTTTTTCTCAGATTGCAACTCTTCCACCAGGGGCGCTGCAATCAGCTGGATACTATAGGCTCTACAGGGAGTGTCATATCTTAGTAGTTTATAGTCTTTGGTAAAAACTAGAAAAGCAGCTGGCTACGGAGGATTTGAGCAAAAATATCCATCTTCAAAAATGTTTGCCTGAGGAAATTTGCTTTGGACCAGCGTTTGAAAAAGTTGATTTTTTTCTCCAACGCTTTTCTTGGTGTTTTACTTTATGACCAGCTGTTTCTGTTAAACCAATGAGAGCTTTTCGTTTTTTCAGGATTCACCAGTTTTTAGCTAAAATTTCCTATCTCCAGGCTACTTCCTTTTTTAAATCAGGTTATTTATAAATCTATTTTCGTTGAAACTTTTTGTTTTTATTTGGAATTAAGTGAATCTGGCGGGGACAATAAACAAAAAGGATTTTTTGGCCTTATCATCAAAGATGAGAGTTGACTTTTGTGTTGACGTGTGATAAGTTACTTGCATAGAGAGTATAAGTGGTTGCAATGCATTGAAAGGGGTTGCACTCGATGCCTCCGTATTTAATACTTTTGCTTTGATGAGATTTTTTTAGTGTGTGTGTGTGGGAGGGGGAGGGGTTGGCGGTGGAAGGAGCGTGAGGGGTGGTGATGGGGAAGTGGGACAACCCTTAGAGCAGCATTTTTTTTGCTTCAACTATATGCACTCCCTGCTGTTTTTCACGTGCGCATATTGGCAAGAAAATGTACACTGACTTCTGCTAGAGGTACTTGAAACCGTCTTGGAACTCGTTGCACAACACTGAAACGATGGCAAATCTGATTCATAAGTTTAACCTACAGTAGTTGGTACATTATTCGCAACATCTACACATACGCACAAAATACCAGTATTCTTCATTCAGAAGCATATGAGGTTGACCTAACTGTTATTGACTACGTGCTGCTTATGCTGAAACACGCGCAGTTTTGCTTCCCATAAATAATTAATACTGTATTCTATTGAACTATAAAAGGAAACAAAAATGACGTATCACTCAGTTAACTTGAGAAAATTCATGTAATACTGGTGAATAAAACAGAAAAAATGTGGTTCGGAGATCTGATAAATTGAGTTGGTCGAACCTTCCAGAGTAAATAAAGTAAAATATATCGGAGTACACCACCGGCAACGGGTACCCAAATTACACCAGCTCAGTTCTACAGCTCCTCTAAAATGGATACTCAAGAAAACTGTAATTTAAAACAAGATGGAGAAGTGTTTGTCAGTGAAACTCCACATAAGGAAAACAGTGAGAAAGTGACTACGGCTTTAAGTCAGATTACTAAGAGGACAAAACGGATTTTATTGATATCAATGGCGTTGATGAACATGTGTGGTGGCATGTTGTTTGGAATGATAGGTCCGTTCTTTCCAACGGTGGTAAGTACGAACATGTCAAACGACGGAAGCCCCCCTCCCCAGCCCACAGGATGGTAGTAAATACTAACGGATGTTAAACGACGGAACTCCATCTCCCGCCTAACCAACGGTACTATATGCTAAAAGATGTGAAACGACGGACACCTCCACATGATGGTGGTTAGTGTTAACAGATGTCAAACGGCGGAACGCCCACCACGCCCACAGAACGGTGGTAAGTACTAACAGATGTCAAACGGCCGACCTCCCCCCCCCCACCCACAGAACGTTGGTAAGTAGTAACAGATGTCATACGACGGGACTCCCCGCTCACAGAACAGTGGTAAGTATTAACAGATGTCAAACGAAGGAATCCCTCTCCCCATATAAAGGTGGTAAGTGCTAACAGATGTCAGACGACGGATTCTCCCCGCTATCGATAGAGCCGTGGTAAGTACTAACAGATGTCAAACGACCAAACGCCCCCCGCCCACAGAATGGTGGGAAGTATTAAGAGATGTCAAACGACGGAGCGCCCCTCGGCCACAGAACGGTGGTAAGCACTAAAACGATGGACCCCCTCCCCTACCACCATCACAGGACTTCCTTGACATCCCTCGTGCCCCGACGTTACGTTTCCCGACATGACGGAAAGTGTTTCAGCAGAAGACCGCTGCCCCTCCCTTCATCCCACGGGTATTTCAACGACATAAGCCGTTCCACAGAGACGGAAAATTTCCCGGCAATACACACCCACTCCGATGGAAAGTTCACAGGTAGAAGCCCTTACACACCCGACGGAAGGTTCTCCAACTGAAGCCCCCCTGCTTCAGGTACCCGACAGAATTCCTCCGCCTCCTATTCACCCCAGACAGATAGTTTCCCAACAGACTCCCCCCACCCTGTCCGACAGTTTTCCGACAGAGGTCCTCCCATTTCTGACGAAAAGTTTCCCGACATAATCCATACTACCTTGGCGTAATCTTTTCCAACAGCATGCTCCCACTTCCCAGCCGACACACAGTTTCCCAGCAGAACTCCCCCAACCCATCCGCGATGGAAAGTTAGTTTTCTAACAGGAACCGACAGAAGTTTTTCGACAGAAACCCTCCCACCCCAAAGGAAAGTTTCCTTCTACCGTCGAAGAAAAGTTCTTCGACAGAAGCCCTTGTGCCTCCAACGACACATTCCCAGATATGGACCCTGTCACCCGAATAGAAAATTCCGCAACACAAATATTACTACGCAGACCGATCGTCCCTTGACAGAAGACCTTCAAACACAACGGAAAGTTCCCCTGTCCGACCTATGCCATCCAAACCCAAGGGAAAGTTTTCTGACACAAGCCCTTCAACTTCCGACGCAAAATGTGCGAACAAAAGCCCCGTTGCCCCGACTGAAAGTACCCTGACAGAAGCCCACCCATCAGGACGGAAAGTTCCTCGATAGAAGCCATCCAACATTCGACGGATGTTTTTTCGGCAGAAGCATTCCCGTAATCCCGTTTCCGCTAGAAGTTCTCCCAACCCCGGGTGATAGAACAACCCCCACCCCGACGGTAATTTTTGCGACGGAACCCTCCCCCTCTCCCACCTTCATCCCAAATGGAAAGTTCTCAGCCTTTAACTCTCGACAGATTTTCATTGCACAAAGGCTTAGGATTTATATAACTCTGGGTTAAAATGCAGTTTATAAATAAAATATATACAATTCCAAGTCCTCTTTTTCGCCTAGCAGCTAATATTGAGGACCTTCAATGCTGGAATTGTGGGATGGAGTACCGGTCGTGGTCGGTAATTTTTCTAAAAAGTGAGGAGTAAAATGTCTAGAGAAAAGAGTTTCTCTGCCGTCGTCTCATTCCTGGTTTTAGGCGGTTATTATTAAAATTGTTCGTTATATAAACGATGTTAACCACTGCGTGATTTTCATAATATTATAGTCAGCTATGACAACGAGTTTTCGAACCCCAAACCCGACCCTCAGCTGGAAATTGCTTTTCTTTGCCATTACGTTTATTCCAGACCCTCAAAAATAACTAGTGCTGTCACCAGTTGGCTATAACGTTTACGTGACAAGGCATACCTCTTCGCCATGCATACGGCCGAAGGTGATCTGAATGAAGCTGAGTGGGGCAGCAATTGCTAAGCACATAGACTAAGTCCAAAAGTTAGGGTTGCTAGGAGACCCCGCCCCATAATGGTACGCTTCAGTTTGCATTCCACAAAGATAAAACCTATGGATGGCGAAAAAATGCTTGAAGGTTCTGAGATTTGGGTAAGAAACGACCCTTTCTGAAAAACCGCAAAATGAAGCAAACCTTTGGTTCAGATTGTAAAAGCTGTCTAACCCGTGATCAAAAAGCACGCATTCAAGGAGTTATGCAGTTCTACAAAAATTATACTTACGTGAAGTCAACAAAAGGTCAATGTAACCTTCCATTAAGTGTCATACATCAGCATGAGGGTGCATCTACGGTGTTTTCAAAGGAGAGCTTTCCCTATTCTCCAACTTCTTTCCGTTTAAAGTGGACGGCACATCATACAACTGTGGTGAGCAATATTGCCATTCACAAACAGCAAATCGCCACGGAATCCCTCAATCATACAACAATATCATGCTTTTAAATGGTTCTGTAGAGATGAAACGCCAAGGAAATACTGTCATAACATAAGTACCTCCAGACAAAGAGCTCAGGCTGAATATAGAAGAAATGAATTAATGTTGGTCTGAATGTCAAGTCTAAAAATGACGACCTGCGTAAAATTATGATTGACTCGCGAACTTAAACAGAATCCTGTAACCTTTCCACGTTCTGTGGTACAGGTAAATTGCTACATGACAAAGAGTGTCTCAGAAAGGAAACCTGGTTAGTGCGTAAACTTCTAGAGACAATTCGTTATTAGTTGGTAGTTGAAGAAGATATGCCAACAATGAGCTAGAAACAAAGGTACCCCTCATCTCTCTTGTTTGATTTACTTTCCTCTAAGGCATTAATAAAATAGTTATTATGATTTTTTGGGTGAATAGATGCAACTAATTGTGCAACTGAAAACGTTGTCACAGGACAAAGCACTAACGATCACCAATGTGACTGATTGTGCATTCTCTTTGTCTCTGCTTTTGAAATTTTATGTAAATACAACTACAGACAATGACAACTATCTGAATGTATAGAAGATGTCTTGCATCTGATAATCAACAATTTGCACTGCTACACATTCACATCAAAATTGTTCGAATTTAAATGGTTTTGAGAGTTTTTTGCCTATTCTTTCACATCTTTGTTGGTTTGTGTGTGTGCTGGATAATCATGCATTAAGTGTTTTCGTTTTCTTAACTTACTTCTGCATGGTATTGTATCAATGTGATTACTGATCAAATCATAAAATTTGCAAAATGTGGCATATATATGTTATTAGTATGTGATTTAGTTACACATTTTGTCGGTGTCACTTTCGAATTGGTATGCTATAGTGACGACAATTGTAGGCTTAAATGGTTACACTGAAATGGCATCGTTTAAAATACAAGTTTTTTATGCTAGAGTAGTGTGCAACCTTTACAAACTCTTAGGTGTGCGCAACCTTGACATGCTGTCAGCGAAAACCACAAAAATGGGAAGTACGTCAGGGGGTGGAAAATACATTTTTCAGTTCTTGGACAAACAAAAGTGCAGGGTGAGCTATTCTAATGTCAAAGCTGTGGGAGGTAGTAGACCACAAATCACGGCGTAATATCATTTTGTGAATGTTTATGGTCTCAGTCATAAAAGCGAAAGAGCTCTGTTTTTAGATGAAATAGAAGACATTATGAGGAACTGTAATAACGGGGATCAGATCTGTCTAGGAGGAAATTTCAATGTAGTTAAAGGCAGCACAATGGATAAATGTAAAACATTACGGAAACACTTGGATTTAACTGACATTTGGCGGCACAGGAATAAAAATAAGAAAAAAATAGCGTAATAAATAACGTAATAAATACAAAACTTATACCTTCTATACGAAGCGATCACACAATGATACATTTAGAAATCCAACTGCAAAAAATTCTAAGGCCTGGATTTCGGAAATCAAATAACAGTGTTTTAAAGGAGGAAAATATAATCGGTCGATTAGAGAAATAATAAATAATTTTCGGGAAGAACATCAAAGCATCACAGATTTAGGCTTACCTTTTGATTGGCTTAAATACCATATTGAGAAATTTTCGATAAAATGTGATCAGGAGAGAGCAAGAAGAGAAAAAAACAGAACTCGTTTGGGATGGGGTGCTTTAGAAACTTAAGTTACCAAGATATGCACGGATAATGCAAGTAACGATGAAATTGAATAATGCAAAACATAGAGGAAAGAAGAAGAAATAGGAGGGAAAAGTCAGAGAAGCATGGAAAAGGTCTCGAGTTGTATTCATCGAGTAAAAGGAGAAAAGTAATTTTTGTTTTTAATACATCTAAAGCCGTACATAAAACGAAAACAGTTGAAAACAGTGAGTAATGGAGAAATCATCACAGATGCTGACACTTTTCTTCGTGAAATAAGATCATTTTATGAAAATCTTTACAAACGACAAATATCAACCACAGTGACCTGAACTTTCATCTCAATACAATACAGTTATTACGGATGCTAGGCGAGGCAACAGTGATGGAATATGAAGGTGATTTACAAATTTGCTGAATGTTATGAGACCTTAAAAGTTTTCAAACAAAAAATCACCGGGCTGTAACGGTCTGTCTGTAGAATTCTACAAAGAATTCTGGGAGGAAATAGGGCCCAAGTTGGTGGAAATACTTAGTTTTGTAATTGACAATAACGAGGGGTAATAACAATAGCAATAACAATTTCGCAATAACACAATGACAATCCAGGGCGATAAATAGGAAAAGGGATTAGATTTGCAGATGACTTGAATTTTCACAATGTGCATGGCAACACTGGTTTAATGGTTCAGCTTGATTTCGAAAATGCTTTTGATTAGATAGAATGAAAATTCATATTTCACATTAAAAATGGGAATAATTTCAAGGAATGGGTTAAATGATGTTACAAAAATGCTGTTACAAAAATTTAGCTGTGTAGTAAATAATGTTTTCGGCTCAACTTCATAGAAGTGCGCGACAAGATTGCTCGCTTAGCTGCTTTCTTTTCCTGTTATGCGCAGAAGCAGTGGCTTGTATGGTACTTGAAAATAATAGCATCGAAGGTATCAAAACATTTGCCTATATTCGTATATAAAACTATTTGTAGATGACTGCACTTGTACGTTATGGGCGATATATCCTTTCGATTCTAGGCTTTCAATTCTCACCCGACTCTTTCACTCCGGCTATCTAACCCCGTAGGCTAGTTCACCCCGATATATTTTTTCTATATTATTTCTCTTATTTTATTTTTGTAATATTTATATTTCACTAAAACCTTTGTTGTTTTTGATGTCTCTCTACGCCGACAAAAGTAATATAATTTTCAAATAAATTACTCATGAATTACTTAAGTTTCCATGCCAGCATCAAGTCTGATAACTTAGGAACTCAGATTATATGCTATTCCATTGAGAAAGTCGATCACATGGCGGTTGGCATAGTCATGCACAATCGTAACAATGCGCTGACCGTACTGATGATACTGTCGTTGGTGCTGTCCTGGTTGGTTGCGGGCTAGCATTAGCATGATAACGACGTCATTAAGCGCTTGGTCCCGGTGCAGCACCATGATGAACCGCCAAAGGTCTGGGTGGCAGGGCACTACAGCGGCCGCTTTCGGCATCTTTTTGTGCCACCTGTCAATGTGGCTGTTAGTGCGGGGTAGCTCTGTGTGGGCGCGTTCGTGGATGCTCCACACGCTGTATGCGTACATCGGTGCTCGCTGTTGATTGCTAAAGGTTGTCATCCATGCGTTGAACTGCAAATGTTTTTTTAAACTCTTATCAAATACGTGAAAGTTTAATTGAAAATCCAATTAAAAAAATAAAACAAGAGAAATAATAGTAGAAAAATGAAACAGGAAAAATACAGTGGGCTGAACTAGCCTACGGGGTAAGATAGGGGATGGAACAGCCGAGGTCAGACAGCCGGCATGAGATAGCTGGTTCCCATCCCTTCGATTCCTCATCGAAACGATCAACATATTTTCAACATTTCAGGGTTGAAACTAAATTTCGAAAAGTCTTCCTTAGAATACTTGGGATCTTGGCATGGTTGTTTTGGATATCAAAACACAAAGAAAAGGCAAAAAAGCTGGACTGATATGACTCGATCATATCTTGATCAGGTTAATTTCCTCCTCATATGTAATCTCGACCTATACAAGCTACAACAAATACATCACTTTTACTCCAACATCGTAAAATATGCAATGAAAATTTTAGTATCCCCTCAAGGAGTGAACATAGCTTGGAATAATGGTGAAATTCTGGTGGACAATCGCAGTATAAATTTTAAAGATTGGCGTTCAAAACTTGTTTATGTACATAACCTGTGCGATAGAGAGAGAGAGAGAGAGAGAGAGAGAGAGAGAGAGAGAGAGAGAGAGAGAGAGAGAGAGAGAGAGAGAGAGAGAGAGAGAGAGAGAGAGAGAGATATGTTAGATGTTCTTTACACAGTATGAGGTAAAGTTTGGCATCACAACTATTTATTTAAAATACCTAGTTATAATCAGTGCAATAAAAATGCAACAAAAAGAAATCAGAATCTTTCAGAGGTTATAAATAGCACTAGACCAACTGTGGATTTCAACAGTTTATATATTTGGCTTAACACGAGGTAGATTTCTTTATCTAAAAACCGCTATAGAAGTAAATTTATTTTACAAAGAAACTCCGCCCACAAGCATCTGTTGATTTATGGAATATGAATTTTGAGATCAATGAGGAATCCCAGGCCTGGTGATAACTCTAAAATGTATCCAAGTAGCCAAGCTTGTCTCATTACAGTGCAAAATAGTAGATGATATGCCGAAGCGTGGCAGCAACCTGTAGGAATGGAAAATAGATAGAAAAGACAAATGATTGCGTGAAAGTGAACTAAGTAATATTATGAATCATGCTCTTGTTGCATTCACAAAAAGGAAATATTCCATAAAACTTACTCATGCGTCATCTTCGGCAGAATTCCGAATAGCGAATTCATAACATAAGTACACATAATATAACATAAGTACACAAGCATAACATAAGTGCACATAACATAATATAAGTACACAAGCATAACATAAGTACACATAACATGACATAAGTACACATGCATACATAAATACAAATAGCATAAGTACAAAAGCATAACATAAGTACACATAACAAAACCTAAGTATGCATAACATGACATAAGTGCACATGCACAACATAAATAGACAAGCATAACATAAGTACACATAACATAACATAGGTACACAAGCATGGCATAAGCATACAAGCAGAATATAAGTACACATAACATAAGTACGCATGCACCACGCGAGGGTACAGAAGCCCAATGCATACTGAAGTGGGCTATACAGGGATTTTTAGATTTAGAAATTATTGGGAAATCTTACCAAATCTTGGTGACAGTGCACTTAATTATGAAAAAAAGTATGAAAACATAATATATATATATATATGCTTATGTTCCTGACTAAGATTCACCCACGCCGACTCCTGGTGAACGTGATTGTGAGTTCAAAATTCTAAGTTTAATGACTTACGTTAAGTCAAATTAAGTCAAAATTCTAAGTTTATAAGTTTAGTGAATTAAAATACAGTAAGAATCTGGGTGCTATATATATATATATATGTATATATATATATATATATATATATATATATATATATATATATATATATATATATATATATATATATATATATATATATATATATATATATATGTAATATAATATGTGATGCGGACCGACACCACACCTTACAGTCCACGCCTCTCCCCTCCCCCATCCGAACTTAGTTCCAGGTGGGAGGGGGTGGGAGGGGGCGGGGGGGGAGGGAGTAACAAGCCGGTTTATACGTGTCAGAACAGGCTCAAGAGAAGAATGCCACGCCGTTCCTCTCCGGAATTGTGCTCGGGTCTTATGAATTCACCATGATATTCGCTGCACCACTCATGGGCAACTTTGTAAGTTTGTCTTTAGTTTCCACTTCATTTTCCGAATAAGTCTAGGAAAAATAACCTTGTTTCTCATACCATATTTCGTGAAAAACAATACAAAACGATACAAAAATTCTACTATTTTTTAGATAAAACAAGACGCCGACTGGGTCCGTATTTTAGAAATTGGGATGAGAAACAAGATTATTTTCCTTCCTGGCCTAAGTGTTCTTTTTTTTTTAAATTTTCTTAATTAAATGGTGGTCATTTTCTCTGGTAAATTTGTTATGTGAATGCGATATAAGAATATTTGTTGTAACATAATTTACTGATGTCGTTCAAAGGTAATGACTAGTAAATATCCAATTAATATTGTCGCATGACTTTACTAAATGCTGCAATCTGATTGGTGGTCTACCAAGTCAATAGTTTTTGAATGTTGACCGGAACGCAAAAGTTGATAGATATTGCAGTGTCTTCGTGTCTGCACTTGGTCGCACTTAATGAAAGTCAACGTGAAAATAATATTGACCAGTTACGACAGGTCAACATTTCCCAAAACACAGCGGAATCCCCGTGCTGGCAACCACTGAGCTGCCTTCCGTTGTAAAACTGAGTGAGAAAATATTTTTATGTTGACTTGCTGTTTACGACATCAAATAAAGAATGTTGATGAGTAGAATAGAATGATGTCATTTTCAGGCAACAGAGGTAAAAAAAAAATGTGGACTGACCTGACTTACACTTCCCATGCATACATCTTTCCAAGCTGTTTTTTTATTCTGCAGATAGCACGAATAGGAGTGCGCTTTACATACACTGCCGGGATTATGGTGACTGGTATATGTTCTATACTATTTGGGTATGTCAGTTTATGTCAGTTACATGACTAGGGTAAATACTGCAATCTCATTGGTCGATTGTTACATGACTTGGGTAAATACTGTAATCTCATTGGTCGATTGTTACATGACTTGGATAAATGCTGTAATCCCATTGGTCGATTGTTACATGACTTGGATAAATGCTGTAATCCCATTGGTCGATTCCAAAAGTCAGTAATTTTTCAGGAATCAGAAATCGGTAGATATAGCAGTTAATTGTAACAAAACACCAGTCACGTGACAAAGCAGATGCTGACTTATTTCAAGTCAACATGAAGGTATAATTGACGTGCTGCGAAAATGTTGACCCAAAGGCGAATATTTTCTTACTGACCAACAGTACTTCATGTTGACTTAAAATAAGTTAATATCTGCCAATTGTAGATCTTTTCATACGGGGTTATTGAATACCGCCCATCACGTCCCTACCGCCGCCGTTAATGTGTGTTGTGCTTACTTGATGTGTGTTGTGCTTACTTTATGTGTGGTGTGCTTACTTTATGTGTGTTGTGCTTAATTCATGAGTGTTATGCTTATTTCATGAGTGTTGTGCTTACTTTATGTTTGTTGTGCCTAATTTATGTGTGTTGTGCTTACTTCCGGTGTGCTGTGCTTACTTCCTGTGTGTTGTGCTTACTTCATGTGTGTTGTGTTTAATTCGTGAGTGTTGTGCTTATTTCATTAGTGTTGTGTTTACTTCCTTTGTGTTGTGCTTATTTCCTGTGTGTTGTGCTTACCTCCTGTGTGTTGTGTTTACTTCCTGTGTGTTGTGCTTACTTCATGTGTGTCGTGCTTACTTCCTGTGTGTTTTGATTATTTTCTGTGTGTTGTGCTTACTTCCTGTGTGTTGTACTTACCTCCTGGGTGTTGTGCTTACTTCCAGCGTGTTGATCTTTTGTCCGGACAACTGGTTCATCCCCATGTGCGTGCTGGTGCGCGTGATGCAGGGCACAGGCTTCGCCGCCTTCGTCACGTCCACCTACGCCATACTCGTCACGCTCTTCACTCGCGAGATGGCGCAGATATTTGTGAGTACTGTAACTACTTCTCCGCTCTAAAACAGCTTACTTGTTTTGACACTGAAGACGATTGTGAAATAAAAAAAAAACGCATTAACCATGACATTTTAACATATTTTCCAAAAACTAAACAAGAATGACAGGTGTTCACAGATTCTTAATACTATATATTTTAGTTAAAATGAAGCATGATTTCTTCCATAATGTGACGTGAAATAAAACACGGTCCTGTCAAAGACTTCCATATTTCCTTTATTTTAGTTTAGTTTATTTTATTTATTAAAGGGAATACTGGAAACTGTAAAAGGTGTTGGATTCATGATAGGTCCTATTGTCGGCAGTGGTCTCTACGCGGTAAGCAACGACAATTTATGTCCATTATGAGTTATTGAAATATCGTGGGCAGGTCTTTAGTAAGAAATAAATACCTGTTTGAAGTCGCCAACCGAATTTCATTTTAAACAAATATGTAATCATCTTGAGTTTCTTCCTTTTTATAGGGGGTGATGGTTGGGGGTGGGGGGCTAGGGTAGCATATATTTTTCAAATATTTGTGAAAAAGTTTATGCGGGTGTTTTGAATGGCCATACACAATCGATTCTGCTGCCGGAGCCCAGTGGTTGTGGAAGCGTCGCAGAAATCACATGCGTAGTCTCGGCATGAGCTACCAACGCAGGCATGGTCGCGAACACGAAAAGTGATGCCACCGCGGGCACGTTCGTGAACATGAAAAGGGACAAACAGCAGAAGATACAAGATTAATAAACGTAGTAACAATTCGCACCGTATCACAAGAATGAAGGCATTGTTGTTCGAATAATTATTGACTAAAAAATATTGTCAAAACTTGAAAAATAAAGTAAGTAATTACGACAGCATGTTTCAGCTAGGCGGCTACATAGCACCGTTTGTGACCATGGGTGTGTTCATCCTCCTCGTCGGCGCGGCTGTCTCCAGCATCATTCCCAGACATACCGGTCAGATGTCGCGCACTTCTTTCTTCTTCTTCTTCTTCTTCTTCTTCTTCTTCTTCTTCTTCTTCTTCTTCTTCTTCTTCTTCTTCTTCTTCTTCTTCTTCTTCTTCACAGTCTCGGTTCTAATCGTCTTCGGCTTTATGCATGGGCATGGGCACAGGACAGCTGGTTACCACATGAATGAAAAAACCCCGCACAACTGGCTACCAAAGAATAGCTTTATACATGAACCACCGGACAGCTCGTCACCTCACCGCATGATTGACAAAAAACCCGACAACTGGCCAGCAAACAACAGCTTTATGCATGGACATGACCACTGGACATATGGTCACCACATGATTGACGACAAACCCGGACAATTGGCTACCAAACAACAGTTTTTGGGGAATGTTTTATTTTTTAATTGCATCTATTTTGCTATTGCAATGTTACTTTTGTAGCATTCTGAGGACTGAGCTGAGGTCCTTATCTTTCTTTCCTGTCGCAGAGAGCCCAACTCTCAAACTGGAATTGCAAATTGTGACTTTGAAATTAAGTCAAGGTGTAAATAAAATAACACGCACCTACCCATTACAACAGGTTATCTATATACCAAATATTATAGGAAACGGATTCCCGGGGTGGGTGTAACAACCGGTGATGCACGGACGGAAAAGACTGACGGTCGAACAGAGAGACGGAGAACACCCAAACCTATAGTTAAAGCCGCGGTCGGGGGGCTGGTAAAGCAGGGTTAGGATTCTGTACTACAGCGTATCAGTTCTGTAGAATGCGAAGTTCTAACCCTGTTCTAAATGGAAGGAGGCAAGAAGATATCATTTTAAAACCCGGTGGCCCGGTTTTCCCACTTGCAATTTGACTGGTGGCCAATTGTCCGGTGGCCGCTTGTCCAGTGGTCAGCTGTCCAGTGGCCGCTTGTCCTAGTCACGTTGACTGATGGCCATTGTTCGACTTGCCTAACTCACTCAGAACTTGGTTAGAAGAAAACTATTATCTTTGAAAAGGCGATTTTAAAAACCAATTTCGCCATGAAGAAAGGAGTCTGCTTTCCATAAAAAAGAAGTAGTAGCTCTAGCTACTTAAAATTAAATAGAGCAGTACTTATTCGTATTCACCTGTGTTAGACAAGAACAAGGTTAGGTTGTTGTACGAGAACAATGCAGCGAGTCATTTATTGTACTTTCGTCTCACGCCTCGAGTGCTCGAAATGACTTACTGCATTATTCGAATTTAACAACCACCTTGATTCATGGTTGAATAGGTGTCAAAATGTAGAACGCATTTCGTTAAGGCTTTTAGAAAAGTCCTGAAAGAAGCTTGTTGTATGAATGGTTGTAAATGATCCTTTTATATTATTGCACGTTTACAAGTACATGGAATGCCTTACATTTACTTAATTGAAAACCGTTGAATAATAAAACTAGGTCACATGTAGCCATTCATACAAGTATCACCTAGCCAGACAATATAGTACGAATATTGCTACACTGCGATATCCATTCATTCATGAAACAACAAATAAATATAATGTAAGTGACACCATCACTCTTCTTGCAGAAACCATGAAGTCGGAGGTAACAGTGTGGAGTCTGTTTACAATCCCCATGGAGGTTGTGTGCGGAGTAATCCACGCCGCCTTGGCCTATATGTTCTCCAACGTTGACGCCACGATGGCACTTCATCTGGCAACGGTACTACTTTTTTGTTCGCCGACACCTCGCGTAGAAATATTACTCCTTGTTATATCTCTCCGTGATAAGAGGATTTGAAAGACCACAAAAATATGCCAACGGTACTATTTTTGACCAGAAAATTGACGAAATCTTACTTTGTTGTTTTTTTTTTAATTGATAAAACGCACGTATTTTGTATAGAAACGTGGGACTTTATCCAGGCATTCTGTGGTCGCAGTCTTCTCAGTCATCTGAAACCCATAGTTCAAACAATCACCCGCAGATGTGCAGCGTTCTAAATCTTTTGAAATGGATAAGAAATGAACGAAATGACCGTTTTGTTTTTGATAAAAAATGAATAAAAGCTATTTTGCGTATATCTTATATCATATATTCAGATAAAATACGTTGCATAAGACCTTGACCCTTTACATCGATGTCAAGACCCAAAAATGAAAGTTGATTTTAGGCCCCCTGGGTCTGAAAGTTGTTACACAAGACGTCTTTCCAGCTCAAACCCCCAAAGCGGAAGGTAACAATTCCTCCCCCCTCCCCCCCAAAAAAAGCATTAGGAATCCAGCGTTTTTGAGCTCCTTTCGAATCGTTAGCGGCAGACAGAGGAAGAAGTTATAACTGATTTAGAAATCAGTTCCAGATCAACTATTTTGAGTTTATTGTCGACCCGTTTGGTTAGAATCACCTCGATTAACTTTTCCATCGATTTCGAGTCACAATACTGGGAAGCTGCAACTTCTACAATTTCTAGAAAAAAAGCACAAAAAGGATCGTTAGCATTTTAAGGCACACCGCGGACTTTACTGACCATCTCGCTTGCGTCCTTTTTTTTTGTTTTGAATTACTGGCCAGTGGTATGGGAAAACATCTACACGTTGTTGGGCAGCATGATCGCACGTGGTTGTCAATATGTGCAACGAACCAGTGCCGGAAATTCCGGACAGATACTGACACATGGCAGACAGATACTGACACATGGCCGAGAGATATTGACAGATACTGACACATGGCCGAGAGATACTGACAGATACTGACACATGGCCGAGAGATATTGACAGATACTGACACATGACCGAGAGATGCTGACAAATATTGACACATGGCCGAGAGATACTGATAGATACTGACACATGGCCAAGAGATACTGACAGATACTGACACATGGCCGACTAAGCCACGTCGCCATAGACGGCTGTGTTATGTGCAACGATGTATTACTGTACATTGACGGAGAATTTACCGTATGACATTTAGTCAAGAAATTTAGTCAAGTTCACATTGATTGCATGTTTTACTTTTGTTTCCTATTCTAGTTAAACTTTCCCTGGGTTCCCAATTGCCGTTCGGTTTTTGAGAAGCCCCCCTTTTGTACACCGGTTTTTGAGAGGCCCCCCTTTTGTACACCGGTTTTTGAGAGGGCCCCCTTTTGTGTACCTGTTGAAGTATCCCCTGGATCGCCACTATACCGCCACTAGACGTTAATAAGTGATTGTGTTCAAGCCCACTTAGAAGTCAAGATTTCCTCTTCATTTATCTGAATTATTACGAGAATAGAGGCTGCTGCGATGAGATATAGAAGAGATTAATGACAATAGACCACAATTTATACCACCACCACTACCACCAGCACCACCAGCACCAGCACCACCAGCACCACCACCACCAGCACCACCACCACCACCACCACCACCACCACCACCACCACCACCACCACCACCACCACCACCACCACCACCACCACTATCACAACCGCCGCCACCACCACCACCACCACCACCACCACCAACAACAACAACAACATCACCACCGCCGCCGCCAACCCCGCCACCACCACCACCATCACCACCACTAGCCCCACCACCACCACCATTACCAGAACCACCACCACCACCACCACCATCACCACCACTACCACCACCACTAATACCACCGTCACAACGACTACCACCACCACCACCACTACCATCACCACCACCACCACCACCACCACCATTACCAGCAAAATCACCACCACCACTATTACCACCACCACCACCACCACCATTACCAGCAGCAGCACCACCAACATCACCACTACCACCACCACTAATACCACCGTCACAACCACTTCCACCACCACACACCACCACCACCACCACCACATCGTTTTCCAATAAGTTTTATTTCTGTGTTCTTGGTCTATAATATTTTATTTCTTTCCTGGGCAGTTTAATCTGGAGCAGATCTATGTGGGTCTGCTGTTCTTCGCCATGGCGGCTGGTTACTGCATCGCCTCGCCGATCATGGGGAAAGTCACAGACACCTGGGTGAGTCAAATACACCTGGGTGAGTCTCACACACCTGGGTGAGTCACAGACACCTGGTTGAGTCTCACACACCTGGGTGAGTCACAGACACCTGGTTGATTCTCACACACCTGGGTGAGTCACAGACACCTGGGTGAGTCTCACACACCTGGGTGAGTCACAGACACCTGGGTGAGTCACAGACACCTGGGTGAGTCACAGACACCTGGGTGAGTCACAGATTCCTTTGTAAGTCTCAGACACCTGGGTGAGTCACAGACACCTGGGTGAGCCGCAGACACGTGGGTGAGTCACAGACACCTGGGTGAGTCACAGACACGTGGGTGAGTCACAGACACCTGGGTGAGTCTCAGAAACCTGGGTGAGTCACAGACACCTGGGTGATTCTAAGACCCCTGGGTGAGTCACAGACACCTAGGTAAGTCTCAGACACCTGGGTGAGTCTCACACACCTGGGTGAGTCTCACACACCTGGGTGAGTCACAGACACCCGGGTGAGTCTCACACACCTGGGTGAGTCTCACACACCTGGTTGAGTCTCACACACCTGGGTGAGTCACAGACACCCGGGTGAGTCTCACACACCTGGGTGAGTCTCACACACCTGGTTGAGTCTCACACACCTGGGTGAGTCACAGACACCCGGGTGAGTCTCACACACGTGGGTGAGTCACAGACACCTGGGTGAGTCTCAGACACCTCGGTGAGTCTCAGACACCTGGGTGAGTCTCAGACCTCTGGGTGAGTCACAGACACCTGGGTGAGTCACAGACGCCTGGGTAAGTCACAAACACCTGGTTGAGTCACAGACACCTGGGTGAGTCTCAGACACCTGGGTGAGTCTCAGACACCAGTTCTCTCTCGTTTGTTTTTAAGCGGTTCTCACAGAATATTTATGTGCCAATTCAGTAGGACGTAAATCTCTAGCAATTTCTTCAAGTAATTTAAAAAAGAAAGTACTTGAAGTACAAGGTTTTTATTGATTCTAATATACTTTTTTCAGCCCAACATGGCGTATATCATGCTACTGGTGGGGTTTTTCTTATGCGGTTGCTCTATTTTACTGGCCGGACCTGCTCCGTTCTTACCGCTGCCCAGGTAATGCAGCTGCTGCTGGTGCAATCATAAATTAGCGTGGTTAGGTCCTGAACAGACCTAAGCGATAGCATAAATCTGAACAGATTTAAAATCAAAGATGCCGTTAGAAGGGAAAAGACGACTATTGTAGTTGTTGTAGTTGGTATTGTTGTTGTCGTTGTTGCTGCTGCTGTTGTTGTGTTGTTGTTGTGTTGTTGTTGTTGTTGTTGTCGTTGTTGCTGCTGCTGTTGTTGTGTTGTTGTTGTGTTGTTGTTGTTGTTGTTGTTGTTGTCGTTGTTGTAGCTGGTGTTGTTGTGTTGTTGTTGTGTTGTTGTTGTTGTTGTTGTTGTAGCTGGTGTTGTTGTGTTGTTGTTGTGTTGTTGTTGTTGTCGTTGTTGTAGCTGGTGTTGTTGTGTTGTTGTTGTGTTGTTGTTGTTGTTGTCGTTGTTGTAGCTGGTGTTGTTGTGTTGTTGTTGTTGTTGTCGTTGTTGTAGCTGGTGTTGTTGCTAGCTCATCCAGCGCGCATCGGCTATTTGGACCACTTGTATCGGTCGCCGCTTGTGTGTGTGAGTGAGCTTTTTCAAAATGCTGCTCCTCCTACAGTCCTTGGTGGATTACCTTTTTCCAATCTAAGATGACAACACGACAAAATAACAACGACGACGACAAAAACCACGGCGCGACAATAATAATAATAATAATAATAATAATAATTATAATAATTATAATAATAAAACAACAGCATCAACAACAATACCAGCAACAATAGTAATAGTAATGATAATAATAACCATAATCACAGTGATAACAAGATGATGATTTTAATGATTTAATGTTGAATTTACATTTATGTATGCAAAGAGATGTTCTTTTTCTTTCTCTCTCTCTCTCTTACACCAGCGACAGTCTGGCGCTCTTCTCCGTGGCTGCAGTGCTCGTCGGGCTCACTTCTTCCACCGCTGTCGTGACCTTCACCGTCATGTTCTCCGTTGCTAGGTGCGTTACACGTCATCACTACGTCACAATAGAGAACAGTGAAAACGAGGCTGTTTATCTATTTGACCATTTGCTTTTCCGCTGTGCTATGATTTTGCAACCCTGCAATATGAGTAAATTGTGGTGATTTTTGTCATTCGCTCGGAACCAATGCTCTTCTATAAAAAGAAGACGCAAGTAATCGATGAGAAACAAAAGACAGGGTGTCAATAACTGCCAGTTAAAAAAGGAAGATCGACCGTGCGGCCTTATGTAAGCATAACAGTGTGACGGAAAGCCGAAGATACACCGGAATTGACGTTTTTAAGGGGAAATGCCCCGTTAAAACACTTACACACACACACACACACACACACACACACACACACACACACACACACACACACACACACACACACACACACACACACACACACACACACACACACACACACACACAATAAAGTAAGTTCGATCGCTTGTAGGGTTAGATTTTGTTTTCAATGTAGGACGAGAAACAAGAGCACTTTTCTTTGTGGCCTTATGGAATACTTTTCTGATCTTTTACAGGTTATATGATTTTCCTGATAACATAGACACATACGGAAAAATAAGTGGTTTCGTAGAAGGCTTCTATAACTCTGGGTAAGACTTCACGCATATAATAGGCCGTTGTTGTCCAACAGCCGACCTCTACGGTGATTCGGCTGCTGTGACACCTTTTCACTCCTTAGATCCACTGGGAAACTACTCATAAGAAGAGAGGGACTACTCCTTAAAATATCCATCAGCTCCGTGTTTATACATGGCATACATCTTCGCAGAGGTCAGCCGTTTTATAACAACGATAATGCGGTGTAAAGTTGACCTGATAAGATCACGTGAGGAAATTTATTTTAAACTTTGCAAACATTGTCGGCTCTGTGACGTCTATCCAAAGCCACGTTGTCAATCAAGTGCCAGCCTTGCAATGGCAAAACAACGCCATCGATCAATAGACGTACTGTCAATCTTAATGAAAAAAAGCGCGTCGCATCTTACCATTTGTTTCTTAATTAAATCAATTAAACAATCAAACAAATGATTTGACATTGCGATTACCATGTGTCCTTTTTATCAATGATGACGCGTTCCTTTCTAAAACACTAAGAAGAAACGACAGAAAGAATAAAAAAAGGGAATAATCCCGTTGGTAATAATCCTCGGAGGTAATAGTCCTATGAGGGGTAATTGTACCGGGGGAGGGGGGGGGGGGAGTCCGGGGACGAAGGCGTGGTGCTCTGTTCCCGTAAAATGGGTGTTGTACAGACATCGGGAGTAAACAACATCGACACCACAAGTAAATAACAACGTCATCACTTTGCTGTTGTCACGTGGTATTGAACCAAGCCTGGTGTACAGGACATAACCTGACTTCTATTAATAGCTATAAACTTTGCGTGATCGTAAGTGATAAGGATATTGACCAACCGAGATGGAGGAAGGAGGGGGATTTGCAAAAATTAAAAAGTGCAGACGGGTCCCTCAGACATGGGCAACGCGGTCGCAAATCTTAAGTGAAACAACATTTGTAATCACGTGTAAAACTTAACTCTGTGCCAAGTACATTAAGCGTATATCAAGTGCACATTCCAAAAATTCCAAAGTTCGAAATAAAAACGCATTTCTTTGGCTTATACTGAAGGCAAAACAAAGAGTAATCTGAATATATGTATAAGCACATCTCTGTGTGTCTGTTTTTATTTCAGTGCGTTTGTTGGTCCTATCTTGGGCGGACTGGCGTATCAGAATCTAGGCTGGGCCTGGTCTTTTTCCATCTCAGGGTTCTTTTTCTTTGCCTGTGTAAGTATCACTTCTGTTATTAGAAAAAGTCTAGTTTATTTGTGGGTTGACTCGAAATACAAGCTTTCTGTTCACAAGACCCCTGGATGCAAATAAAAAAACTCCTGGATGCAAGTAACAAGACCCTGGATGCAAATAACAAGGCCCTGGATGCAAATAACAAGGCCCTGGATGCAAATAACAAACCCCTAGATTGAAGTAACAAGACCCTGGATGCAAATAACAAATCCCTGTTTGCTAATAACAGGCCCCTGGATGCAAATAACAAACCCTTGGATGCAAATAACAGTACGGATTTTTTTCACCTGCAAGTTTCGCCAAACATTTATTCACCACATGAAGAAACATATGTTTAACGTATGTTCACCAGATTTACTTGTGTTGACGATATGAACATACGTTGATCACATGAACATATGTTTGCTATGCATCGTTGACATGCGCTAACCATAAAGGATTATTTTTTATCTGCCACAAGTACTGAAAGATATTTGTTAATGGTAAGGTACACTATAATTATCGTTTCTTAAATAGGAAATAAAATATTACATAAAGTATTGATAAGACGCGATCCGATTTGTTAGTTACTGTTTGTTGAACCATATGGTAAACGTAACACGGTTTGACATATGTTGAACTTAAGATGTAGTGACCATATGTTCCACTGTAAAAACCATATGTGTAACAGAGAGCATATGGTCACTATATGGTATGAGTTATAACCATGCATGGAATAACATATTGAGGGCATATTGTGAATAGATGGCCAATATATGTTAAATCTGTGTTGATATCTGGTAAACAGGTGTTCCACATATGTGACATCATATGTAGCATCATATGTGACATCATATGTAGCATCATATGTGACATCATATGTGACATCATATGTAGCATCATATGTGACATCATATGTAGCATCATATGTGGCATCATATGTGGCATCATATGTAGCATCATATGTGACATCATATGTAGCATCATATGTGACATCATATGTAGCATCATATGTGACATCATATGTAGCATCATATGTGACATCATATGTAGCATCATATGTGACATCATATGTAGCATCATATGTAGCTTCATATGTAGCATCATATGTAGCATCATATGTGGCATCATATGTGATATCATTTGTAGCATCATATGTAATATCATATGTAGCATCATATGTGATATCATATGTAGCATCATATGTGACTTCATATGTAGCATCATATGTGACATCATATATAGCATCATATGTGGCATCATATGTAGCATCATATGTGACATCATATGTAGCATCATATGTGACATCATATGTAGCATCATATGTGACATCATATGTAGCATCATATGTGGCATCATATGTGGCGTCATATGTGATATCATATGTAGCATCATATGTGGCATCATATGTAGCATCATATGTGACATCATATGTAGCATCATATGTGACATCATATGTAGCATCATATGTAATATCATATGTAGCATCATATGTGACATCATATGTAGCATCATATGTGACATCATATGTAGCATCGAATGTGGCATCATATGTGGCATCATATATGACATCATATGTAGCATCATATGTGGCATCATATGTAGCATCATATGTGACATCATATGTAGCATCATATGTGACATCATATGTGACATCATATGTGACATCATATGTAGCATCATATGTGACATCATATGTAGCATCGTATATGGCATCATATTGTGAGCATATGGTTGGCATTTAGCTATTAACACCGTTTGGGGTTGTTGTTTCCAACACGAGGTGATATTGGTGAAATTATAAGTGTGTTTCATGCAATCTGGTTTTTGAGTGCATTTCATACAATCTGTTTGTTAAGAGCCTAGGGGTGGTGGAGGGGGGAGGGGGCAGGGCATACTGTATAACTATGTGGTGAAGTCCCACCAAGTTACTTTTTGTGTTTCAGATTTTACTACTGTTCTTGCTGCTGTGCTGGCAGAAGCTGTTCAGGGGGATGAATTTCACATCCGGATTAGCGGTAGAAGAAAAGACAGAGGATACACAAACCACAGAAAACAGTCAACAAGTGTTGCTGAAGCCTGAAGCAAGCCTGGGGCCTGCCAAAGTGTGACTAGCAGCCGTATAAATCCGAGTGCCACCTGTCCACAGCGGCTCCTCCGGGGGGGGGGGGGGGGAGGGGGGAGGGGGTGGGAGTGTCTGATGGAAAGGGATCGATTCGAATAGGAAAAATGACTGTTGGGATTTGGAATGGGGGTGGGTGGGGGAGAAGGGGTAGGAGGTGGAAAGGGGTAGGAGATGGGAGCTGGTAGAAGGGGGTGAGGGGGAAGGGGGTAGTAGGTGGAAAGGGGTAGGAGATGGGAGCGGCTAGAAGGGGGTGAGGGGGAAGGGGGTAGTAGGTGGAAAGGGGTAGGAGACGGGAGCGGGTAGAAGAGGGTGAGGGAGGAAGGGGAGAGAAGGTGGAAAGGGGTAGGAGGAGGTTGAGGTTTTATTTTTCTAGAATAAGGTAAATAATGAGAACCAGGTTTTGACTGATTTTTCAAAACCTAAGGGCGAAGCCCGCAGGTTTTGAAAATCCAGTCAAAACCTGTGTTCGAATTATTTACCGTTTTTCAATCATTAGTAGGGAACTTTCTACAAGCAAGAAGTGGTCAGTCAAAACCTCCCTTTGTTAACGAGGGAAACTTTGGACAAATGCTAATTCAATTAATAAGTGTGAAATACATCAAAAGCTGCTTTCACGTTATAAAAAGTTGACGTAGAATCAATTTAATCGACTTTTCTAACAGGCGGCCAAACGGCTAACAACATAATGGATAATATATAAGATATTGAAAATGGTGCTGATTTTGTCAGTTTTTTATGGCGACTTAACACAGGTTCTAAATCAAAGTGATAGTGCTGATTCCACGGACATTTTTATATCACAAATCGAAACAAATCAAGAAAATGTAAATTGTGACGATTCAATGGACAAAATTCTGTTACAAATCGATACCGAGGGGACTAATGATAAACCCGAGAGTGACCGCTCTCTTGACCTGATCGACACAAATATATTTGAAAACGACACGGAAAATGAGTATCCAAAGTTTGAAGACAACAATGACTGTGAGGAAAGTACAAGATTTCGTTTCGTGTCGGAGGAAGAGGCATGTGTAAATAAAAATAAAAATCAAACGGTTTTCTTTTTTACAGTCTCGATTTCAAACAGGTTTTGACTTAGAAATCAAAACCTGTTACAACAATAGAAAGTGACCTAATTATGATTGAATATGTTGGAAAATAAAATTGTCTGGGTTCTAAATTTCGAACATAATATTGTCTTTCAATTTTAAGTCCTGACTTTAGTTAACCCCGTTTTCAGGCATTGAAAACATGGCATTTTATTTATATAAACATGGCATTTTATACATAAAAACATGGTTTTTATTCACACAAAAATAGCACTTTATTCTCACAAACATATCATTTTATTCATACAAACATGACATTTTATTGTTACAAACATGGTTTTTATTCATGCAAACTTGGCATTTTATTCTCACCAGCATGATTTTGGTTCATACAAACATGACATGTTATACATACAACCATGGCTTTTTATTCATACATTCATACCAATGCCTTTCAGCTGCCGCTGAATCGATCCGATGCTTTGGAAAGTGTCATCCTATCCTTTCTGTGCCCTTAAACCGCTGTTGATGACGTCATCCTTGGTTGTTAGAGTGTATTAATTTTCACCAATACACTGTCCTGAACACAATACATTGATCGGAACAAACGAGTATCCAGGGAACGTTATTGAAGCTGTGCTAGTTGCCGTTGTTACGTCACAAATTCAATACTGTTTACCTGATTTAAAACGGCTCTAATTTGTAGTTGCATAACTGACACGAGGACGACAAAGTCGCTTACACAAGGACGTTAATTGTAACCACGTCATTGTAACGTTTCAAAATGTCGGACTGGAAGAAAAAAATGCCCTTTCCTTGAAAACATAAGGACCAAAAATGGCAACGAACGTTTTAGGCGACATTTCTGACTGGATCACTATCGTTATGACAGAAGCCAGTATGTCATTAGTTTTGACTCATTTCGCGCGTTTCGATTGAACCACTGATTTGGTACAGTATATTCTGTTTGCGAGTAATTATCGTTTTTTAAATTCTAAACATAATTTTCGTTTTCTAGTCATGATTTTTAAAGTTATGGATCAATTGGGCCTAGTCATTTGCTTTAACGGAGTGAATCATTGTAGTATGAAATTCGAGGAGTGTCTTGTGACGTGAAATGGTCAGTGACTGACATTTCTATTCATACTTTTTATTTTATATTGAAAACAAAAGACATTATAATTATTCTAAATTTAATTTTTGTTCATACAAATGACTTATAGCTGCCGTTGGATCGACCCGACGCTTGAAAAGCATCATCCATATCTTTTCTCACAAGTAAACTCATAGAATTGGACGACCCACACTAAGTGAGGGTCTCCTATTCTTGAAATTTCCTTAACTGCCTGGTGCTCTCTGTAAGTAACCCCCAGCCGCCACTTACGTCACTTTTCATCCTTACGCCTGTAAACAAACAGTCTAGGTGTGGAAGCTTCGAAGTTTTTAGGACCTACACCCAGATCCTCTGAGATTCAAGAGGATAGGTTTGCAGCAGAAGTTTCCAATGAACACCAACGACGTGTAGCTGTTGTCAGGGCCCGATCCGTCCACGATGTTAGCGGAACTGGACATTTATCGGAGCGATAATTGGTGATAGGTAAGTCTTGTTGTTTATGCAGTGGCGTTTCTTTCGCCTTCTAGCATTTCACACGAACCGAAGACCTGTAACGATCACTAACTTGAGTAATGATTTGCGGCGCAGTGGGGCTAAGGCCAGTTTTGAAGACACGGCCTAGGATCACGCTCTCACTGCAGAGATGTACTTCTACCGCCGGGTCGAGAGCAGAGCACGTTTTATTGAACCAGCGAACACCTCAGAGTTGGCTTACAGTGGGGTAGACTCGGTCGGCAGTCACCCCTCGCACCCACCCCTTTACATTTACTTAAAACAGGGAAGTTGCTGGCAGTTGCATTTTGAGCGGGAATGCGCCCGCAACCTACCTAGATTCTCTGCCGTTTGGTTCGTTCCTGCGAGCTTCTTTTCGTGCGCAGCGTGTGTAGTTTACCTCCCTACGTACTCACGGCTGTAGCTGGCAGCTTTCAGGGCGGTTTTTCTTGGAGAATTTAGGAGTTTGGTCGCGGGCGCCTTCCTGCGCTTGGGAGTAGCAGGTGCTTGGGACCCACATTTCCAGCGCGAAAGGGCCAACAACACTTCGGTGGCCCCACATTCGGGGCGCCACGAAATTTATGGTAGGGGCCCAACCTAGTGTTGTGACGCCGCCTAGCAGCACTACAGAGTAAATAACAGCAATTTCCTCGTGTGTTACAGAAATGAGCGGCCGGCCATGGTGAGGAAAGAACGCTGCGGACACCAGGGCTTGAAAGACGACCCCCACAACTACTGTCAGGACTGTACTGCAAGGTTCGGCAAGCCAGAGTGTGATGGTGTTGTGACGTGTGATATCTGCACACATCTCAACAAGAAACAGTGGAAAAGTATTAATAGACAACGGCACAGGAAATTGCACAACCGAGAAGTCAAACTGTTCTGGGGCAATATTTAAAAAGGTACCCCGGCACAGGAATCGGAACAGCCGGAGGCAGGCACACCGCTTCAAGATGAGTTAGCGTCACCACAAGCGATGGACATGTCAGACTTTGAAAGCAGGAAATCCCCGTCTCACAAATCCTCGCGCAGGAGCAGGGACAGTTCCATGAAACGGGGCGCCCTCATCTCCATTGAGGATCTGGCGGAAAGTAAGGCTACCATCACGCCCCTCAGACTCCAGGACCCGAGTGAAGGTAGTGTGCCCACCCATGACATGTCTGCTTCTCAAACGCCGAGCGGGACACAGGCCCCAAGTCTGGTACCCCCTCCAGTGGGGGGTTACTTACAGAGGAGAGCACCAGACAGTTAAGGAAATTTCAAGAATAGGAGACCCTTACTTAGTTTGGGTCATCAAATTCTATGAGTTTACGGGTGAGAAAAGATATGGATGATACTTTTCAAGCGTCAATTCGATCCAACTAAACAGCTACAACATTTGTTCAAACAAAAATCCATTTTAATTGGATGAAAACGCACAATTTCTGTCAGCACAAACAACATCAGGCGATGTGTTTCAAATCAGATAAGCGATTCAAACCAGTCATTTGGCTGTAATACACCCATGGTGCGGCAAATGATTTGCAAAGACTTGGGCTTAACAACCAGCCACATCACTTTCCTACCTTCTGGCTGAGAGAGTATAAGAAGGTGCTGCACAGCGTTTCGCAAGTGGTAGCTTTCCCGCGCTTTGTGTCACACATGTAGCACACAAGCTGATAAGTGTTACCAGGGGAGAGTACTATCATACCAACGCAGAAGACTACTGCCCGAAGGTAGCGATGTCATTGCGCATTTCGTTCGGAGAGACCCCAGGGCTGCGTTACCCTCAAACAGAGCATTGGCTCTGATGACTACGACTTGAACTCATTTGCCTTACTCCTCGTTTGTTCACGGTTCAATCACAACAGGCTGGCCGTGCCTTGTGAGGAGTCATATGTCCTATCATATGTTACAGTTACCAACGGCGACTGCCAGCAGTAACACAACTGTAGCGGGGTGCAGTAACACTGCTGCGTCATATCACATAATAAATCACCATGGATTTTGCATACACTGATATTTAATGCAAACCCATTTGGTTTGTTGCGGTCATGAATAACCGGGGTAAAGAAGCCACGCTTTGGGAACCATAGGGCTTGGCGACGACCCGCGTAATTGCTGCAGGGCTTGTGCTTCTCGCTGCAGTGGACAAAACTATAATAACATGTAGTTCTCAGAAGCATATCCGTCACACTCTTTGTTTTGATCACGAAAAAGAATTGCGAATTTCAATGTTTGGTAATCATTGTTATTTCAAGACAATATTGTTTGTTCGAAATTTCTCCATAATGATGTTTTTTTGTCTTGGCTTCACTCACTCAAGTTGTTGTAAGATGCAGGGAAGGGGTAGTTTGCTGTATTGGGGGTTATTTTACCGTTACAACTGTTAGAGGGCATATACCTTAAAGATAAATAGCTAAAATATATATGCGCATAGAATATGTAAGTTTCACGCGTGTTTAATGTACTTTAAAAAGATACAAATAAAAAATATGTGCGCGACATTAGAAAAAAAGTTATATAGATCACTATTTTGTGAGGTACATTTTATTGTACCGTGTTGTGTTGTCTGTTTTGATATTGTAAGAAAGTTTTTTATGGCCAGTTCCGCCATGGCATGTAAGAAAAAAAAGTCGCATATTTTTTTAGAGAGTTTAAGAAAAGCTAAGGTACATTTAGCAAGAGATAATGTGAAAACATTGCTACTTGACAGTCGAATTGATTTTAATAAGGGGATAATGTGGGCTTCCGTGCTGTCTTGATCTTGCTATATATGTGTATATAGCTGTAATGATAGCAAAATGGCTTTAGCTGTTTTCATTTTACCTGCAATAAAACTTTGTTGATAGATGAAACACTAAAGTTTTGGAGATGAAAACATGCTATTATTTCTTTTTGGCGATTTACAACTTTTCACCAGTCTGGCGAATCCAAAATCTGCTTTTCTAAAAAGCTGACTTTTTTACTAATTCGTGAAATTTTGCAAAAGAGAAAGTTAAAAGGTGTTTCTTTTGATTTTTCTCGAATATTTGTTCAAACGACTGGTGTGGTAGCATAACGTTTAACAAAGTTTTATGTGGAGCGTTATATATTTTAAATCTTTATTATTGTGATTTTTCGTTACCAAGTATCAATTTCGCAACTCAGTAGCGAAGTCGATCTAGTAGCTTACTGTTTTTGTGTAATTGCATGTTAAATCTAAAGGGATAACAAGAGAAGAAACACTGACACGGTCCCGTAACCGCGTGCTCTACTTACGGGAAGAAACCACACACAATAATCATCTTTGCTGTAAAAAATAACTTAACATTTACTAGAGTTCAATAACGATATGAAAAGCAGGGTTATGTAAAGTGCATGTCAGAAGCGGCGATAACGACTAAGCACACAGTGTAGTAATTTCTGCGTAACGTAGTAATGTACTTCTTTCATCAAAGCACTTGAAAACAGATAAGTTTTCGCACCATGTTATCTTATCGGGATACATTTATTGGATTACACACTAACTTTAAATAGCTCTAAAAATGAAAAATAAAGTTTACTATCCATTTAATCAATTGACTTACTGCAAAGCAAAACAAAAGATGATTTTGAAAGTTTGAAGTGAAACATTATCAATCAGTAACGAAATAAGTTTATCGCTTATGGCTTAAGTGAATGATACAGACGTGTAATTATTGTTCATTATCAATTCTGTTGGGAGGGCGTTTTGTTAATACGGTACACCGGAATGAAAAATATAATATTAAAATTATAAAAAAGTAATATAATAAAAAATATCATAAAACCACATGTGCAACATTTAGTTTAATTTAAGACTGCTCGCTGTATTTGTATTATTATGGATGTGACGCGCCATCAGCTAAATGCTGGAAGTTTAAAGGCTGAAGCAAATGGCTTACTGGTGGTGGATAACAGTGAAAGAAGCTACGGTAGCATTTCAAAATCGGAAAGTAGTCACATAATATCAGGTCCTTTTTATGGTTCAGGTAAATTTGCATCAGAAGTCTCAAGTTTAAATAAGAGTAAAGAAGAGAAATCCGTCATTTCAACACAAAATAAACATGAAACTACTGGGTTAAGTCGCAACAGAAAAAGATTGCTATTCATAGCAATGGCTATTATGGACATGTCTGGTGGCATACTGTATGGCATGCTTAGTCCTTTCTTTCCTAACGTGGTAAGTCACTCTTTTATTAATTTGCACACGGCTAATGCTGCACAGTGGGAATATCAAAGAATTTTCTGCAGATATATGCAACTGCTGAGATAATAGAATGGCGTTTTGTTGTTTTTTAAATAGTTTCAATCACCAGCACATTGCAATAGTCGTTGTTGAAGTGTTACGTTGTTGTTGCAATCTAAGTGATGCAATATTCTTAATATGCTGGTATACTGTGTAAGACAGTTAAAAATGCCTAATGCAATTGTAAAAATATTGAGACATATGAGGAGCCCTATTCATAACTGCAGCAATACGTCATTTATAATGAAGCCATAGCAGTGGCTACATTCAATATGAATAAGCAATTGAGATGGTGTGTTCGTAAATGGAGTCATTGAAATGGCCACAAAACAATACAGGTGGCCTGTTCATAAATGGATCCATAGAGGTGGCTACATTACAAATTGAACCAGCAGGTAGCCCTAGTTCATTTAGAAAGCTTAATCTTTATGAACCAAAATTTCCAAATTCCATAGTTCTTAAAACACTTATGAGAGCAGTGATTTTGTAAAAAGCAGAGAAACTTCAAACTTTGGTTCTGTGACAGAAATCATTAAAGCAAGAAGCATTCATGTTTTTTGGTGTTGATGTAGGCCTTAGAGAAGAATGCCACGCCGCTTTTGCTTGGAATCGTCATCGGCTCTTATGAATTCACCATGATATTTGCTGCACCACTTATGGGAAACTGTGTAAGCCTTTGTTTATCTAAACACGCTACATTAGAGTATGGTTACAGTAACTTGTACTTGTTGTGTGGTGCTATTGTCCGATTTTTGCTTTATCATCGACGGTTTCTACTTTTTTCTAGATAACACAGATAGGAGTACGCTTTACATACACGGCGGGAATAATGGTCACCGGGGTTTGTTCAATTTTATTTGGGTAAATGTTTTAATCATAAAACGAAATCGACTTTTGCAGATAAAAGATTAGCATGTTTTGTCGTTACCTGCATAGAAACCTCTTATGCCTCTATTAAGAGGATTCGAATTCACTTTTAAAAGCATTGTGTGGAAGTGATGTCATAGATATTTGAAAAAAATGTGATGCTATGGTTTACAGTATTAAACATTGGCGATGTTTAAGAAATATAAAATGTCCTTTAAAACTATAGTATAGAGGTGGCCTATTCATAAATGGAACTATTGAAGTAGCTTCCTTCATACGCATAGCCATTGCAGTGGCCTCATTCGTAAAATCCTAATCATCACTGGTGTATAATATATTTTTCAGTTTTCTGATATACAGTCCAGACAAGTTGTTTATCCCGATGTGTGTCATTGTACGGATAATGCAAGGAACCGGATATGCTGCATTTATCGTGTCCACGTACGCTATACTTGTCAATCTGTTCACAGAAGATATGGCTCAAGTTTTTGTAAGTCATAATCCTTACTAACTTAGAAGGGTTGACGGTTAGCTCGGTTAGTTAGAGCGTTAGTCTGGTAATCCCAAGGTTCCAAGTTCGATTCCAGCTGGGGATGGTAAGCAGGGTATTGGCGTTCTCTCCAATTGTCTTAGCTAAGCGAATGCGGTGGATTAGATCATCTGTCACGAAATTCAAAATTAACGCCCTCTGAGACTTTCGACCATCCCCTTCTAAAAACGTTATTACATTGCTTATTATACATGCTGACAGAACACACACATACACACACACACACACATCTATATGCTGATGTATAGTCTAAAGTTATATATGTACTATGTACATCATTTATATTATAGAACCTAAAACTGACTTCATTCCATAGCACTTTATGACACTTTATATACAGACTTCTTTCCTAACATTATGCATACTCACTTTAATCCATAAAACAATGTATAGTGACTGGTTCGCATAAACCTGTGCATGTTTACTGCGTTCAAAAAAATGTAGATACTGACTACGTTCATTAAAAAGTTTGTATACTGACTTAGTGACATAAAACGTGCGTACAGGTATCGGCCGATTTCTCTACAATTGATGAATGAAAATAAATAGGTTCGTGTACTAAAGCTTGGACGGAAAATTACACATTTTAATAATTTAAAATTTCATTTCTTTAAGGGTATACTTGAAACTGTAAAAGGTGCGGGTTTTGTGGTAGGTCCCATAATTGGTAGTGGCCTCTATTCAGTAAGTATTGCGTTTAGCAACAGATTTTGAAACATACATTAATAATTACTTTTTTTATTTGCAAATTCTTACGTTTGTGTATTAAATATTTATCTTTGAACAACCGTTGCAACTTGTTGTTTAACAGTTGAAAATTTTTGGTCCTTCGTATGAGAAGCATTTGATTCAGAATCAACTTTAAAATTTCTTTTAATTCGTAATATTACTATTGCAGTTTATAAAAAAGTCATATAGCAACAACGTTTAGTTTTTTTAAAAATAACTTTAGTAGAAATGCTATTACAATCACAAAACAGGTTTAATAATATAAATATTTTCAAAAAATAACAGTATAAAGTTATTTCAAATAATTATATATCATTTTATACTTGCACGTTTTCATGAGCTCTCGTCCAATAAGAAATCAGGATTCAGACTCGTCTAAAAACAAACATGGGCAACGTAGTTCATAGCATAGTTTTAATAGATTAATTGTTTTAAAAGGTACTATATGTGTGCGTTTTAGGTGGGTGGCTATGTTACGCCCTTTCTGGTCATGGGTGTTGTCATTCTGGTAGCAGGATGCGCTGTATCAAGCATTATTCCAAGCTATACCAGTGAGTAACTTGTATTACTATTTTAGTGAGTGCATTTCTACAGTTTAAACCACGGAAGGTTGCGTACATGTTAAACCATAAATGAGTACATTTCTAAGACTTGCTATTAATATTAAAGTTTAAAGTATGTTTAACATGTACATAACATCGTACTTGTACTCATTTATGGTTTAACATGTACGCAACCTTCCGTGGTTTAAACTTTACACAGCCTTCTATGGTTAAACGCAACCTTCTATAATTTAACATGTCCACAACATTCTATGATTTAATATGTATTCAGCCATTTTAAAATGTACATAAGCTTCTGTGTTTAACATATACTTATTTTACCTGTGCGTTACATCATCCATACTTTATTCTGTTACAGCAAAAACCCAAACAGATGCCTCCTTATGGAGTTTATTCAAAATACCTATGGAAGTTATTTGTGGGTTAATTCATGCTTCTTTAGCGTATATGTTCGCTAATGTCAATTCCACAATGTCATTACATTTAGCAAAGGTGAATGAAACTAAAAGTGGCAAAATTACACTTATATATTTAATCTGAACAAATTACAAAGTAGCTACATGTTGAATCAAAGTAGTTTCCTTAGCCTTTTCTATATTCAGTTATAATATATCATAATTCTTAGGTGACATAGTTAAGTTATTTTACGATATTTGTTGCATAGTTTGATCTTAGCCAAATATATGTGGGACTAATCTTCTTCGGATTCTCGGCGGGATACTGCATTGGATCGCCTATCATGGGCAGGGTAACCGACAAATGGGTGAGGATTATTATCATTACCCAGCTAAAAGCGAACAATGTCACTTAATCATAAAGTAACAGCCATGCTTACCTTGCAAATAATTAAAGGCTATAGCAAAGCTTTAGTACAAACAAATATAGCAACACGTAACTATAACGTGATTGACGGTTGCTTTTATTTGTGCTTCCAGCCCAACATGGCTTATATTATGTTGTTAACGGGTTTTTCGTTATGTGGCTGCTCAGTTTTAATCGCAGGTCCTGTTCCTTTCTTACATTTGCCGAGGTAAGTTTCGTAATATTATTTCACAATTCTGCTTCAAGTGACATAAAATTTCAATTAGAAAAGTAGCATACAATGATTAATACAAAAATTGAAAACCATGAATGCAAAAATGACTTGCTTGAAACAACTCCCCGACTTTATAAAGCTTGACATTTACTTTCAACTAGTTTTGACAGCACTTGACAAAGATTTTAAATCTTAAATAAGCTATTAATAACTAAAAATTACAGTTTTATTGACACATCTTAAAAACAATCAAACACACAATTCTACGAAACTGTGTTCTATATTAAATTTAATTATGTTTATTTGATTAGTGATAGCTTAGAATTGTTTGTGGTGTCAATTGTGCTGGTGTCCATCTCTGCGTCGACAGCTGTTGTTACATTCACAGTCATGTTTTCTGTAGCAAGGTATGTTCCACAAACTGCTGCTACCAATTATGTATTCTGTGGCAAGATATACTCCAAAAACAGTTGTTAGATTAACAGTCATGTTTTCTGCAGCAAGGCATGCCCACAGTCATTTCAGTCTTATTTAGCACCGTTATCTCAGTTGATGCTTAGAAACTCTTAAATGTTAGAGCCTTTTTTAACAATATGCTTGTTTATGTGACATATTCGGGTTATGTGACAACTAGCCATAGTATATCCACGAAGTATAAGTAAATATTTAGAAAGAGACTTGCTAATAAGACACGTTTAATTAATATTATAGCGGTAGCTGTCAGTAAAACACAATTCGTGTACCATTCAACTAGAATATTAACAATAAGGAATATATTGTACCATAAAATGTTTGATTGCTCTACAGATTTCATGATTTTCCGGATAACATAGATACATATGGAAAAATAAGCGGCTTTGTCGAAGGTTTTTATAATACTGGGTCAGTAAAAACATTAATGTATTGGATTTACCAACTTCACATAACAAAATGCTCTGTTACTAAGCATCTGTTATTAATGTATGTACGTTTATGTTGTCCTATAAAAAACTTCACGAAACAAAATGCCAGAATTATGCACATGTACGATCTGCAATTACTGTATATATGTTCATGTTGTCCTGTAAAAACTCCATTAATAAATACAACACTGCATTGTCATTTCAATACTCAATTAATAATGATACATTGAACAGAATTGGTATTTTAGTTTTGCTCGTAATTTTAGTGCATTCATAGGACCCATTTTGGGCGGATTGGCGTATCAGAATTTAGGCTGGGAGTGGTCATTTCCTATAACAGGATTTCTATTCTTTGCCTGTGTAAGAATGATTATTTTCCGTTTTATAAAAATATTGTTAAAGAGTTTGCTGTTTTCTATATCTTATAAGGGAAGTTCTTAGTTGTTAATATGTGTACCCTATGTATCTACATCCAAAATCACACACACACACACACACACACACACACACACACACACACACACACACACACACACACACACACACACACACACACACACACACACACACACACACACACACACACACACACACACACACACACACACACACACACACACACACACACACACACACACACACACACACACACACACACACACACACACACACACACACACACACACACACAAATAAAATTTAATGAACATAGAAGCAGAGTGTAAGCGTCCATGTTTAGCCAAGATAAAATTATGAATATGACTTGCCTGAAAAGTATACTCTATCAAATGAGAGCACAGCCACGAAATGAAAGCAAACTAATGTTTAAATTATATCTAGGCGCATTATTATTTCAAATTATGTGTGAATTTATAGCATTACAGTGTAAAATAATTTACTCCGTTTATTGTGTTGCTGCATGGTCATTTTCAAGTAAACAGAATTTGAAATTAAAACATAAGCTTTATAATTAACAGCTTTTGGTCAATATTTATTTTTATCACCTTTCCGTATGAGTAAAATTTGAGTCTACATTCTATTTTATGAAATTTATTTCAGATTTTCCTACTTTTTCTGCTTTTGTGTTGGCAAAAGCTTTTCAAAGGAATGGACTTCAGTTCTGGCTTAACTGTGAAGAAAAATGAAAATCACTTGACCAATGATGTAAAAAACCATCAGAATGAAACGAAACGATTGCTTATAAAAACTGAATTCGATAAAACGAATGAGCCTAATTTGTCTAATTGAACTAAAATTAAGTTATGAGTTGATTTGAAGCGTTGAATCATGTTTAGATAGCAGTATAATGTTATGCTGGCATTATCGTATTCATATCTTATTTCATGACATATTAATGGCATATGAGAGCGAGGCACTCTTTGGCAACTAGCTCTTCCAATCTATCTTGCGTCGTTTAATCGATATGTAGCCATATAATTATCTATTGAATAGTAACATTTGATGCACAAAATATAAAATGTAAATAATTAAACGAATAACATTATTGGATGCGTGTTTTAAGAACAAGAGAAAGAAAGAAAGAAAGAAGGAGAGAGAGAGAGAGAGAGAGAGAGAGAGAGAGAGAGAGAGAGAGAGAGAGAGAGAGAGAGAGAGAGAGAGAGAGAGAGAGAGAGAGCTCCATGAATCATCCACTCAAATGCCATTTTTGAAAGAATTCAACTTAGAAACAAAATGTGTTCACATGTGCACTTAGGCATCATGATCTGTATTTTGCATACCGTTTAAAGAATGCAAAAAAGAAGAAATCTACAATGCGCTTATACTTTAAAAAAGGTTTTGGCTTAATTCTCTTTCTTATAATGAAAATTTTGTTGAATCTATGTGTAAATATATCTCACATATTACTTGAAAACCAAAACAGCAAAATCAAGAATAGAAAACAAGTAAATGTTAAAAAATAATAAAGAAAAAGAAAAAAAAACACACACAATAGAGAATATTAAATAAAACTGCCAACAGAAAAAGGATATAAAACAGTAGCAAGGAGCATGTGAGGGCTTCTTTGTGTTATTTTATTTTATGGTGAGTGCTTTAATGAAATTCTACAAAAAGTTTCTGTAGAACTTGACGGATAAAAACAATTAAAACTGAACACTTTATATGATATTCTACAGATTACAAATATTGCGTTACATATATCTCCAGTCTAAAACATATTGCTTTACATAGATCTCCAGCCAAAAAATAATGTGTTTTCATCCTATTATATGAATAGAGCGGTAAAGTGGGTGATAAAAAGCCTACTTGAATTTTATCAGTATCTAAACACTTGCAAAAAAGTAATTCACTGTTTACAAAACATAAAATTTATTTAATTAAAATATAATGTACTTTATTATCTGTTTCTAAGTAATTTCAAGCAGCCCAGTTCTTATTACTTATAAGTTTGAAGATATCTGGTAGCTTTTCTACTGAGCGAATTTCGCCGTACTAGTTGATTTTAGCAGTTCCTAATGATCTGCGCAGTCGTTTTCCTTGCTGACTTTCGCCGCACTTGCCAACTTTCGCTGACTTTCTTGACTTTAGCTCTAATTGTTGAATGTTGTTATGTTTGTTGCTTTTCGCTGCACAAGTTAACCTTTTGTGCATATGCTGACTCTTGCTGCACAAGTTGACTTTATGTCATGTTGATTATGTTGACTTTTCCTGTACTTTTCTACTTTATTGTACTTGTTGACTTCGCATTAGTTGTTGATTTTAGCGGTAGTTGGTGATTTGTGTAATCCTCTTGACTCATGCTGTTCTTATTGACTTTTAATTTGCTAGTTGAATTGCTGCACCTGTTGATCTTTGTGAACTTTGTGATTTTGCTGTACTGTTGACTTCTAATTCATATACAGTGTTCACTGTTTTACATGTTGTCTTTAAATATAAATTATTTTTACGCAGTATTAATATCAGGCTGATAACTAACTTTAATAAAGTCAGATATTTTTATTATAAGAAAGATTTTGGGGGAAATTGTGCAGGCCTACTTGAATAATTCACCGGTGTAATGTTTGAAAATATTTTCAAATCCCATAAACAGCAGCGCTGAATATAACTGCTTAGTCTCTGCTAATTTATGCTCAGATTTTCAGTAAGATAGCACCTTGTAGTTTTAATTTTAAAATGCCCATACATTTTTATTCAGCGGTGTTAGAAATACAGAATATCATTAACATTTAGTTAATGCAATATTCATTTCCTAATCAGCTTCAAAGGAAACAGGATTCTTAGTCCAGGAAGACGTGCGATGCATTCTGTAGTCACCAGTAAATCCCACATCAACGAGGAGCAAATGATTGACAGGTGAGGCCATAGTACAGGTCTCATCCAGCATTCCCAGCAGAAGTAGCCTGCGGCCAATATACGGTCTGATAACACGATAACACGTGTTATACGGTCTGATAATACGAAGACACTGGGGAGCAGACGTTCACAATCACTCACAAACACACCATGAGCCTCACCATCATGCAGAAATACTCCAATTCTCTACAATAACGTAGGAGACACTAGCGAGCAGACGCTCACAATCACACACAAACACACCGTGACACACACCCTCACGACCTCATAATCAGACAAACAGAGACTCGAAAACCACAAGCAAATACACCAATACACAACACCTGCCATTCACACAAAACACCAATGCGCAAACCCTCATAATTTCACATAAACACAAAAAGACACAAACCCTCACTGCCATACGCAACACACCATGAGGCAGACCTTCACAATTAAAGACAAATACAGCATAGCATAGATCCTCGCAATCATGCAAAAATACACAAAGGTACATTCCTTCATATCCATTACACCAACCAACCAAGACGTTGCTTTTCGCATTCATGCATAAATAGTTAATTAGCATTCATTTACATACTAGATCGAATGTGGCTACACGTAGCGAAATGACACCCACTTGCAATGCCAGAAAGCCAGAGACACAATATATCTGGTCAAAGACAAATCTTTCAGTGTTTCCACATAATTATCACCTTCCGAATTATTCCTTTGAATGAGGTCAACGAAATAAATATAATGTGACCTCTTTTAGGCACAAATAATTAAATTCAGATTTTTGACCTTAGCCATGACGGAGGAAATCCAGGTCATCGAGGTACCTCATATATAACGTCTTTTAGGTCCAAGGGCTCAGAATCCCTCTACCTGCAACCGTTTTCGAGATAATGGTCATCTTACGGTTTTTGACCTTGACCATGACGGAGGAGGTCAAGGTTACCGCGGTACCTCTTATATAACGTCTTTTAGGCCGAAATATTTTGACCTTACTGTGACCTTGACCTTTCATATCAATGTCAAAAATATTTGCTTTTCCTCCGAGACCTAATGACTGTCCATAGGTGTACAAAATAAAAAGCTTCGCTAGGAGGAGTTTTCTGGAAATCATTTTATGAAAAAAATAACGTTGACCTTAATTTGACCTTGACTTTGACCTTTGAGGCAAAAAATTGCGGTTTCACCGAGACCTCGTCACCCCCTACACATGTGCCAAACTTCATCGTCCCCTGCAGGAGTTTCCTACAAACCATCCACATGGAAAAAAGAGACGAAGAAAAAGGCAGAAATTTCCCGGTAAACACTGAAACGTTTTTTCAAGGTTCGTTTTTTGGTTGAAACGTTTTATTGACACTGATAAAACCTTTATGTTCTCGGATACCAAAATAAAACATTTTTGTAGAACCTTTTCGAAACGTTTCATAGGGGAACTATTTTTAAACCGAAATCAAACTTTCTGCACTGGAGCATTATGAAAAATCAATATTATTGGATGTCGTGTATTAGAGCGGCATGGGAAACCATATCTACTGAATACCATTTTCAAATAAATTGGCAAATTTTAGATACTAATAAAAATTTAAATATATTACTTAATATCTAATATTGACTTTTAGGTATCATTCATATGATTTTAGTTATTATATTACTATATAAAATGATATGGTAATATAACAAGGTCAACTTACGCTCTTTCTATATCACTAGCTAAGAATATTATTTGCCTCGATCAAGTAATCCTAAGCAAATAATCACTATGAAAGAAATAATTTTAAATTTCCCGGTAAATATTGAAACGTTTTTTAAGGCTCATTTTTGGTTGAAACGTTTTATTGACGTTTATGAAACCTTTATGTTCTCGGATACCAAAATAAAACATTTTTTTGTGGAACCGTTTCGAAACGTTTCAGGGGAAACTATTTTTAAACTAAGATTTAACGTACTGGAGCATTATGTAAAATCAATATTATTGGGTGTCGCGTATCGGAACGTCATGGGAAACCATATCTACTGAATACCATTTTCAAATAAATTGGCAAATTTTAGATACTAATAAAGATTTAAATATATAACTTTAATATCTAATATTGCTTTTAGGTATCATTCAAATAACCACTATGAAAGCAAAATACACGGTTTTTTATTAAACAAATAATTTTAAAAGTACCACTAAAAACGGGAAAATATGAAAGGTAAACTGTTGCGAATCACATAGAAACAAGACAATGGTGACCAAATAGTTCATACTTAATCGGATGCGTGGAGGCGTAGATGTAACGTCGACGCGTAGGATGCCAAAGGTTCCAGGTTCAATTCCAGGTAGGTAAGAATATTTGGTTGCAGATTGATAAGTTGCAATGTTGTTTGAATGATCAATGGTCTCAAATGGGCGTTACAAATGATTATTATTTTAAGGATCGCAAAAAAGGGTTTCGGAATTTTATTGTTAAAACCCCGTCAAAATTCTTCGGAAAGGTTTCATCTGAAACCTTCAAAAAACCTTCCAGAAACGTTTTCCAGCATTTCATATGTGACAAAAATAAAACGTTTTTTAAAGGTTTTTAGGTTTCACAAAAAAAGTTTTTAAAACGTTTTCCAAGCCAAAAAAGTTTTCGGGTTCCAGAGAAACTACAAACTTATACCCAGTCTCAAACAAAGGTTGCAAGTGACAATAAATAGCCACACTTAGCAAAACGTACCCATTTGCAAAACTTTGCATGTGGGAAATAACAAACATATTCATTAAGAGACACATTATCAAACTCATACACAAAGAAACACGTGTCGCTGGTATACACGCGTCTCGCTGGTATGCACGGACCTCGCTGGCATACACGCGTCTCGCTGGTATACACACGTCTCGCTGTTAGACACACAGCAGAAAAACGTCTTTAGGCAAAATTTCAATCAATAAACAAGGTTGGGAAATGGTACAGCGCAGCAAGTGCATGTTTGTAAATCTGTTGCAAATATTTTTGGCACCTTGCAAAGTTTGTCCTTGAGATTCCACATGCCCAGCTATTGGGTTTTTCGTAAACATAACGAAGTACTGCTGTTGCAAATACATAAATGACGCAGCAACAATTTGCGCATTATTGCCCCATGCGTAGCACCACAGAAAGTACATATATACCTAATGCTAATGTCAAGGCAGCTACGCCTTTGCAAAGATATTGATTTTAGCCTTTCTTTTAAAGTGAGAGGAGCATCGTGCTATTCGCAGCTCAATAATTTTATGGCAGCAAAGATGCTACAAAGTAGACACCATACAAATGCTTCGGATGTCGTGCTTTTATTTTTCTAACACAACAAACTCAAGTTTAAATCATCACTGCAGTATAACAACATTTCAATAGGCATCTTAAAACAGGATAAGGTTTCAAGATAATCTATTATTTAATTTTTTTGGCATTTAAGTCTTGTTTTAACGAAAATGCAGCACACGCAGATTTAATTTGACGATTGTGAGTAAACCTTCGAGATATTAAATATCTGACAAGATGGACTGGGTTGTTTACGTGATTGGACCTTGTTTATTGTGACGACAATGCAAGAATAAATAGACATAGCAATTGCCATAGCAACGCGCCACATGGTCAGCATTTACATGACTTCTTGACGAAAAATTTTGGCATCAAGATATAAGTGACGTCAGGATAAAAAGTGTTTATTAAAATTCCTTAACATTACAAAATGACTCACAAAGAAATATCAAGTACAGAAATGACATCTACAGACAGAGAACAAGAAATCTCTGTCTCTCTTTTGGATGTGAATACACGGGTGGAGCCAAAATCGAAACGTAGAGGGAGGTGCTTTGTTTGTATCGTCACCACGGTGGTGATAATAACACTGTTGTTAGGCCTCACAGTGTTTATTTGTTTCGCGGATGCAGCTAAAAAAGTTCGATGTTTCGGATCTAAACGGCTATCACTGGATTTAAGGGAATGCGAAAAGCAACACGTTTTACGTAAGTTTTCTTAAGTACTTAGTATGCTTTTTATACGCACCAAATGAATGCCTCAGATGTAAATGACAACTGTTATTGTAATTTCTACCAGGATACTTTACATGTTTTGTCTTTCTTGGGTATCGCTATGCTTTAATCACAATGTAAACACAGATAACTACACCTTTTGTGCGGGAAATAAATATGATAAAGTGCAGGGATACTTAGACTAGGTGTGTGATCCGGGTAGGACAAATCACGATCCAATTGGTTGTCATGCGTGCCCATTACTTTTTAAAGCGACCGTAAACGCCGATTGCAAATTTAAAAAATATCCGTTTTTTAACCAAACGAGGAGTGCAGTTCAAGGGTAAAGAAAAGGCGTGTTATGACTGGTACAACCAAATATCTTATAGTATACCGTATAATACACAATATTTGGTACAACAACAGAAAGGACAAGAATTCATGAATAATGCAATTATAGTTCCAATATTCATTAAAAGCAACGTAATAAAATATGAGTTACATCATATGGCATGACAGGTACGTCGGGCAATCAATGGCTGTGTGAATAAATAGTATCACAAATTATGGCGTATTGACTTAGCACGAAGTATTCACTTGTATCCCAATTATACTCCATTGGCAAGGAACTTACATTGGCAAGGTACTTACTCAAGGAATGACTAGCCGGATTCTGATCAAAGAAAAGACACATATTACGTGGATCGGCCATGGATCTAGATACTTGGATCAGAGTGTGCGTGGAAGATCCGCAAAACGAATCACGCACCGGCGAGTTACTTGTCCTTGCACAAGTAGCTGAATACAATATTCCAGCCCCATGTCCTATCGACATTATAACACAAAACACATAAAATTATGCCTTAGATATCTGAATGGAGCGGAAAAATATTTGTTCCCTCTCATATATTTCACGGCATTTTATCGTGGCCCGTGGGTTGTATAGCAACCTTAATTGCCTAAAATAAAAGGGTTGAAAAGATTCCTTCAGCGTCATGTTTGCAAATTTCTACGCCGCTCTTGTCAATGTGACAACCGAAACTTCGTGCACGGTCACAGAAGCTACTTAAAATTCTTTTACACAGGAATTATAATATTCAAACATGGAAAAGCGGTAATTTGACTTTCTTATTTGATCATTGAATAAATTTTTAAAGTTACTTAACATATAGTGAAAAATGACGTCCTGTCACGTATAGTATTGGCGGGCTTATATAATGTATATTTTTATGTGTCAGGATGGTAGAACCGCGTGCTCATTTCTTCTCTCTTGAACAATAGTTGCAATATCTAATTATTGCAATTCCATTTGTCAGTTAAATTCAATTGCAGAAAGATGCATAAGGATATTACCTGGATGGGGAAAATTTTATTTTTGTTGACTGAAACCATACAATAATACTGCAGACATAATACTTCCCTGTCATTAGTGATTTAAATTATGCATACTTTTACGTTTCGTAACTTGAGTGTGATATTACAACGCAAAACACAAAAAATCATACTATATATATCCAAACAGAGAGGAAATAAATTTTCATAAGTAGATTTTTCGCATCGCAACCTAATAGCGCAACCTTTTTATATACACAGCTAGGTGGTCACGTGGGTAGAAGTAAGGAATGATTCAGTTGGTTCATTTTTTGTTTTCACGGGCAACGCAACAAAAAATGAACCAACTGAATCATTCCTTACTTCTACCCACGTGACCACCTAGCTGTGTACATAAAAAAGGTCTACACCCACTCAGATGAACATTCGATGCTGAACCGAAAACATATAGCACTGCAACCACCGCCACCACCACCACCGCCGCCACCACCACTACCACCGCAACCACGACCAGCGCCACCACCACTATCACCGCCACCACCACCACAACCACCACCACCAACGCGGTACACTGCATTAGAGAGCAAAGGCATTACCACATATGGAATGCTGACATATGTGTGTGATGTTTACGTCAGCAATTTTGCCCACACAATTTAAACCTCAAAACATAACCAATTTAAGAATAAAAAATCAACATAATACGCCAAAAACATAAAGCAAAGGATAAATAATACTCATATGATATGCTATTACGTCACAGCGTACCATACATACATCGTACAATAACAATAACTGCACTCATTTAACCCTTGCCCCTCTTGCTCCTCCCTTAACAATGGGCTCAATTGGACTAGCGTCCCCAATAGCTACTTAACATACAGGCGCCGCTCATACTCAGGCACACTCATGCTTTAGAAAATAAGGATAAAAGAATAGGTTTTAAAATTGCTAATTGCCAATAGTTCAAAACACGTGTTTAGAAGTTATATAAAATACTTTTTCGCGTATTTTAGATGTTCACACAGATAAAATTTTTTGGATATCACATGTAAGCACTGCTACAGTTGGCATACTTAGTTTTCCTTGATACATTATATTGATTATATTGATGCCATTACGTTTACAGAAAGTTTATCAAATACATTGGAGATATCAAGCAACTACACTGCCTCGTACAGTTCACAAAGGAATACATCATGTCAACATCATCCCGAAAACAGTACTACTGCTTCAAAAGACTGCGGATTTATGAAGAAATTAACTACAAAGGTGATTCCAGAAACATTAAGTGATATATGCAGCATTAGTTTTCATAATTTGGTTAATTTAGTGTCCCTTAAATTTAAAAATGTATTTAAGAGTAGAAATTCTTTTTAAGGTTACTTACTTTTCAAGCTTATTACTTGTTGCTTTAAGAAGATTCAGTTGATTCGAGAGAGCACAGGTAAAAGTATACATCACAGAATTAACCTGCAATTAGACTTTTATCTTACAATTAAGCCTTTTACTTAAAAGTTTTTTTAGCTATTTGAAGTTTATTTCTGATTGTTTTAGAACAGTGCTTTTTCTTTCAAGACTTCAAAGAAGAAAAATCTTTGTAAAAAGCATATTTGTTAAAACTATTTATTTTAACGGCGTGATGATACCTGTTACTGGTATTAAAACCCTTGTTGCAAACTTTAGGATTTGGAATACATAGAATTAGCGGAAACGACTTGGAAAACTGCATGGCGAGTCCTTAATGACAAGGAAGAGTGGAACCTTCAAGACGGAACATCCCTCGAATCAGGAAGAGTTTTCTCAAAAACTTATACAAAGATTGGCAGGGTTTCTAAATTAGAGGTGTGTTTATGTGCACTCTTGTCTTGAACATTTAAAAACAGGAACATCTTACTATCGATGGCAATATACAATTGTGGTATAGATAGGAAAGTGATATACAGTTACATTTACCACAGGGTGGAATATTAAGGTGAGTGTAACATTGTAACCCGATGCCGAGCAGAGCTGCATACCACTAACTATATAAGAATTGGTTTGTTGCATTTGTTAGAGCCACAAGAGCTTAGATTAACGAATACAGATAATGCTGTCAATCAAACAGCCCTTTGCTGGCAGAAGCGTATTAAGTTATGGATTTTCGTCATAGCCTTGAGTGTACTTGAGAATGCCGCTAAAAATATTTTCTGTTGTGCGTCGTAAATAATGTTTCAAACATGTAAACTGGTTGCTTTTATATTTTAGTTTATTATTTTATTGGAAAAATTCAAAGCAAACCTTAAAAAGAGCTTTGGAATTCTCAACAATTCGCAATCATGATGAGTATATTGAACGAAACCATACATCTTCTAGTAAAATGAGTGTTCAAGAATATATTTGGCAACATCTCAAATTTTAAAAACTTTTTATGACACGTCACTTTCGACTCCACTGGCAATAAAATAGTGGATGGCGGGCTATGTAACAGTTAGTTTTGTTAATAATTTACTGTTAGAGTTGTCAAACACCTCTCGACCAATCAGGAAAGATCGTCTTATTTACAAATACCACAGATGAAATTATTTTTGGTGTCCAAGCTTCGTGATTGTTTTCGATGTAATGGCCTTTTTGAAGGTAAAACTATATTGAAAATTATATTTTGATTAAAGTGCTTCTGCGTGTGTCAATTCTGAGTTCAGTGTAGCATTAGGCCGCATTCTGCCATTGGTTCCACTTAGAAACGAGTGAAAAAAACCTCTTAACAATAGACGTATATGGGAAAGGGGTTGCACTCACAAAAGACACGAAGGCGCTCATTTCTACAATGCTACCCGAAAGCTGTTTGGGAATTCAGAAATAGGTGGAGTTTTATGACTGATACCTGTGCGAAAGTCGCTTGCTGTAAGTCGTAAGACGTAAGGACGAATACAGCTATAAATAGAATTATAAATAGAACTATAAACAGAACTATGAATTAATAAGACACCATGAATAAATCATCATTAAATATCGCTGCTAATTTTTATGGTTCACAGTGTATTCGAAGTGATAAAGGCGCTTCAATAACTGGGTCAATTGCCATTCCATCTCTCACACATGTTTAGTTTATAGGTTTCCTTTAGTAGAAAACACCACAGCTGAAGGTGATTGAAAATGATAAACATGAAAAATATGGCTTCCTTTGTGAAGTGTGTTAAATTGTATATTTTTGGCTCACTAAAGCATTATCTACTAGCAGTTGAAGTTTTCTACTGGCACTTGGAGTTTTCTACTGGCATTTACAATTTTTTACTGGCACTTGGAGTTTTTTACTGGCACTTGTAGTTTTCTACTGGCACTTAGAATTGTTTTTGCATTGACACGAATAAACAAACTTACGGATTATAAAAGTTCTTGGTAGCTTAAGTGCCTTATGCATGGTGTGAATTTTTGGCAGATGTTACGTTACAAATATGGTTTAAAGAACATTTCTGTCAACGCAAACTTTTAAATGTGGTACATAACGTCGACATCTGTTGTCCAAGGGGATGTTTACTTCCACCCAATACTCTAAATTCAACCTGTTTAATTGTTTTTCGGAAGAATAGAACAACCACAACAACATCTTAGTCCAATATAAACTCAGTCATATAAATGCAAACATTTTAAATCTTTATTTTATGTACATCTGATTTATTGTTTAACATATTCAAGACGGTCCTATGACTTAAAAATTGAATGGCGATTTTAACATCAATATACTGTGGTATGTTATGACACATGTTCGTTTCATATTTCGTAAAATCTTTAACGCGTTCAAAATTAGCCTTACAATTAACAACAAAACAATAGTTATTTAAACATACTCTGATATATTGTCTCATGTGTTCACTTCACCAAGTTCAAAGTTGCTGTATTATTAATAGAAAGCAGTGGTCAGTAAAGTCAGTCGATATATGGTATTTTATAGTATATGGTATATTATAGTGTATATGTGCACACAAAGTAAAAGTATTCTGTATACTACAGAATATTATTGTTCATATCAGTGTGTTTTGTTCTATTTACAGGGATACGTAGACACCAGCCCAGAAGATCTCTTTGAAATGGTTGTAACAAATACAAAGGATATTTTAACATGGAATCCAGCGTTAGAGCAATTTCGGGTAAGTCTCTATCATTTTGGGTAATAGAGTACAGTACGCAAGAAATGTGCAATTTTTATTTCTTTTTAAACAAGTAACTAGAAAGAGTTTAAGTGTTGTTCAATTCGTAAAAAAGTTTCTTGTAATTTTAAGTTCGGCGCCATTTTGACAACTTTGGAGAATTTGGTGCATTCACTTAGATAAATATTTTTATAGCATAGAAAGAAAATATGCTTAATAAAAGTAAACATATATGAACACTTTTGTATAAATATTTTATGGGTCTGTTTAGTATTTTTCAGTGAGATAAGGGATAAGCGTTCCTTAGGTTGCATGATTTACGCGGGAAATTCGGATATAGCCGGGCAATAACAAACACCACAACAAAGAATAATAATACAATTAAAACATTACATTTCTTATTCAATCAGTTCTTTATGACCATTTATGTGAAATAAAATATGCAAACTAAATTAGACTTTCTTTAGTATCTTTTATATGGCTTAGCTTATTATAGAAATTATTTTTTTTAAACTTCTGCTTTTTATTTTTAATTCAAAGTCCATGAATGTTAGTTTTGAATTTATAAAGGCAACTAATTCGACCTACTTTTTTATCAGGTTATCTACACAGTTACATCGAACACAGACATCATTTACGTGGCCGCGAAGCCTGTCGCTAAGGGCCTCATATCACCCAGGTACCCCACCTATTCATTCAGCCTGTATTTACTTTAAAAACATAAACAGTGTAGTTCTGTCGGGTGCTTTAATATTTTGCCTTCATTTTATAGGAAACAATTCTGAACATTATATATCCAGAGACTGTGTTTTTGGGAAGAAAGATGAGTGCATATTTACCAGTGTCAGTTGTAACGGTTAGCTCAGCTGGCTAGAGCGTTAGTCTGGTAATGCCAAAGACCGGAGTTTGAATCGAGTTCGAGGTGGTCAATCATATATATATGATTTAGGTACTACGTAAATCTACGGCATTGGAAGTCGTGGAATAACATGACAATGAGTGCGGAGACAGCGACTTCACATTCCAATGAGCCGACACGCAATGTCGCCATACGGTATTTGAGTCTTTATCTCAATAAATCTATCAGTAGTCCTTCCTTTCGTGGAAGGCGAGAGGAGGCAAACTCTAGTATGATGTCATTTATGTGTTGAAACAAATTCACATGAAGAGTTAAAATCAGTGCTGGAAGAAATTTCGCAATGTCTCGACAAAGCATTTAAGCAAGTAAAGGGGTCTCGGTGGCCTAGTGGTCTAAAGCGCTGGCCAGCCAAGCAAGGCATGATCTGTAGGACATGAGTTCGATTCCTCTCCCGCCCAGGTAACATGCTGAACATGCTGACCCCAAGGGATTTAAATCGACCTGGCCATATATGTTCATATGCATTATACGCTAATAGTTGGGGATCAAATACTGTGAAGACTCGCAGCCCAAAGAATCCCAGGTCAGATTCAAATGTGTGCCGTCTGCTTAGTTAGGATAACTTGCATGTGGACTGTATACCCAGATCGATAATCTGTACATAGTGCATATAATAATAATAACCAAGTTTGTTCTCAATGGATCTTAGTCAGCAACATTGTATAAATTCAACCTTCGGGTTGCAAATATAAGAAGAATAATTTTATTATTTATCATTTTATCGTTTAAATTATTATAATTTACATCTCGTTGGTAGGGCAGTACAAGGTCCATCAGGGATGCTCTTCCAACCCGTGCCAGGGAATCCAGACAAGTGCTTACTGGTGAAGACACTCATTGTAGATATTGGGGTAGGTAAAACTTAAAAGAAAGCATAAGTAAACCAGATATATCTTACAATGAATCTGCCATATCAGGTGATATTGTAGTGATATTGTAAAACCACAAAGAACGCTGGTGACTTTATGAAATCGCTGGTTATATCCCTCAAAATTCAACAGATTCACTGAAATGAGTTTGAATTAATTGTTCAGTTGTTTATTATATATTGTCTGCAAAATTATAAACCATAATGGATACAGCATAATGGCACTGATTTGGAATGTCAAAAATTGCAATTATTCCTTTATTGTCACCAATTCAAAACTCAGTAAATAACTACGGGCTCTGCGCTGAATTGCAATTATCTGTACTGTTTTTAAAAAGTGTTTTAAATAGCGATAAATATCAAGTTGGTCTAGAACTTTCGTTATTAGTTTGGCATTCACATTTGGCATCCAGATTTCCTTATTAACTGTTTTTCAGTGGAGTATTCGGGCTGTTATTGTATTAGTTTTCCAGCAATGAATATTCCCAGATGGATAATTGGATTATCGCTATTCACTCCAACCAAAATTTTAAGCAAATTATATATGAATTTTCATTTAACTGAATTATGGATACTGAAAGCGTCAGACCTACTGTTGCATTATTTCAAGAGTATCCTGTGTGGCGCAATCAAGGAATAGCAATCTGATTCCAGAAAAGAACTATGGAATATTTACAAACGACATTATTGAAACCCAACAGCTTGTTTGTAAACGCAATTTTCAGTGCAAAAATGCTATCATCGCAGTACAGAGTGTCGCATTGAATCTAAATTGACCACAGAGCACTAAGTATTGCAGATTCACAAAATCCAAATCAATAGCATCACAACGCAGAGTATCACACATGGTTAAATAACAGATTCACATAATCCCAAGTAACTGAGATTTGATGCAACATATAACACTGTTTATATGTAACTAGACCAAAATTCGCACAGCGAATTAGCCCCACTTGGAATAATAACTTAAAACGGAAGATAGATGATATTGCAGTTTGTTAACAATTTTCACATTCTGAATGTAGAATATCCTCCTAAATACTACTAACTATACCGGTAAGGTCAAGGCCAAAAACTTGCTCTATCTCTTACCGTTTTCGAGATAAAGGCCAACTTCCGGTTTGGGGCTCGAAAGTGACATGGAGGTCAAGGACACCGGAAGTTATACTTTACATAACGTCGTATAGGGGTGGAGGTCGAAAATGAGGTCAGAATTGCTCTATCTCTTTCCGTTTTCGAGATAAAGGCCAACTTCCGGTTTGGGGCTCGAAAGTGACATGGAGGTCAAGGACACCGGAAGTTATACCTTACATAACGTCGTATAGGGGTGGAGGTCGAAAATGAGGTCAGAATTGCTCTATCTCTTTCCGTTTTCGAGATAAAGGCCAACTTCCGGTTTGGGGCTCGAAAGTGACATGGAGGTCAGGACACCGGAAGTTATACCTTACATAACGTCGTATAGGGGTGGAGGTCGAAAATGAGGTCAGAATTGCTCTATCTCTTTCCGTTTTCGAGATAAAGGCCAACTTCCGGTTTGGGGCTCGAAAATGACCTGGAGGTCAAGGACACCGGAAGTTATACCTTACGTATCGTCGTATAGGAGGTGGAGGCCGAAAATGAGGTCAGAATTGGCCTATCTCTTTCCGTTTTCGAGATAACTCATTGTTTTTCTTAAATAACGTTTTTCGCGATTTCAAGGTCATGGTCAAGGTCAAAAATTTTTATCGGTTGCTTTAGATCACATCGCTTTTTATATATGTGCCAAGTTTGGCTGTTCTAGCTTCAACGGCCTTGCAGTAATTGTCTGAAAACCGTTTGACCTTTTTCGCGATTTGACCTTGACCAGTAAGGTCAAGGTCAAAATTTTTATCAGGTGCACCAATTTCGATGACCCTCCATACACGTGCCAAGTTTGGTTGGTCTAGCTTCAGTGGTCTCGGGCTTTTTCGAGATAACTCATAGTTTTTCTTAAATAACATTTTTCGCGATTTCAAGGTCATGATCAAGGTCAAGGTCAAAAATTTTTATTGCTTGCTTTAGATCACATGGCCCTTGATATATATGCCAAGTTTGGCTTTTCTAGCTTGAACGGCCTTGCAGTAATTTTATCAGGTGCACCACTTCAGATGACCCTCCATACATGTGCCAAGTTTGGTTGGTCTAGCTTCAGCGGTCTCGGGATCTGGAAACCGATTCGGCAGAAGAAAAAAAATTTAAAAAAGCGAGAAAAATAAAAAAATAGATGAAGAATTCGAGGCAATCCATCCCCATTTGGCATTTTCAATGCCAAGTGGGAATTATATGATGTATATAATTTACGAATCTGTATGTATTGAAGAAACTGCTCCACTCACCTTAAGAATATGATTACACAACAATTAATATTTAAACCACATTTCAGGGTTGGATTCCACAGTGGATAGTTGACGAACAGATTACCGCGTCACTCATGGATTTCCTCAGTAATATCCGCGAGAAGGTGGAAGAAGACAAAAAATCATCAAGGAAAAAGTAATATATGTATTAATACATGCTTATACCTTACTACAGTGCCACTCTATAGACGTTTTAATACCTTTAAGATCGAATAGTGTTAAGTAGTAGGAAAAAGTAATATATATGTTAATACATGCTTATACCTTCCTACAGTGTCACTCTGTAGACGCTTTAACACCTTTAAGATCGAATAGTGTTTAGTTACTACTTCTTGAGATTCCAAAATTAATACTTCAGTTTGAGAAATAAAAATGACTAAAATTGTACGGCACCAAACAAAGCAAGGTTTACATTTATGCATATCATTCACTTTACTGCGAGCTATGCGTAGTCATTCTTTATGTCAGTTTTCAAATATAAATCTGGATAATTTTGAAATGGAAGGTTGTATCATTGTGCAGTGCAAGCCTGCATGTTTTTTATTATGCAGGCCCTGTATTTTTACACAAGTTTGTATGTAAGCGTGTATGGTTCAGTAATGCAAGTGTATATGTTTTGTAATGCAAGCCTGTGGAGTTTTGTAATAAATGCCTGTATGGTTTTGTAACACAAGTCTGCATGGTTTTGTAATGCAAAACTGTGTAGTTTTGTAATGCAAGCCCTGTATGGTTTTGCTATACAAGCCTCTGCGGTTTTATAATGCAAGCGTGTATGGTTTTGTAGCGCAAGCCTGTACAGTTTTGTAACATAAGCGTATGTGGTTTTGTAATGGAAGCCTGTATAGTGTCTGAATGAATGCGTGTATGGTTTTGTAGCGCAAGCCTGTACAGTTTTGTAACATAAGCGTATGTGGTTTTGTAATGGAAGCCTGTATAGTGTCTGAATGAATGCGTGTATGGTTTTGTAGCGCAAGCCTGTACAGTTTTGTAACATAAACGTATGTGGTTTTGTAATGGAAGCCTGTATAGTGTCTGAATGAATGCGTGTATGGTTTTGTAGCGCAAGCCTGTACAGTTTTGTAACATAAGCGTATGTGGTTTTGTAATGGAAGCCTGTATAGTGTCTGAATGAATGCGTGTATGGTTTTGTAGCGCAAGCCTGTACAATTTTGTAACATAAGCGTATGTGGTTTTGTAATGGAAGCGTATGTGGTTTTGTAACATAAGCGTATGTGGTTTTGTAATGGAAGCCTGTATAGTGTGTGAACGAAAGTGTGTATGGTTTTGTAGCGCAAGCCTGTACAATTTTGTAACATAAGCGTATGTGGTTTTGTAATGGAAGCGTATGTGGTTTTGTAACATAAGCGTATGTGGTTTTGTAATGGAAGCCTGTATAGTGTCTGAATGAATGCGTATGTGGTTTTGTTGTAAATATTTATACATGATCTTTTTATGAGAGAGTTGCAAGAATATTGCAAGAATTGGTTTATGTAAAGCAATAAAAATGGGTTGATTTACATTAATGCTTTGGTATTTGTTTAACAATGGCTTACGTATGAGGTAAAATCAAGCATAATAGTGCTCAAATTTAATTCGGTTGTGTATTCAATAATCTATTACACAGATAAACTATGTACTACTGCACTATCATGTGCCATATTATCCTCGAGTGTTTTTATATTATATGAAATGAACAGCATTTATTACAATGTAAACAGGTACAAGCAACACTGCTTTTGATAAAGAAAAAATTAGTCGAATTATTTCGCTCAAGTTTCACAAAGCTATATTGCAATCCTGCAGATATTCGCATTGTACAAATGAAATTAACAAGTGCTCTTCATCAGTTTGCTTTCCCATTTGTTTTAAAGTTATATATAGGCTTAACCAAAATATAACTGAATTCTTAGAGTTGTAAATGACACAGACGTCATATATAGATTTTAAATTGCATATTCAATTTGCTTCTTTTTTGTCTCAGCTAAAAACTTAATGGTATTTCACAGGTACGTTTTGAGGGTTTGTCATTCGTTAGCAAAGTTTAACAAAGATTTAAATAAAACATGACCAAATAACGTAGATTTCGTGTCATTTGAATGTTGATGCTGATTGACATTATATTAACACTGTATTTAATGCGATAAGGTATGTTTTATATTTTGGATACCTTGGAGTCAAACTTCAGAAATTGTCTGTCTAATTCATCGTGAAGACTACTAGTTATTCTTGATCGGGTAAATGAGCAGGGGAATCAGTTTTATGTCTGTTTATAGAATGGTCCGAAAACAAATACCCGATGTGTTACTTCAAGCTTTGGTATTTATTCCTACTGAGTGAATTTTGCGAATAGAAAAAGAAATGATTTTTAGCTGCTTGGTGGAAATTGTTGCCAAAATTGGTTGCATGTAAGAAAGTACATGTGCTAAATGTTCCTCAGTGAAATGGATGACTTCTATGCTAGCCCTTGCAGTACCAGTAGGGATATCTACACTAGTGCTTAGCTGTTAATGGATATCTGTACTGGAGCATACCGTACCCTTATCCAGATATCTACACCAGTGCTTACCATACCTGTAACCGGATATCTACACGAGAGATCTCTGTACGAGTAACCGGATACGTATATTAGTACTTACTGTACTTGTTACCAGACATCTTTAGTAGACCGTACCTGTAACCGGATATTTATAATAGTGGTTACCGTACCTGTAACCAGATGCCTATAGTAGCCCTCACCATATCTTTAGCAGAATATCTATTTGAGTGCTTACCGAACTTTACGCCAGACATTTCTATTCGTGTTTACCATAGCTGTAACTAGATATCTATACAATGCTTATCGTATCTGTAATCGAATTTCTTTGCCAGGGCTTACAATACTTGTTACTTGATATCTATAGGAGTGCTGACCGTTTCTGTAACCGGATATCCATACCAGTACCTACCATACTTGTTACCTGATATCTATAGGAGTGCTGATCGTTCTTGTAACCGGATATCCATACCAGTGCTTACCATGCTTGTTACCTGATATCTATAGGGGTGCTGACCGTTCCTGTAACCGGATATCCATACCAGTGCTTACAATACTTGCAACCTGATATCTATAGGAGTGCTTACCGTTCCTGTAACCGGATATCCATTCCAGTGCTTACCATACTTGCAACCTGAAATCTATAGGAGTGCTTACCGTTCCTGTAACCGGATATCCATTCCAGTGCTTACCATACTTACAACCTGATATCTATAGGAGTGCTTACCGTTCCTGAAACCGGATATCCATTCCAGTGCTTACCATACTTGTAACCTGATATCTATAGGAGTGCTTACTGTTCCTGTAACCGGATATCTTTGCCAACGCTTACCCTACCTGTAGCCAGGGCGTCAGTACATTGAACGTATTATATTATTTTGGGAAATTAAAGTACAAAGACAAAAGTACATAAAAATAAATTACTATATATATATATATATATATATATATATATATATATATATATATATATATATATATATATATATATATATATATATATATATATATATATATATATACATATATATATCATATAGATATCAGGTTGCAGGTATTGTAAGCACTGGTATGGATATCCGGTTACAGGAACGGTCAGCAGTCCTATAGATATCAGGTAACAAGCATGGTAAGCACTGGTATGGATATCCGGTTACAAGAACGATTTCCCACTTGTCAAATAAGGGCACCAGCAGCTATCCCTAAGGGTTATTGAACATCCCAAAGTTAAAGTAATAGGAAGATGCTTTTAAGAAATGAAAAGGTTAAACTTTAAAGCCGCTTACATTAATATATTCAAATAAAGCGGTGACTGAACTGAAAATATTGGGTAGAGTTCAAAGGCCTGTGAAAAATATAAAATATGAATGTTATTGTCTGTGAAATTAACGCAATCTAATACTGATTTATTGAGCAATTCAGCAAGAAAAAGTCATAAAGATACAAATCCATGCGGAGTCATAGAAAAGAAGAGGTTGTATCAAAAGCATTATCAACTAGTCCGATTTCGCTACCGAGCTGCAAAATTTACACTTGGGAGGGCACAATCACTATAACAAAGGCTTAAAAATATAATATTTTACATAGAGTGGCAAAATCAAATTTTCGAAAACATATTTGGCACAAAAACTTTTGACTGCAGTCTTGCAAAATTCACAAATTTACAAATGCGATGTAATGAAAAGTATGGGAAAAGCAATTATTGAAAGCTAACAGGCGGATGGACAGACGGCAGAGACCACGTTTTGTGTTTAAACAACGTGGGTTTAGCCCATGTTGTCGAAGACTGCGGTGCGACGTCAAAGCAGTACAAATTATGCAGGTTACTACGTCCAGTATAGCTATACTGTTGCTAAAGTTGATGCAGGCGCTGATGCCATGTACAAAGTGAAGTTGACTGGAGTGGGGCGGGGGGGTATTTGCTTGGACTTGAACTTTAAGAATTATATTTTATTCATCATTTTATTCTTTAACATCTTCTTTGCTGAAATCCCGCGTTTTAACTATTCAAAAATGGCAAATGACGCCATTGCGACGTCTCAGATCAAAATGCCCTTTGCAAAAATTAGTCCCATGATCTATTTTTTTCAAAACTATAAGTGAAACAGTTTTCGAGATATTTCAGTTTGAAACTTTGATGCTGATAGTTACTCCATACGTCAACAATTTTTTTTTCATGGTTCATCATAAGTGTGCCAAATTTCATTTTCCCACTCCTGGTCGAGGAGATGCGTAGAAACGACGGAAAAAAGGAGAAAAACAAAGTGGCAAGACAAAACTGCAAATTTTTCGTCGGTTCTAATTATGATGCTGTAATAATAAAACACAAGATCCTGTGCGAAATTAACCTTAAAATTTAGCAGTTAGCATGATAGATAATGGTTGTCGGGTCTAGTGTAAAATCCGCAAGAACTTATACTGGGTCCAAATACCGATGAACCAAACTCTTCTGTAAAAAAAAGTCGCCCTAGGTCAAAATCCACCAGGTTGAAACGCTCCCAAATATCATATTAATATTTTTGTAACCTCGATATAATTATCAATTTAATTGCAATTGTAAGAAATTATTTAGGTTTTCATACAAACTAGAGCAATTAATTGATTGCAAGTGATTAATGAATCCGCTTTGGAGAAATATAACAATTTGTCTCGATTGTGTCAAATAATTCTGTTCTTAAGATTCTTAGCTGAATAAATTGCCCGACATTTTCCTAAGTTCAATACCACAGAGTGATAGAGTATATTCAATCTGACAAAGGACATCAACCGAAAATTTTACAAGAAGAATGTGTGTAAGTGCAACAAAGACATCGTGAAAATGGAAATGTTGCATATGAATGTGAAAATATGCATCAGAGCAGGGCTGGAAAACGAGTTGATCATGATTCGTATGGAACACACCCATGCGTCAGACCCGACAAGAAAAGAAAATCTTTAAGTAGCCAGTGGTATGAAAAGCAGGACATTAGAATCCTCAGAAATGCCAAATCATTACCAACAACATCTAAGCAATTGACTAAGACATGCACATTTCAAAAAGTGAATAAAATGAATTATTTGAATAGTCTCTTGAATATTCGCTTGAGCGATACTTTTGTAGAATTACTATACAGCGCGAATTGTCTAATTGCTATTGTATGTACAATAAGAAATTATTTTCACTTTTATGTAGTACTTTAGGCAGTGATCATCTTAATTGCAATGCCTTGCATTAATTTTGGTGCAATGACTTGTATCAGTTTAAATGACAAATTGCAACTGAAGATTTATTTCAAATTATAATTTGTGAGGTTAGGTAAAATTGAAATTTGCAAATAAGAAATTCCAAAATGTGTCGCATTGTTCCAGTGTAAGGTGCTGGACTGTTTATACCCGGGTGGATTGTAACCGAAGGCGGCTTTGTCTGGAGAATTTTATCCGGCTTTTTTTGTCTGGATAGTTTTCATGGTGATGATTTTGCATTGTTACCATGCAATTTATAAAATATTAAGATTATTTAGCTCTTTGCAATTCTGGCAAATCTTTTTAGTACAATAGTTTAACTTACAAAGAAAAGTGTGTTTTTTTGTTGATTTTGATATTGCGATTTCTTTAGATTGGTAAGCTTTTGATTATTAAACGTTTGTGTACCTCTGTTAAATACCAGAAAATTCTCAAGCTCATTTTCTTGATACATTTTACCATGTCATTACACAAATTATCATGTGAGAAACCCATCTTGAAAGCTCATTGACGAAATGGCCTGGATTTTGTGTGGAACAACTTGACCCTACTATTTATTGGTCAAATTTGACACACAATAATCTGTATGCAAATCATAAACAAATTGCTGTGACTAAACAAGTTAATGTAGTGAACAAGCAGAGGACATTATGCACACGTGTCGGTAAACAGTCACTTAAAGATAACATATGACCCAGATTAAGACAAAGAAATAACAGCTGATTTTTGACTAAGTGCATCTTAATAACTGTACATGAACTAGACATTATCAGAAAACTACATCTCTAAGTGACTGTGTATTGCTAAGGATTGTTACAAGTACACAAGGCACGCAGTAGTGAGAAGTATAAAAGCCGAATCTTGAATACTTATGGAAGTGATACGATGCTTGAAAATAATAAGGTAAGTGGATGGTATTGTGTGTATCTGGTGTTAGAGTGTAATTGTGCATCTGATGTCAGACGGTATAGTTTAACAAGTGCACAGGACATACTCATCGTTGCACGCATACAATCTATATAACAAAAAATAGATTGCGTTGTCTCTGAGAAATGCAGGTAGTCATATCATAAAAAGCGCAGCATGGAATTTAATACTACAGAAAGTACAGTTTCATTATTGCATGACAACAAAGTTATAAAAACAAAGCGAAGACGGAGTTGTAAAATCAGTAAAAAGAGACGCGTCACGTGTTATGTGGCAACGACGCTGTTGAGTGGAGCAGTGCTGTTGAGCTTGGTTGCGTTTATATGGATTGCGGATATTACACAAGGTGTGCGCTGTGGAGTCTCCGAAACGTTGTCGTTAGGCGCGGCTGAATGTGTCTCCGTTGATGTCTTAAGTAAGTGTCTTTTTTATTTAATGGTTGCCAGTACGCTTGCAAAAAGTAATATTTTAACATGCCCAGTCGTAGCCATTGCTCTTCCAGTATCTAAAATATCGCGCTATGTATTACTTGAAATTACCACAACAAAGTAACTACGCGGCAGAAAAAAGATGTGTCCCATTTGTCTAGGAATATATTTCTATCAAAATCATGAAATGAAAATAAAACCACATTCGCGTTTAAACTCATACAAACTTCCAAAGCCAACCTCCAGTGTTAATAATAAAGGTTTATTTATTGCAACTTAGTCATAGCTAGTACAACAAGTTCGATAGTACAAATACTAAAACATGCATACATTTGCAACAAACTAAAATATTAGCTATTTACCTTCTGTGAATAGCTTGTCGGATTAGTCCCCCTCTGTTTGGTTTCATCATGGCATTCGATGCATATTCTTCTTAACCAAAGTTGTATATTAATATATTTACACATTTTAAGGTTGCCTCGTTCTACAAGAAAATGGTAAAAATTATCATTTTTAAAGGTTTTCATATATTTTAGTAAAGAACATTAAAAATAATCTTGATTTGAAAAGTTAATTTTTTCAGGCCTTATTTTGAAAACAAAATTTTTAACCGTTCTTCATTTAACGCTCTACTGTGGTTGCATATAGAAGGCAACATTATAAAACAGTTTCCTGCCATTAACAAATTAGTATTTGATATTGCAGAAAGTTTATCAGAGAGAACATCAGTTGTACCACCTGTGAACAATGTTGTGGCGCCTGATAAAAACTCAACAATCTCACACAGCCGTCGAAATAACAATGCAACAGGGACAAAGACAAGTCCCACAGAGGTCAAGCATTCAACAGGGGTACAAACAAATCCCACAGAGGCGAAGCACTTTAGCAAGCAGGTAAATTTTCCTCTCCTCATGTAGCATTATGGGTGTGATAGTGTAATTATGTGTTTGTTCAAATAATACCTGGAAAATTAGTAGATATATACATATGTATTCTTTCAAAAATCTCCTATGATTATAAATATCCGAAATTACGTTGCGTTCGCATATTTCAGCTCGTGAATATTGATAGGTTTATAATGATAGGATAATAACTAATATTGCCAAGCCACTTGACTCACAGAAACAAGAGACATCATAAAGGTTCAAATATAGATATTATTTTTTATTTATTCTATTTCCTTTAATGATGCAGCAATGTCAGAAAAAATAAACAAAATGTTTACTTCGAATCAAAAATAGTGCTTGAATGAATTAGGATCAGGAGTACATTACAACTGCTGAGTCAGCGTGGGACACCGCCTGGGCCGTACTTCATGATGATAATGGATGGAAACTGAGTCAAGGAAAAAACCTCGACACGGGTATAGTGTACACCAAATCCTACAAAGGCATGGGTACGGTCACCAAAGTACAGGTTTGTGACGTAATCATCCACACGGTCAGCCTCTAAATTAATTATCCAATGCCAATGTTATGTAAGCAATCTATTAAAGTATATTATTAATCAATTGCGAAAAAATATGTATATATAAACATTATCGACAAAGTTTTATTTCATCACCATGGCTTTAGCCAAAATCAAAGAAATTAACATAGTTTGATATACATTTCAATGCTTCCCAAAATATGTACGTATGAGTATATATATATATATATATATATATATATATATATATATATATATATATATATATATATATATATATATATATATCTGAGTTTCTGTATTGCTTTGATATAGCACACATTTTCTACCGTTAATTGTAAATATAACTAATTGCAAATATAATTAATATCACTCACATATTCACTCTCAATGTCATTATAATTGAGGCGATATGTGTGTGGAACAGGGTTACGTAGATGCTAGTCCAGAAGATGTGTTCAGAATTCTCGTGACGGAAACGGATCAGTTGTTGTCATGGAATCCCTCAATGAAGCAGTGTAAAGTAAGTCATCTCTTAATCAACCGATAAACAACGCAAAAAAACAAATACACCTGATCAGCCGTTGTCATGGAACCCGTCCATGAAACATAACAACCTTTAATTAAGAACGCAAAACAAAAACACATTATTAAATATCTCAACAAAATTAGGATCCCATGAACACATGCAATGATGGGAGTGCTATTTCAAGAAATTATTCAGTTATATTGAGGCAAAATTAATAAATACGTCATTAAGTGTTATTCACTACTCGTAAATTAACACTGACATAGTTTAATTTTGTGAATTTATATGTCACGTGTTTTAATGCCTTAAAATAATTGGTCAATAAATAATTTAATTACTATTTGAGGCATAATATGTGACCTAGAGATTTTATTTTAAAAGCACTTATTAATAATACTGTATGTATAAAAATGACACAGAAATTACATACTTATTTTTTCTTGGGAAAATTCAGGCTAAAACGACTGTACAATATTTATCGGTCAAAAGTGCTTAATCAATCAAAAGTAGCTATTTACCATTAAGGTAGCTATCAATGTCACATATTTGTGTTATTATCTGATAAGATAAATTCTTTTGATTTACTAGATAGTGTACAAAGTGAGCGAGGACACTGACATACTATATGTAGAGACAAATCCTACGGCAGGAGGCATCATTTCTGCCAGGTACGTAGAGACAAATAGTGCAGTAGGGGGTACCAGGCACGTAGAAACAAATCGTAAGGCAGGAGGTATCATTTCAGCCAGGTATGAAGGAACAGATCCCTCGGCAGAGGGCATCATTTCTGCCAGTTACATAAAGACAAATCCTTCAGCATGTAGTGACAAATCCTAGGTCCGCAGGAATGATTTCTGGCTGGTGTATTGAAACAAATCCTATGGCAAGAGACATCATTCCTGTCTTGTATTTAGAGACATATCCTACTGCAGAGGTATAATTTCTACCAAGTATGTAGAGACAAATTCTTCGTGGGCGGCCACATTTCCTCCAGGTACCATTATCAATGCCTCGAAACATAATTATAGAAATACCTGAAGGAACATCACATTTTTTCTAAATGACAACAGCAAAAGAATTTGTTAATATTTTAGTGAATAAACCATGTCCTTCTAACCTACCTCTTGGCTGTTTACTCATTGCTTTTGTCAATGACACTGGACTTTAACGAACTGATTAAATTAGATGAGAGCACTTTTATTAAATGCTATTTTTAATTCTAAGCTTGGTTGACAGCTAAGTCCATAATATAACATGACCATCATATAATATATAATGTTCAAAAAATGAATGCAATGACACACTTACGTAGCTTACCCTAAATTAATCTTCTTACCATAAAATTATCTATTTATCGAATATCATTTTTCGTTTTTACTTTTTAGTTCTAAGTGCATTTTTTAAAGAATCGTGATCTTTCTTTTATTGAAAATACGATGTTGTTTATAAATTAAATAAATTAAAGATTAAACTAATCCTATTATAATATTACGAGTTGCAATCAGGGACAATAAATCTATACCTTTCCATGCTCAGCGTAATCAACATACCTAACATTCTCACCCTGCTCAACATACTCACCATGCTCTCTATGATAAACATGCTCACCGCACTCACCATCCGCACCATCCCCAGTACATCACGCTCACTATACCCACTCTGCTCAACATGCTCACCATGCTTACCCTGCTTAGCATCCTTACCATATTCACTACGCTCAAAATATCAATATGGTCACCACGCTGACCTTGTTCATGACGTTCACTATCTTCAGCAAGTGTACCATGCTTACAACCGTCACCATACTCCAATGCTCACCATGCTTTCCACGATCACTTCGCTCACCGTCCTCAAGAGGATCAACAGGCTCACCACGCTCACCATGTTCATCCTGCTCACTAGGCTCGCCTGCCACACCATGCTCACAATGCTTAAGTTGTTCAATATTCTGGTGAGCAGGGTAAACCATGCTCGCCATACCCACACTTACACCTACATTTATGCTCAACCTGCTTACCATGAGCAACATTCTCATCACGCTCACCACCCTCAGCTGATACACCATGCTCAACATGCTCAAGACGCTCACCTTGCTCGCCGTGCTCACCCTGCTCACCACATTCACCCTGCTCCCCATCCTCAGCAAACACATCATGCTCACTACACTAACCCTGCTCAACATGCTCACCATGCTTACCCTGCTAAGCATGCTTACCATGCTCACGATGCTCAACATGCGCACCATGCACGCCACGCTCACCACGTTCGCCATACTCACCCTGCTCACCACGCTCACCATCTCGGCACGCTCACCATGCTCGACACGCTTACCAGGATGACCATGCTCACCACGGTCACCATGCTCGCCACGCTCAGAATGCTAACCATGCTTACCATGTAAGATTTGTGAAATGAAATTGAACTGATATTCAATCGTTCTGTTTGGACTCTTCTAGGGAATTTGTGAATTTACGTCACTGGAAATCACGTGATGGTATTACATTGTCATCTGAGGTAGCCACAACGCACCCGGATACGCCGCCAAGCAAACATATCATACGGTACATAGCCATACAGTTACCTGTGAAATCATAGTGCAATGATCTCAAATCATTGGAATGTGTAAAAAAAGTCTGGGATTAAAATTAAAATTAAAAACTTAAGAGGGTCACTCGAAAAAAGCAACCAAGTCTAGATAAACATCTCAAACGGTCGTTGAATTTGAAAACAAAATATATGAAAAACTTTATAGCTCTATAGCTATTTATAAAAGCTTCACATATATGAGGTTCTAATCTTTGAGTCATCGTTCCTTTCTGATATTTTATGATAGTGTGGTTCAGAAACCCGGGGGTGCTTTGATGCGCCCTGTAAAAGGACATCCAAACAAGTGCTTGCTGGAGAAGACCTTGAGCGCTGATATAGGAGTAAGTAGCACCAACGGCGAAGCCCTGCACACCCGCCCCTTCATCTTCCTCTTCCTACGAACGTCCGCCACTCCATTCTTCCATGTCTACCAGCACCCGCTACTCCGTCCTCCCCTACCTACCAGCATCAGCCCCTCTGTCCTTCCCTACTTACCAGCACCCGCTCTTTTGTCCTTCTCTACCTACCAACTTCCGGCGCTCCGTCCTCCTCTAACTACGAGCATCCACTCCTCCGTCTTCCTCTATCTATCAACTTCCGCCCCTACTTCCTCCTCTACCTACCTACATCCAACCCTCCGTGCTTTAGCTCCTAATTTTCGCCCTCCGTCCTCCTGTATCTACCACCTTCCGACTCTCCGTCCTCTTATATATACCATCTTCGGCCCCTGCGTCCTCCTCTACCTAATAACTTCCGCCCCTTCGTCCTCCTCTATCTACCAACTTCCGACACTGCGTCCTCCTCTACCTACCAGCATCCACCCCTCCTTTTACATATGATATTTATGTGAAGTAGTAGTAAAACATTTTTTGTCATAGTTGCTAACTTGTTAGTTATATTTGCATGCCAATATAAGAGCAAACACCTGTTACTTTTGTAAACATGCTAAAATAAACAAAATAGCTACGTTTTTAAGTTTTAAGACACAACATTCTGATGGTGCATATGGGGGCATTATACTTATTTTCACAACATGTTTGACTGATTTTCGGGCTGGATACCACAATGGGCTGTGGATTGTCAGCTAGGTACATAAATGATGGTACACATGGGAGCATTTTAGTTATCTTCATACCATGTTTCACCGATTTGAGAAACTGGAAACCACACTGATAATACATACGACAGCATTATAGTTATCTTCATTCAATGTTTACTGATTACAGGGTTGAGTGCCACAATGGGTTGTGGGTGATTAGCTAGACACATTAATGATGATATATATGGGAAGGTTTTAGTTATCTTTATACCATGTTTTTTTATTTCAGGGCTGGATACCACAATGGGTTGTGGATGATCAACTAGCCACACAGATGATGGAGTTTCTACAGAACGTCCGTGACAGAGCCAGAAAAACAAGCTCTGCACAATGATAACAATTCCGCCATGGCTAAAGCAATAATTAACAATAAGTTCATATAATTGACGAAAATTGAGAAAATAACATCATCATTCATTTGGTAATAAATAACTATCTATAAGATAGATTCAGCAGATTTATACCGTTGGAAAGTATTTAGTGTTTCAGTTATGTAGGGTGGCATTGACAGGAAGAGGTATTATTGACCCTGACATTTGTAGCCAAATATAACCACAGCAAGGGTTCGATGTATTCATGCAAATAACCTGTTACTAGAATCTAAGATTAAAGGAATTGAATTGTAGACAAATTTTCATTAACTGCTAAAGATGACGCTCTTGTTGCTGTCAGACAATAGTTGGTTTATTTGAGTTATACATAAGCAGAAAGGGGCGAAGGGAACTATTTTTATAATTATTTAATTCAGTAACTTGCGGCTGAGGCGTTTATTTGTGGATTTCTGTATGGCATTAAGTATGAAACAATAAATACCATAGAACATAGAAGACAATAGTACTAATGTGAATGATTAAGAGCGAGAGTTTAAAAAGTTTTTAATGGAACAGAGTCAAAATAAGTGTTTTTCGGATAGATTCTAATTTACTGCAGTAAAAATTACACTTACAAAGTTCCTCTTTGCTGGTGCAGTAGCTAAATTTGTATTATTATCCCTATTTTTTCTCGTTTTACCCTTAAATCATTTCCAGATAATACGTCAAAATCAAGAAGAGATAAGAAAATTAAAGAATTATCGAAGTTTAATATTTAACTTTAAAAAGCTAAAGCTATAAAGATAAAGTTTGGTTGGGGTGGAGCTGGTAAGATGGAGTTGATTACAGTTATGTGGTATTTTGGGAGGAAAGATGGCGTAAACGTTTGTTTTATACATGACAGTATAATATCGCACTTTAGCGATAATAAGCTATAAAAGTAGAATTAGAGCCGGGCTCCTGTGTGTAATCAATAGCTACATACGTTACTTGGCGCTCTGACACAACAACAATCAAAGCAGAATGATAGCCAGGCTCCTGTGTGTGATCAATAATTACATACGTCACAATCAAAACAGAATGATAGCCAGGCTCCCATGTGTGATCAATAGCTACATACGTCACTTGGCGCTCTGACACAACAACAATCAAAGCAGAATGATAGCCAGACTCATGTGTGTGATCAATAGCTACATACGTCACAATCAAGGCAGAATGATAGGCAGGCTCACGTGTGTGATCAATAGCTACATACGTCACTTGGCGCTCTGACACAACAACAATCGAAGCAGAATGATAGTCAGGCTCCTGTGTGTGATCAATAACTACATACGTCACAATCAAAACAGAATGATAGCCAGGCTCCTGTGTGGGATCAAAAGCTACTTGTGTCACAAGGTGTTCTCACACAACAATAATAAAAAAAAGCCGACAGTGACGTGGCAAGCTTAAAAAGAAGGGGATTTGTATAAATCACAACGGGGTGAGAAACAACCTTTGGGAACATTACATACACATTACACATTTACACAAAATTTTAATGAAAATATTCAACTAACCACATATTGTTTACTTAGATAAAAATGCATCTTTTATAATTTTGCGAAAAAATCTAAACTAATTTATCAATAAACTAACACATTGCGACATTGGAGAAATACCCATTACTTATACTGGCATCTTTTCATATCTAAATTATTTTTTATTTAAGAGTTGTGTTATAGCTGCCGTCGTGGCCTTTATGTTAACTACACACATATTTAGGGCTTAAAAGCTCTAGAAAAGATCTGTCTTCTAGAAAAATAAAACATGTATTACTTTGAGCTATTACAAATCTAATAGACAATTTGAAATAGTCTCAAATTGTTAAGCTAAAGATCGCAATGTTCCGCTTATAAAATAAAACAAATTTAGTTATGAAAAAGAATAACTTACTATCTCCTTACGTTGTTAAAGTAAAGATTGCAATACAGTGCTTGTAAAGTGTATCAGATGTTCCATTTTTGAAAAAAAAATAGTTTACCGATATTATTACTTATATATATTGCATTACTTCTAAATAAACGAATTTTGGTCCAAAATTCCTCCCGATATTCGACTGCAATAACTTTTTTATATTACTGGTATTATCTGAAAATTAAGTTATAGCAAAGACTTCATTAAATTTTACTGCAATTTAATTGATTAAAAAGATCTTGCAAAATCGATAATATTATTGTTATGATTGTCATTATGTACGTAGAAACATACGCTCTCCTCCAATTAGTAGTAGGGGTCAATCTACCACCACATTATTTGTCATATTGTTTGATTTCACATAAGTAAAAAGTAATTTCTAATTCGCACTACTAGCTGCACGTGCATGTTTGGTTTACGTAATTCCATAGCGCATGACGTTGGATATTTACAACCGCAGGAGGTTTTAGGTCGCATATATATTTTTTAACTTCACGAGGTGCTGATTACAGGTTTTGATTAGCTAAAGGGTGGGGAGTGGATGGACAAACATAGTTAATTATCATGGATACAAAAAAGTTTACGATAACTCACAATAGCAATTTAATTCGTTATTTGTTGATGTTTAGGCGGTTTCCTGCACAAATCAATCGATCTTTAAGCCAAGTTTAGGTTGGAGTGGAATATTGGACAGGTTTGACGAGAACAATGCACGAGGTCCAGCGCCAGGGGGAGACAACAAATATTTGTATAATATCATTGATATGCGTAGGAGCTTCTATTTGTCAGAAAGTTTAAAGTTAGCCCATAAGGAGTGTGATTTATTTGATATATAGCTTAGAAATACTTAGCAGTAAGGCAATACGTGAATGAGCTAGCTCATGAATGATTTGATCGAAAAGGGGAACTTGATCACAAGAGAACGCAGGGACATTTAAACTGTTAGCATATAAGGCAGGTGAGCAAATGAGCACTGAATGCATGCGTTATTCTGAGTAAACAAGTTTCCACCTGGAACTGTCTTAATCTGAACAAACACGTGCACTCAAGGTTGTATTTATGTGAGTTCTATAAGTATAACATAGGAGAAGAAAATTCTCAGCTGTCGTGTTACTAAATATGAAATGTTCAACTGTACACATTACAAAAGTCACTTTATGAGTACAATGTAGTAGTGACTTGTAGTATTAACACTAAAGTATGGCTATTACAAACAAATTACAGGAATAATGATTGAAACTTAATTAGTACAAAACATTCATTGGAAAATGTCATATATATATATATATATATATATATATATATATATATATATATATATATATATATATATATATATATATATATATATATATATATATATAGAGAGAGAGAGAGAGAGAGAGAGAGAGAGAGAGAGAGAGAGAGACAGAGAGAGAGAGAGAGGGAGAGAGAGAGAGAGAGAGAGAGAGAGAGAGAGAGAGAACAGTGGCTGTCGTTGATCGTTGCCCATTGTGATTGCGCTTGTGTCAAGGACGATAAAGCAGTCACGTGATGGGATGTAAATAAGTAGAGGGAGATCCTTACATTGTTCATAAGGTTGATAAGGCTAGGATGACTTGGATAAGATAACAAGGAAGCTAAGTACACATGTACTTGCAGTTAGAAAAATAGGGTTTTTACTCCAGTTTTGTTGTGATGTATTGTACTGAGTTTGAGTGGAGAAACGGTTTTTAGCATTATATCAAATAACAAATAATGGAATCAAACCACGAACAGCATGAGACTTCAGTATCGCTACTGAATCATAATTCAATACATACGCCAGAAAGCAAAACAATTAAGACAAACCGACAGAGATGCATAGTTTGTGTTGCTGTGGCGACTGGTATAATTGTCATTGTGTTATTGGCTGTAGCAGCTTTTCTATGTTTCGCGGAGTTTACTAGGAGCATTCGATGCAGTTTATCTGAAACCCTGTCCTTCCATTTGACAGAATGCGCCTCGGAAGATGTCTTAAGTGAGTATCGCTGTTAGCTTTTGTTATAATTTATTTGCGACGATAACCAATCAATTGATGCAGTATTTTCAACACGAAATGATTGATGACAAAAATAACTTACTTAGAAAAAAGCATGAATGTATGATGACAATCAAGTAATTTACTTTATAAACAGCATGAGTCTATGATGATAATAAAATAATTTGCATAATGAACAGCATGAGTCTATGAATATCATAAAATAATTTACTTAATAAACGGCATCAGTCTATGATGACAACAAAATAATTTACATAACAAATGGGATAAGTGTATTACTTTGGTCACCTATTGGATCCTGCTGTCTTTATTTCTTGTCTGAGATTCCTTCAACACATTTTGACTTCTGATCCAATCTAGGAGACAAAAGCAGAAAAATACCCTGTAAACATTTAGATTAAAGCTTCTACATTCTTATCCTGGTCGCCATCTAGCTTTGCGCGAGGTCTATCGGGGTTGTTCATGTAAGTGTCAAATGCCTAGTGGTATAGTTAGCAATCTTTTGACATAGATTACATAATGTTAATATATATATATTTTCCAGAAAGTTTTTCAAATTTACCAGCTGATATAAGTTGGGATGATTATGAAAAACTAAATAAATCATTATGCAATGGACAGCATGCCTGTGAAATCACTAGAACTTTGACTAAACAGGTAAGTGTGTGATTGGTTAACTTCCAACTGCTGTAAAGCTTTGCTGTTGTTTTATGATAACTTTCAATGACAAATTGTTTTATGTAGCAGACAAACCTTTTAAACAATACATCTTATCGGATGATTGATCAGACAGTCCGCTCCGCATATAAATACGTTTTTCCAAGCAACTTCTCAAATTCTATTAGCGTAGGGTTCTGAAATTGGATTATTGTATCATCTTGAAATTTAATTGACGGAGAGATATCTATTAATTTAATAACTGTGTAAAAGTGTTTGTAAATTTTTAATCGCAATTGTTAGTGCTCATGAAGTTGCAAATCAGTGGTGTTTTATTTTTATCTAAGCTATGATTGATATATTTGTATTTTATACTTATATGCACTATGAATGTTATATTTATGAGTTTTTATTTATGTGGAGTATGAATGTTGTATTTATAATTTTTTATTTATTTGGGCTATGAATGTTATATTTATATTTTTATTTATGTGGGCTATGAATGTTGCATTTATGAGTTTTTATTTATGTGTAGTAAGAATGTTGTATTTATAAATTTTTATTTATGAATGTTATATTTATATTTTTATTCATGTGGGCTATGAATGTTATATTTGTATTTTGCTATTCATGTAGACTATGAATATTGTATTTATAAGTATTTTTTATTTATGTGTACTGTGAATAATGTACTTAAAATTTAAAAAAATATTTTTTGGGCTATGAATGTTATATCTATATTTTTTATATATGTGTGGTATGAAAGTTATATTTATATACGCTAGGATTTAGAGTACATCGCTAAAGCCGACTCAGCGTGGGAAACGGCGTGGGAAATACTTCATGATAACAAAGGATGGAAGCTGAAGACTGGATCATCTCTAGAAACGGGAAGAGTGTACACGAAGTCTTATCAAGGCATTGGTACAGTCAATAAATTACAGGTGTCTTACTGTCATTCAGTTTTAGGTCATTTATTACGTCGAGAGAACATTTTATTAGAATAAGAATATAATAAAATAACATTATAAAATGGAAATATGGGAATCCATTAAGTTAGAATTAGAATTGATTTAGTTGGCAAATCGGGACATTTCGGGACACGTCAACAATCGTAATGTTATTGTGCTTTATTTGAACATTTCGGGACACGTCAACGATCGTAAAGTTATTGTGCCTTATTTGAACATTTCGGGATGGAATAATCTATGCAAAATTTAATATGTATTCATCCACCTAAAATAGTAAACAGCCTTCTTTTGGATATTGAAATAAATAGTTCTTAATAAAATAGTTTTGCTTATAAGCAAAATAATTCAGTTTAATGTTAATCTAGAAAATCATAAACTTTTCTCCTCAACACGTATTAATGTTACATTGCCACAAAATAATAGAACAATTACATGCTTGTGTATGATATATGCATATGGTTACCTTAGGGATATATTGATGCGAGCCCAGAGAGAGTATTTAAGCGTATCGTCGTAGAAACAGAAAACCTTGCATCTTGGAATCCGTCCATCAAATCTTTTCAGGTTGATATTGCTTTGTTCGCATGGTTTTATTAGATCTTGCAAATAACTGTTTCTTATGGCTTATTTTGTTAAAACTTCAGATTTGTATTTTCAGCATTTAGTATAAAATTCATAGGACTTATTGATTTTCATATAAATAATACATTTTTTAAAAGCACAATTGCCAGTGAAAGTCATTGCTTGTGAAAGTCATTGCTTGTTTTGTATAAACACTTTAGTGTTTTGTTCGAGCGCCTTAATGTTGTTGTGCAAACGCCTGATTGTTTTTTGTATTTTGATTAAATTTGATTTTTTTCCCATAACTTTTTATTAATAGGTTGTATACACAATAACTGACAACGTGGATGTAATTTATGTGGAGACAAATCCTACAGCAGGCGGCCTCATATCAGCCAGGTAGACTTTCAGATCTAGAAGACTCAGCGACAGGGTGGAAAGCGGGCGGCGTCTGTTTTGAGTTAGCTGAACCTTTTGCCTGTTGTAGATAGATAGATAGATATTTATACTCTACGTGCAACACTGCAGAAGTTTAATCTGTACATGCATCTAAATTTTTTTCAAGATTACCAGTACACACACAAAGGAAAGATTGTATTTTAGCAATGCATGTGGCTGTGAAATAGGCGCAGCCGTGTTTCTTTCTCTCTCTGTTCCTGTATCGGAAACGTCTAGACATATAAAGTGTGTACTTCATATTCCTATAACAACGTAGCTACTTAAATATCACAGAAGAGTCCAAAAATATCTAATTATTAAGAGAATATACTTGTACCAAATACGATGAAATAAAAAGTATTCACGTATTGACTGATATAAAAACATACCCTAAGCCTTACGCATTGTTTGTACTCGCTTTTGAGGCTCGAATTAGCAGTTTTACAGGGTGAAAGAGTGCTTTCTCGTATCATATCTCTCTCTCTCTCACGTGGTTTTATCATTGTGCTCTATTAGTGGAGTATCATATTGAATTTGCTTGTAGAGATTTCGTTAATTTACGACATTGGAAAACTCGTAATGACGCGACTTTGTGTTGTGAAGTGGCTACTACCCACCCCGATAAACCACCGCCCGATGACTTTGTACGGTATGTTCTTTTTATGACACATGTAATTTATGATAATTGCATGAAAACAATATCATCAAAATCTCTCAAGTTATAATGTTTGCTTTGAAAGCAAAGTTTTTGATAATCATCCTATTACTCTTTTATAATTTGCACCTTCTCATAAAGAGTATTTAAGCAGTCAAGAAATGAGCAATAAATTATCAATGTAGTTGGCTAATTAAGCAATAAAGACGTAATGAATAAATAAATAAGTACATTTTTTAAAATCACAGTTTTATGTTTTTGTCAATTTTTGCTGAAGTTTAAGCGAAAAGACATCCGGATACACTCTGGTTAAATATATAATATATTCATAAAATCGCATTTTTAACTGTAGTACGTAATGAATTATAATTACTACCAAGAGGAAACAGAAGTAGATCGATTTCCGATGTGAATTTAAAACATAAAAAATTGATATTTTGACTCAGGTCTTAATGCATTATTATTACGCTACACACAACAGGGTGGAGCAGAAACCAGGAGGAGGGCTGGGTTAGGGTTATGATTGCACTGTACTGTTTCTGTACTTTCTTGTATATGCAGTTAGGATTAGGTGTGGTTTAAGGCAAAAAAGGATACTTTGACACAGCACAGATCTTTATGCATTATTATTACGCTACACACAACAGGGTGGAGCAGAAACCGGGAGGAACCCTTATCCGTCCTATCAAAGGGCAGCCCAACAAATGCATACTTGAGAAGGCACTGAGCGCGGATATCGGCGTAAGTATCAGCGCATGGGCAAAGCCGTTTGCAAATAATTATCTATGATTATATGAAACAAGTTATGGTGAAACAGTATAACAGGGGGAAAAAGGAGTGAATCAAGGTCACAGTAAACAAGTTGTTTCATGGTAACAAGTGGTACAAAAATAGGACATAGAGAAAAGAGGAAAAGGGGGTGAATGAAGGTCAAGATCTCATGATTTATCAATCGAATATGAAAAATTAAGACAAAACAAAGTTACTAAAACTTTAGTCTAAACTTGATTTTATGATAGTTACATACCCATAGGATAATAAGTGAAAAACAACCAATACCTTGATAACTATGAAATAAAAAGTAGTCTATTGCTTTCATATTAAGTTATTTTTCTGCATGTTAGAATTAGGGCTAGGGCTGGGTTAGGGTTAACTTTAAATTATACTGTTTTCGTACTTTTTTTGCACACGCAGGGTTAGGGTTAGGGTTAGGTGTGGTTTGGTTAGGGTTAGGGTAAAGGTTAGGTGTGATTTAAGTTGAAGGTTATGGGTAGGTTTAGGGTTGGATTCCACTGTTTTCACGTACTGTTTTACACTCATTTTGTGTATGTAGAGTAAGGTTGCGGTCGCTTTCCACTGTTTTCACGTCTATTTTCACATTCTTTTTGTATATGTAGGGTTGGATTCCACAGTGGCTTGTTGATGACCAAGTAGCTACAACTATGATGGACTTTCTACAAGATTTGCGCTCAGTTGTTCAACAATAAAATTTTTCTGTGATGCGCAATTGCATTACAGCATAGGGTAAATAAATAAAGAATAGCACTAGCGTTTTATGTGTGAAGTTTGTTTACTTTTCCTGTAAAATGGAACATTTAAAAGAAATACATAATAGCAGCCACCTTATTCACAAAAATTAACGCCACATTTACATGTATACCTTCAGCTGGTATTTGATTAATTGTACTTTTCACGTAAGTGAATACCGACACTGAAGGGCCCAGACATGGCCATGGTTTTGTGTGCAGTTTTGTGTTATTTTGAATAAAATATAACACTAAGTTATTGCAAACAAGGCCAGAATAGAGATCCTTGGATTCTATAATAGAATACAAAAGTGCTAATTTAATGGCGGTGCTACGTTCTTGTATTAGATATACTGAAGATACAATAAATACTGTTTCAGTTGTTTTGCCTAATATTTTTCCATGAAGACGTTCAATTTTGGCACATTGTTTAATCCATAAACTGTTTAATGCGGTATATTTTTTAATCTTTTATATCAAGCGTATATATTAATAAGAGATTGATAATAATACCGATGATTCGTAACTAGAATGTAAGGCATATTTTATGTCTAAGCATGTGTAAAATATCTTTCAGTTTCAACAATAAAGTGAATTGTAGTATCTATATTATTCTCAGTTTTGGTGGCTGTACATAGCCTTCACAAGAATACTGCCGAATATGTGAAGTGGATGTAAATTACATTTCCAGGAAATTGTGGAAGCCTTGAACACTTCTAAATTCTATTCTATTTATAAATATCTTCTTCATCTTCTATTGTATTAAATTGTAGACTACATTTTTACACTGTTTTTAGTAAAATACACACGTTCATAGAGACCTAACAGACGTGCATACAGACGCACATTCAGATGTACATACAAACGCGCACACAGACGTACATAGAGATGCAGATACATATGTAAATACAGACATACATGCGGACGGTGCAACAGACTTGCGTATAGATGTACAAAGCGATGTACATAGAGGCGTACATAAAGACCGTACAGAGGCCCACAGGGATACAGAAGTACATAGAGATGTACAAACGGGCGTGCACAGAGAGGTACATTGAGAGGTACATAGAGATGTACACACAGACGTGCACATAGGGTACATTTAGAGGTACACAGAAATTTACACACAGACGTGCACAGAGGGGTATATTGAGATATACATGGAGATGTATACACAGACCTGCACAGAGGGGTACATAAAGACGTACATAGAGACTCAGATATGGATGTACATACAAACAGACACATACATACTTAATCTAACACACACAGATTTCGATCTTTAGTGAACCTGAATTTTGTTTGTTGAGAGGTGCGTGAGTGGGATGGTTTCTTAGCTATCTGGATATCCAATATTGCTCTGGCAGAAAGAACAACACATTTTGCACATCCACTTATAATTACGTAGCATTTTACTACTATGCTTTCATAAGCCGGACCTTAGCTCGTACAGCTTCCAGAAAATCCATCAAAGAAGACGCTGCTTGCTGATTGACAAGCCATTTTGGTATCCAGCCCTGCATTGCAAACACAAACATCTACCTCATTTCTATTCTGGTTTTTGATTGGTCATAACCTAATAAACGTCATGGTGTATTATTCAAGAATAAAAGCAAACATAAAAATAAATTCAGTTTCATACGACTTTAATCTATGTTCAACACAAAGAGAGTTTTCGCTTTTCGGAGATACCTATTCGCCAAGCTTGCAGGTTTGACAAATGTTTTATAACTCTTTCTTGTTTAAACTTACGGCAATATCCACACTGGCCGTTTTCTCAAACAGGCACTTATTTGGTTCCCCTGGTACAGGATGATATAGGGCTCCTCCGGGCTTCTGCTTAATGCTGTTAAACATTATGACAAAAAGCAGAGATAAAACTAAACGAAGAAGTTCATTAATATACAAAACGGTTTCTAAACAAAATACATGGGGATAAAAATCACTTGGGGTATAAACCGGCTTGCAAAATCCACATAGAAAAGGCGAATTGAATTTTGTCCAGAGGATTTTGCTCTGGCGGATATTATCCTAGAACCAAAGGGAAGCACATACCGGACGTATGAATCTGTGGGTGGCCTGTCAGGGTGCGTCGTCGAGAGTGTAGCACACATAGTGACATTGTTGTAGGATTTCCAGTGCCTTAAGGTCACAGCATCTCTTAAAAGCAAAACAGGAAGTGACGTAGTAGTGTAGTAGCAGATCATAGGGCTAGATTTCAGAGATTTGGAGTCCCCCAAAAGAAACAGACTTCATGTTTTCGTTAAAAAATGGGACGGATAAACTCGCCACTTGATTTTTGCAGCTACTCCTCTTCTTAACCCCTTGACCAAAGTCTAATATCCGAATTCACCAATCAAAGGTTTTGTGAAAACACAAAGTTTAACCATCTATTTTTGTCTTTCGTTGATACAGAGGGAGGGCAGCTCCTGATTTACGGCTCTTGAATCCGCCACCAGTTATGTCGCTCAAACGTTAAATGCTAAAATATTAAAATTTTATTGCTTTAATTTACTAATTTATTAAAAGAAGTAGAACGACATTTTTGTTTTATTAATCTAATATATCTTTATATTAAGATTAGACTTTGCAAAGAAAACCTTTAAGAATGAAGCACACATGCATTTATTTAATTTCTGTGGATCTTGAAGCATATAAATAGCATTGTGGAGCACATTGTTCTTACCTGGCTGACATGAGGCCACCTACTCGTGCCTCTGATGCTGTGTAGACAATATCTATATTCTCCGTCACACGGCGAATAACCTTGTACACAACACAGCATTTCTTTTTGTAATTAATAGGATTTTTTATGTTTAAACCTTCGCATAACTATGAATATAAGAAAATTTGCTTAGAAGTTTTCATTAACACATGTTAAGACGGTTTAAAGAACTGGGACTGTACTCACAAAAGTTAACTGTGAAGTTAAGTGTACTCCTGAATGCAAAAATCGGTTGATAAAGCTGTATCACGTGAACAAATAGGTGGATTTTTTTAGCATAATAAGCTAATTTTGTTGATTTATTTTCGGATGTTCTGGCTGCCAAAGGAGAACTTAATTTAATCAGTTAGGTGTACAGTTCACTTTTTTTAATACGGTCATTGGTGTTAAGGCGATGGAATAGCAATATTGTATTGCACTATATTGCATTACAGGTAAGAAAGGATTTTTCCCATATTCTCTATATCCACTCACTACATCCGGAAACAAACACAATCGATTGGTGGTGTACACAATTTGAAAATAAAAATATCTGATAACACGGAGCAATATCTGGTAACTCGGGGCCATATCTGACCAGTCTCGGCTATATCTGACAACACAGGATCATACCTGATAGCACAGAGATATAACTGATCTGTGATAACTAATAACCTAACAAAAAAGGGCGATACCTGATAACACGGGGCGATATCTGACAACACGGAATAATATTTGATTACAAGGGGCGATGTCTGATAATACGAGACCACATCTGATAGCAGGGCATCATGGGTCATATCTGATAACACTGGACCATGCCTCATAATACGGGTCCCTGTCTGATAACATGGGGCCATGCATGATAATACTAGACTATCAGATAATACAGACAGTACTTGCATTGTATTGTATTTGATAACACGATGTCATATCTGATAACACGGTGTCGTATTTGATAAAACGAACCATATTTGATAATATCGGGTCATATCGGATAAACCTGGTCATATATGATAACATTGGGTGTGTCTGGTAAAACGAGACAATATCTGATAAAACGAATTCATATCTGATAGTACGGACCATACTAAATGACAAGTGCCATATCTTATAACAGGTGGCAGTTCTGATAACATGGGAACATTTTATTTTACTACCAAAAAGATTTTTTTTAAACATTAACTTCAAGAGAAATTAAACAACTACAACACAAGAAACTTGCATTATCTATATACCATTACATAATAGCAAGCAATTGTCTCACCTGCAACTCGTCTATCATTGGCGTCCAAGATAAAATGTCATCAATTTCTATGATAAGGAGTCGGAAAAGCTCTTGAGGGCTGATGTCTATATATCCCTATCAAAAACATTAAAAGATTTAGAAACTTCGACTTGCTTTCATGATTACTATATATTTTATGAGACAAGTTCCATAGAGATGAGAACCCGGGGGCCTGGTATCATATGGTAGTCAACTGGTACGTGAGTGCCACTTCTCCCCACCCACCGTCTTTGCCTAGGAATCATCAGCAATAGCATTAAAGTAGTTGCTATAGTAACAAAGATACCTGAAGTTTAGAAACGGTTCCGATCCCTTTATAGTTCTTTGTAAACACTCGACCAGTTTCTAGTGTAGAACCTTTCTTTAATGTCCAGCCTTCCTCATCCTGAAGGATTTGCCACGCTGTGTTCCATGCGGAGTCCGCTAACGCTATGTATTCTAAGTCCTTGTTATAACAAGACAAATGTGTGTGATACTACACAGTGCAAGAAATCAATGTGTTTGGAACTAAAGATATTTTCTCAGACAATATACTGAAGGACAAAAGAAAGTAAACGCTTGCAAAAATTTTCTAGTTTGTGGTCACCGAGATTTCCGATTTTTTTATTCAAAATTGAAACAAAGAGAGGTTATATCAAAAAGAAATAAGACGAACTTTGATCAATTTCGAACCCACATTTTGACTGTTCATGAAATGGTCAGGTAAAGGACACTTGATCAGTAGTGAGTGTGTAAGCCGTATGTAGCGTATAGCTTGAATCCGACGCCTGTTGCGATTGGGCGTGATTTTGTGGTGCCACAATTCTGGTGCGCAGCTTTCTCTCCATTCAGTCCCATACGTGTTCTTTAGGGTTCATATTGCGGCTATATACTGGTAATTCCAAAACTTGTTCACTTGCAAGCAATCCTGATTACGGCGCCTACACTCATTCAGTATAATTCCAGTATGGAATCGACACGCACCCATTCCGTTTTCAGTCCGAAAACGCTCACGGAGGTGACTTAAACAAATACGACGTTCCTGACGCGGTGTCGTACAGCGCTGATGACCCTTTCTGGGTCAGTTCGTGGCGCTCTTTGTATCCAGATACCGTCTTTTCAGTTTATGCGCGGTGTAACACCAAAACGTCTGACAATGTCTCGCATCGAAATCCCAGCTTCACTTTTTAGCTGTCGACAAATGCAACTAAGCTTCGATGATACGTGTGAGATTACAAAATGTTTAAACGGCCAAAGAATAAAGACTTAGAAGGATTAATATGCCGCATGGCAAACCGACAAAATTACCTTGAAAGGCATGCTAGAGAACATAAACAAAGCCAGGTTGTGTAAAATCAGGGTATAATCTGTGGTTAAAACGTTAACTAAAAAATCTGCATAGTTGAAATAAAAAAGTTTTTCGGTAGTTTACTTCCTCTTGTCCTTCAGTACATTCTGTTATTGAGCTAAAAGATCTATTTTATTCGACAACAATAATATATACGCTGACTTTTTTAAAATTGTTTTCTTCTTTGAATTAACTATAACTTTAATCTCTAGAATCCATGAATCCACGAATCCCTGTGTAAATGTGAGGACCTAGTGCTTTACCTTGTTGTTATATTGCTCAATACGTGAACAGTTAACCGAATCCTGAATGTTGTTCCCCTGTTGCTCTTTGCATTGATGAAGCATTGCAGTGTTGTTTGTGTATGTAGATAAGTTTGCTGCTAAGCAATCAACACGTGAAAATGATCTATTATTTAACTGTTTGCATGAAAATGCAGTACGGGGACTTTTTTCTTGTGAGTTATTGGAACTTCCCATAATATAAAATAGTCTATTGCAATCAAGCTATCACACTACATAAAATATTAAACGTCGGTTTGTGAATTCACTCAATCTTTCAAAAAACCATCTCCAAGTAATATTTAGTCGGCACACTCAATTACTGCTTCAAATTTAAAATTTTTATACAGTTTTTTAAACAAAATTAGTTGTTTCTTTTTAGGTTAAAAATATCAAATTTTAAATGGAAACATAAAATGTATAATATAAGGAATGCAAATAAAAACAGACTTACCTAAAAGATGTAGAGGTTCACATTCAGATGTATGTAATGATAGTCTGCCCGATATGAAACACCTAATTTGTTTGGCGCTATCCGATAAAGAAAGAAATACAGCAACACATAAAAGTAGTAAAAGAACTATTACTATAAAAACAACAAGTACACATACTTTATTTCTCAAAGCACATGTTCCCTTGGGTGGTAAATCTTTGCGAAGCAGTGATATTGAAGTTTCCACATCTTCTGTATTGGGCGCCATTTTGATATATGCACTTTGATAAAACAGTCCTTGTATTATCTGAAGCGTATCAGGGTTGTTTTTACAAAACACAATCAATTTCGTGTTATCTGAGGCTTGTCTGTGTTGTGTTTTTGAAGTCCAAACAAATGCTTACAGGGCGGCCACTTTTTAGCACACTACACCAAAGTAATTTTTAGAGGGTGATGTTTTCACAAACAGCATGTGCTCTTCAATTATATGTAAAGGTTTGAAGGATAATGATATATAATGCGCATTTCAAGGTTTGTTATGACGCTGCACTTGGTTAATTAGTGAAGAATTTAATGCACATAAACTTTAGAATGTTGATATGTTTTGACGTTTATCAAATATTCGAATGGCAATACTGTTTGCTGGTGATGACGATAACCTCATTTTAGTTCCATAATTTACAGTGTACATACAAGGAAACTGTAGTATTTTTACATGCAGATGATGAGTAGATACTCATAGCCCTATTCGCATTTCTTCTATTGTCAAAAAATACTACTCATAACCGTATCAGCCGCTTTTCTATTAGCAAAAGCATCAGGCTAAGAATAATTGAAAGTGTATTCAGTGCTCTTCTAGTATCATAAACGTCAGACTAAGAATAACTAAAAGTGATTCACTGCTCTTCTAGTATCAGAAACGTCAGACTACGAATAACTGTAAGTGTATTCACCACTCTTCTAGTATTAAAAACGTCACGCTGCCCTTACTGAAATTGTGCACTGAACAGCATCATAATAGCGTACGAAAAACATCGCAGAGAAATGAAAAAGTTTCGTCCTCGCCTTCTTATCTGATGCTCCTCCAAATTTATGTAAGCGATCATGGAATAGAAATTACTACATATTTAGTTACAACTTATGCACAAACAAAAATATTTAATGATAAGATTCAATGAAGCCTCAGTAAAAAGTTTCAAGAGACATTTTGGAAATAGGCCAGGTTTTATATGGTAGGTTATTCTAAATGGTTTCCTGGCAAAGTTATTTTAAAAAAGTGCTAGTTTGCTAGAATGTTCGTGTTTGACAAGCACAAAAGATTGTGGTTTACGGAAGCCATGAAAATATAAAGAAAAGTCCTATGAGAATGTGAGGCATTCAGTCTTAGTAAATGATTGGAAATTCAAAATTGCTATTTAACTTGAATGGCATGCTCACGGAGGCATATATGCAATCTGAAAAGGCAAAGACGAATTCAAATTGTTATATTTAAAGAAGTATTCTTCATTAACTTCTAAAAATTTCACCTCACAACAACACAGATAATCGCTAAAAATACGTCAAAATTTAGTACAATTCAAACTTTACAGCTTTGGTGATTTAATACCATTTTGAAGCTATGTTGTACATTCTGGTTTCTAATATCTTGTGTGTACTTCTCTTGATCAATGTATTGACTTATCGGGACAATACAAAGCTAACTTCCTCTGTTATTCCGCAATCAATGAGTATCCCAGCTGCGCATGATTTGTGGCGACGGGTCCGAACTTCATGATCGAGCATATCCCAAATGTGCTGAATATATTTGGTGTCAGTTGAGCACAGAGGGCATCTGGATACGATTAGCAACTAACAGATTTGTACAACTTTCAGCCACATGAAGGCGCGTGTTGTCTAGCATGGAAATCGCTGCACCATCATTTGTATAGCTCGGTAAGATATCGCCTTGTAAGACGAAGAAGATGACTAGAAGAGGTGATTACTAACCAAATCGATCAGCACCGACACTTCAGTACTATCTTTCCTTGTGACATGCCGTTGTGAAACATACCTATTACTCATCGTCTTTGCCTCTGAGCTTTGGCATTTGGTGTCTTATTTGTTTGAATCTTGTTTATTGCTGATGATTTTGCATTTACTTAGGCTACAAAGCCACGTGCTTCAAGAAGCCACAACGTGTCTTCGGCGTACGGATGTTTCGATCAGAGTAACAGTAAATAATAGAAAACAGTATCCGGCCCTGTGGGGTCCTCAAAGCACTTCAAAAATAAAGCAAGTTAGAAACAGATATCATCATTAATCTTTATAGACTGTGCCTTTTCTGCTAAATAAGAATAAAACTACTACGGCGCTTCACCGTGTGTTCGAAATGTTCTTAGAAGCGTTTCTTAATTTATCCTTATCAATTTACCTTTATCATTATAATTGATTTAATATATATGCCTACGACAATTAGGCAACTCCCCTCTCCAACTCGCCTCGAGAAATTTTCTCCCTAGGACTATTCCCCCTGACTAGTTTCTCCCTCGCCAATCGAACTGAAACAAAATATATACACCGAAGTGAAAAAATGATTCAAAATGTACATCAAACGCATGTACTTACACAAATTGTACAAAATCTAGTCTGTTCTGCCCGAAAATGAGGGCACTTTAGAACTTGTTGTTGTGGGCATTGGCCCGCAAATAGTCCATAATCTGAGGTGGCGAATACGTTAAGCAGAGTCGGCGTGCTGGTGGCGTTGTGGCTCAGGTAAATGACCACCCAAAATCTGCCCAAGAATAACTGTGAACAAGCCGTATTCCTCTTTCTGGAAGTCCAGAAAGTGCCACAAATTCGGATGGCAGGACGACATGTTCCTGTTGAAGCTTTCCACATTATTGTTCGTGCGCGGCAAGTCGGCGTCATTCCCCTATTGCATACATCAGAGCTCGTGTGCGAACTTGCGTGCACCGTGAACATCAGCCAATGTACGTATCTTCGAAGTAATCTGCAATGGGTTAAGCCTCCTTATTACAGTTGTCTTGCAGCATTTCGAACGCATCAGCAACCAACCGCTCGTGTACGAAAGCAATTGTTGTGAGGCACTGGATCGCCATGGCATATTCCTGGTCGGTGTTGTAACGCTCCTGGAGCCCCTCGCTCTGCACCATTCGGTAAATATTCTGAGACAGGTGATAAAAACTGCCCTTCCCTTCGACGCCAGGAAATGCCTCTCAAATCCCTGCTATGGGTCTAGCCTCGAAGTTCACCATGGCGCCGGTTAGACTTATGTCTTCAGCGCGCGAAACAGGCGATCATAAGTGTCCCTCGGCTTGTTAGGCAGCAGTGCGTAAACACAAGGAACGACCCTCTCGGACACCAAGGCGTGAATAGCGTAGAGTTTCAGTCGTGTTATAAATATGACGTCACTTTAAAAATTTACTTATGTGTTAAGTATAGCAGGTATGTCAGGGACTGGGCATTGGGGTTATATAGGATGGGATAGACCTCGCTGAGATAGGAAGGGCGGTTGTAACTTCCGGTCTTAATGGTTTTGAGACAAGTAAAATTTTTGTGCTAGAAAAACAAACTTTTCGTCTAATTTTCAATTAGTTAAAGGGAGCCGGTTTTGTAAACTAATGTGTCTTCACGGAGAAAAACTTGCGATTGTTCTAAAAATATAAGTTCCTATTTTATATGTGATTAATAACATATGATTTCGGCCAGATAGTTTTCTATTGGTCCACATTTTACGCTTGAAGCGTTTTGGTTGATCGCAGTTTTAATTAGCGTCTGCTGTTCTCCCAGCCTGTAGATAAGAAGCATGGTAGCTGCACCGTCAGCAGTTGATTTTTGGCACTGAGGCAACGCGGCAGGTGTGAGTCTAAATGGTGCAAAGTAAGCTGCTACTTCGGCGTTTCAATGCTGCATTGGAATAAAACGTTGAATAATTTTGGTTACGGATAAATTTTCGAATAGCGAGTAGTCAATGTGAAACAAGGGCAGCGTTGGATAGAAACCGGAGCATAAAGAGTTAGCTTGAATAAACTAGCGGCTGAGTCCTTTCTTTTGGATATGATATTCAATAACATTGCTCACATTATGGAGTTAAATTACAGACAGATGAAACATATATTTCATACTTGTATAACGTCTAATGCATTACCGCTTCACTTCTGAGTCACGACATATCAGGTGTTAAACCCACGCAAACACAATGAACCATATTGTGACACTGAAGTTCCTGGTTTGGGTCCTACTAGAATTTAAAAGCCAGGGAATGACTTCTGCTTTGATTGCCTGAGCTAGAAGAATATAATTTATTAGACAACCTATCGTGGCATGGGGGTAGTAATCGGGGGATTAATTCGCTCCCATAACCCCAGCTAGGCGAATACGATGGGTCATATCACCTTTCGTGTCAACCGGTCATTAAGAAAAGAAAGGAGCTCTAGGTCAATGTATTTCCACTAAAAGAACATCACATGCAAGGTTTTATGATAGTATATTATATCACAATTACTGCTGCTGGAAGGTTATGCCTCCTTTAAACAGCGCACTAATGAGCAGCTATACCTGTACTATAATTTATATAACATGCTTGAGAAAGTACATGAAATTTTACCGTTACCATTTTAAATTGCTCCAGTTTACTCGTTTCTCCTTGCTTATAGTGACATCACTACGCGCCTTCATAATATAACAAACTTTAAGGGCCGCTGTAGAGATTGGTACATTCAGGTTATACATATTGATTAAAATTCCATGAAGATGTGGAATGATTAGAAAAGCCCTTTTTATTAGCTCAAGAACATGTTGTAGTTATAATTTGGCTGAAGGATGTGGCAAACGTGCTAACGTGAAAACATGGACGAAATACATAAATCTGAATTCACACGGTAGTGCAATGCGACTTATAGTAGTACCATGTAATCAGTTTTATGTTTTATATTAAAATCAACAATGCAGCATACAACAAAACGTTACTTTCTAAATATTCACGAATGTAGAACACCTCCATTCTGTCCGCCATTAAAAACCAAGTCTTATAAACCCTGTGTCTGCGCAATGTCTCGCAATATACTTACGCATAGAACCCACCATTGAATGGCTTTTATAATGCGTTACACATGGAACTCTATATTGAATGGCCTTTTTAATGCGTTACACATGGAACCCTCCATTGAATGGCCTTTTCAAAGCGTTATGCATGGAACCCTCCATTGAATGGTCCTTTTCAATGCGTTACACATGGAACCCTCCGTTGAATGGACTTTTCAATGCTTTACGCAGGCTGTCAAATGAAGTTATAAAAGTATACCTTTATTAACACAAGACTACGAATCATTTTGTTTACTAATGTTTTATGAATTATCAACATATTTTATCATTCAATTTAAGCTAAGGTGTAATCAAAGAATACTCAAATAAAGTAGATTCCAACAAAAATATGAGATATTTTAAAATAACAAATTTAAGTACAAATAGGAATATAACAAAACAATGTAAGATGAAAAGAAGATCTAAGCCCAACAGTGCCGTCTATCCGGCGTCTGTAAGATACAATCTGATATCAGCTAACGACGCCTGGTCATGGGGTAGCACATCTGTGACGGATAACTGCATACGCAGCAACGCTGCTGAAGTAAAAGAATGTCATGAACAACACGCCAATAACTATTTTGTCAGGTCACTACAGGATAAAAACAAACATTCTTAGTTTTGTGACGTAAGCGACTGCAGAAAAGAATTATATACATAACAAAAGCTTTTATCTTAGTGTTAGAATTTATTTTATTTGAAATCATAGGCGTTGTGATTCCCACCACGTTAATATCTTGAATTGAATTTCTGCTTTATTTCTAAATTATTTGATATATGATAATATTTATTTATTTATTTTATTCAAAGTTTTTATTGTTATTTTTTCCAAACAAATGGAAGAAAACAGTGGTTTTGCATTGTTAAGCATAAAGATAATTATAAACCCAAAAAACAGGGTAAATTTATTGATTTAGTTTCGGATGTTCTGGTTGTCAAAGAGGCAGTTAAGGGAATTAGTTAGCTGTACAGTTAACTTTGCGAATATAGCCACTGTTATTAAAGCGATGAAATATTAAACGGTGTTTTGATAAGTTAATTTTACCAATAGATTTAATAATGAAATAACAATGCATGATTTTGTATTCTAGGCAAGAAAATACTCTGTCCTTATTCCATGGCGGGTCATTACATCACCCTGTTTTATCTAAAATGAAAATCAAGCGGCGATGTAGACAATGTGAAAATAAAAATATCTGACAGCAAGGGGCGATATATGATAACACTGGGCGAAATCTGGTAACACGAGGCCATATCTGATTACTCGGGGTCATATCTGATGACACGGGGCTATTACTGATAACACGGAATACTATCTGATATCACGGAGGTATACGTCATGAGACCGTATCTGATAGCAAAGGGCATATCTGATCTCACGAAGCTATATCTGATAATACAGGACCATACCTGATAGCATGGGATCATATCTGGTAACATGATAATACGAGGCTATCAGATAAGACGGACAGTACTTTTCAACACTGCATTGTGTTTGATAACACAGGGTTGTATTTGATAAAACGAAACATATTTGATGAAACGGTATCTGGTAAAAAGATGCAATACATGATGAAACGAAATCATATTTGGTAACACGGGACCATATCTGATAAGAAAGGAAGTATTTGATAATACGGACCGTACTTGATGACAAGGGTTATATATGACGACACGAAGCATGGTTCCATATCTGAAAACGCCGCGCTTGGGGTCGAATCCCGTCACATGGGTTGTGGTGTGTAATTTTAACATATTTACGTATTCTGACAATAATCTTTCGCAATTCTCAGGTTTTATTTTATTTCTAAAATGTTATTCTTTGGAAACTTTAAGTTCAATATATATTTAACAGCTATTTAACAACATTAGAAATTTGCATTATCCATATACCACCACAGAATAGCAAGCAACTAGCCGAATTGTGTCACCTGAAAGTCGTCTACCATTGATGTCCAGGATAAAATCCCTCCCTTTCTATAATAAGGAGTCGAAAAAGATTCAGTGGGCTGATGCCTATATAATCCTATCACAAACATTGTGTACATTAAAGGTTTGAGAATCTTCGCTTTGATTTCATGATTACTATATATTTTATGAGACAAATTTCCATGGAGTTGGAGCCAGGGGGACTACTTGGTATCCTATGGTAGCCAGTGGGTACGTGAGTGCCTCTTCTTCCCACTCACCGCCCTTGCCATTGGGATCACCAGTTGTAATATTCAAGTAGTTGCTATACTAACAAAGATACCTGAAGCGGTTCCGATCGCTTCGTAGTTCTTTGTAAATACTTGAGTAGTCTCAAGTGAAGAACCTTTCTTTAAGGTCCGGCTTTCATTATCATGAAAGATTTGCCACAATTCCGCCAAGTAATCTAAGGCCTTGTTATAACAAGACGAATACGTTTGATAATACACAGTAAAAGAAATTATGTATTTTGAACTAAGGTATTTTCTTAAAAAATATTATGCTACTCTGGGGTGTATGTTACCGATGTAATGGGTCTATCTTTTTCAAGAACAATAAAATGGATTGCCGGCAAGCTGGACCATTTTTTGAAAATTGTGACGAGGGGCAAGACTATCTAGATCCATTATATTCATGAATATAGGTGTCATTTTCTTGTTTCTCTTTACACTGATGAAGCATTGGAATGTTGTTTGAGCCATTGTTAAATTGAGGGATTCCATGGCAATGGAATAAAGGGGCTTCCGTCTTGTAAATTATTGCAGCTTCCCATGACATGAAATAGCCCATTGCAATCAAATTATGTATATTATATAAAAATTCGCTGACAGTCGGTCAGTGAAATTACTCAATGCTCCGAAAATCTATTTTTCAGTCATCTTTAATCAGCTTCATTATTAGTTATCAAATTTGAAAATTATTATATCATTCTTCGAATAAAGCAGGTTGTTTTTAGTTCAAAAATTTAAATTCGAAATGAAAATAACAAAATTGTATTACTTACCTAACTTACCTAAAGGATAACACCAATATGACGTTCATATGGCGTTCATATGACGTCACTGTTTTACTATACCCATGGGTGTTCTAAGACAATATGACGTCACTGTTTTAGAACACCCATTATATATGTTTTAGAACACCCATTATATATGCTTCAGAACACCCATTGTTCAACTACTGTCATGTCATATTGTGTGTTTAGAAACACGCACTGTGATGATACAAGACACCCTCATTGTGTCTTTAAATATAAAACCAAGTCATGTAAGCCCTGTGTGTGCTGATACCTACTATTCTGAAGTATAACATACCTCTATTTAGTGACCTTTTCAATGTCTTACACAAGCTGTCAGATAAAAACATTTAGAGTTTAGTAAAATTATAACGCTTTTAAGGAGAAGCATACGTTTTATTTACAGTGGATTCAAAGCAACATATGAAATTTACATTTCAAGTAACGTTTATGGCTGGTAGTAATTGCCGTGTTATAATTCTTGTTTAAACGTAAATTCAAATACAAACAGGATTTTAAAAAAAAACACAAAATGGTTAAATTATTTAAGTCTAAAGGTGTTTTATATCCGCGGTTTGAAGGATGCGGGATGATGCGAGCAAATGACGTTACGTCATACGGTAGCATGTCTGCGACAGATAACTACATAAACAGTGATGCTACTGGGCTAAAAAGTTCTAACGAACAACATGCCAGTGACTATTTTGCTGGGTCACTACAGGATAAAAACAAACGTTCTCATTTTTTTAATGTCAGCGACTGCAGGAAAAGAATGATATACACAGCAATAGCTTTTATGATAGTATTAGAATACATTTTATATGCGATCATGGGCCTTCTGTTTCCCATTGCGGTAATATTCTTGTATTCATAGCCAAATTTGTACTTTATTTCCAAATTATTTGATGATTTTTTTAACAGTTACACTCGGTGATTTTCAATCCGATAGTTTATTGAATTCGTACGATTCGGTAAAGAGTTTTCGTATGTTTTATTTTTTTGTTTGCCATAACCTTGCTACGAAAACCCCTGTTAGACGCTTAGGGCTGAGACGACCAAATTTGGCAGAGACATTATGTAGCATTTCTAGTGGGTCTACCTAATTTTTTAAAGAAATTCATTTCCATTTTATATGCAAAATAAACATTTGTCCAATTATAAGGCAGGCAAACGCTATGATCAGGGAATTTGAGCGTGTGGTATGATATCAGCATACTCATATTGATCGCCCAGCTGTCAACAATGAGAGCAATTATAACATGTGTATATACTGTTTTTTATGTTTTTTAATTTTCGTTATTTGACGTAGCAAGACGATATTTTTCACAGACTTTTTTCGACTTTGGGACTCAAAGACATCATGTAGAGGTGCCTCAGTTACCTTGACCTCATGTCAAAGCCGAAAGTTGACCATTATCTCGAAAACGGTTAGAGTTATAGCAATTTGGAGCTTATTTAGACCCTTTGGCTCTGTGTAAGAGGTACCTCGGTGATCTTGAGCTTATCGGTGACTATCAAGGCCAATAACCACAAGCTGACCATTATCTCAAAAACGGTTAGTGAGAGAGAAAGAGATAGATAGATAGATAGATAGATAGATAGATAGAGAGAGAGAGAGAGAGAGAGAGAGAGAGAGAGAGAGAGAGAGAGAAAGATAGCGATCTTGAGCTTATTTTCGACCTTTGAGTCCAAAATACATTATGTAAGAGGTTCCTCATCGGTCATGGTTAAGGTCAAAACCGGAACTCAGTGAATATGTCTACATGTCTTAATGGTTGGTATTGTTAAACAGGCTTTAGAGAAGAATGCCACTCCACTTCTGGTAGGGTTAGTGATTGGTTCATTTGAGTTTACGATGATATTTGCAGCACCGTTGATGGGGACATTTGTAAGCTTTTTCAAAAACTACATATTAATCACATTCTGACCATAATTTTTCGATCCATTTATTGATCATTGTTGCAAAATTTACTCTTCTTTAGATGTTTCTCCCACGAGAAGGACTTATTATCACTCTAAAGAGAAAACAGAACATGTTAAATATCCATCGAATGTCTGATTTATGTACAACTTGGTTAAAATCAATAAAGGCATATTTCTATAAAGGTTACTCCAGGACAGCAAAGTACTAATATTGGGTGGATGTTGGGATAAAAATGTGGTGAAATCAAATACAGTTCTATAAATAAGAACAGTAAGATTTTATTGTGCTGTGGATAAGGGGTAATTTCTCTTGACTGATTTAATATATACCACCATCTTTCAGACATCGCGTATCGGTGTGCGGTTTACATACACAGCGGGCGTCATAGTAACAGGCATCTGTTCAACATTGTTTGGGTATGTTTTCTGCGTTGAATTTTACAATTTTGTTTCGCATAACACACAGATTTCGCATAGCAAAATAACTATCTTTCGTCGGTTTATTTTCCAACATATTTTAATGCTATGTCGTTATCTTTGTTTGAAAACATATACTTGTCAAGACATATTTTATTTAAATTATGCAGCATATTTATTTACGTTAGACAACAAATTAGAAGCCGTACTGAAAGCATATACATTAAACATGTACGATGTACATGTACAGTGATGTACGATGCGAAATCTTTTAGGTTGTTGATACATATTCCGAACGTTTATTTCATTCCGATGTGTGTTGTTGTGCGAGTAATGCAGGGCATTGGATACGCTGCATTTATCACGTCAGCATACGCGATACTAGTCACGCTATACACTGACGATATGGCACAGGTTCAAGTAAGTACAAGACCAAGATTAATGATATTATAAACATAGACAAAGCCGTATTGTTCACGTCAGCATACGCGATACCAGTCAATCTATACACTGACGTTATGACACAGCTCAAGAAAGTACAAGACCAAGATTAATGATGTTATAAACATAGACATAGATAATGCCGCATTGTTCACTCCAGCATACGCGATAGTAGTCACTCTATACACTGACGTTATGGCTCAGGTTCAAGTAGCTACAAGACCAAGATTACTTACTTACTTACTTAATCCTCTTCGTGCTTGGAGCACATAAGCCATCATCAAAGAACGCGAGTGTTGTCTGCCCGTTGACTATTTCTGTATTTGACCCCATATTCAGCCTTGATCTTTCATCTCTTTCTCCACCGACCTCCCCCATGTCTCTTTCGGGCGTCCTCGTTTCCTCTTTCCTCCTGGTGTCCACCTCATTGCGATCCGGCGAATGGCCGTTGGATCCATTCTGCATACATGACCTATCCATCGCCACCTTCTGCGTTTGATATCAATCGAGACTGGTATAGTGTTTGTCCGACGACAGAGTTCACCGTTGGAAATGGTGTTGGGCCAAAAGTTTTTTAATATGCGACGGAGGCATCTTGTTTGGAAGACTAAGATAAATGATATTATAAACATAGACATTGCCGTATTGATCACGTCGGCATACACCATACTAACCACCCCATACATGGACGATATGGCACAGATTCAAGTAAGTACAGCACCAAGTTTAATGATATTATAAACATAGACACTGCCGTATTGATTACGTCAGCATACGCCATACTAATCACTATATACACTGGCGATGGGATACATGTGCAAGTAAGTAAAGACCAAGATTAATGGCATTATAAACAAAGACACTGTGGTATTGATAACGTCAGCATACGCCATACTAATCACCCTATACACCGACGATATGGGTCAGATTCATGCAACTAGATTAATGATAAAATAAACATAGACAATGCCGTATTGTTCACGTCAGCATATGCGGTACCAGTCACTCTATACACTGGCGATATGGCGCAGGTGCAAACAAGGACAAGACAAAGATTAATGATATTATAAACATAGACAATCATTACGATATGGCAACAAAATACAAGACCAAGATTAATGATATTGTAAACATAGACATAGACAATGTCGTATCGTTCACATCAGCATACGCGATGCTAGTCACGCTGCACACTGACGATATGGCGCAGGTGCAAGTAAGTACAGCATCAAGATTAATGACAAGTTAAGTGGGTTAACCTTTGTCATATTCACCAAAGTGAACTATGGGTTAACCAGTGGGTTACGCCAAAAACTTAACGCTGCTTGTGAGGTCTGCTAAACCAGGCTTAAGTTTCCAAGAAGTGTCTAAGTAATCTAAGTAAGTAAATAAGTAAAAAAATACCAAATGGGGATGGAATTTTTCACCGTTTTCCTCGCTTTTTTTTAAATTTTTCTTCGTCCGCTAAATTGGTTTCTAGACATCTTCACCAAGACCACTGAAGCTAGACCAACCAAACTTGGCACATGTATGGAGAGTCAGCTCAAGGGGTGCGCCTGATAAACATTTCCTCAATCGGTTTTCAGACATCTACTGCAAGACCGTTGAAGCTGGAAAAGCCAAACGTGGCACACATATTAAGGACGATGTGATCTCATGTACCTGTTAATAAATTTTGACCTTGATCTTGATGGTCAAGGTCAAATTGCGAAAAACAATGATTTCTGTCGAAAACGCTAAGAGAGCAATTTTGACCTCATTTTCGACTTAACGTAAGGTATGACTTCCGATGACCTTGACGTCAAGGTTACTTTCGAGTCATCGTTTGCGAGTTATGACGCCATTTATGTTTTAAAGCTCATTAACTCGAAAACTATTGAACCTAGCGCTTCGGTACAAAATACATTATGAGGCTATTTTTAGCAAGGAATTTTTTGGCTCTATGACGTCATAATTTGCAAGTTAAGACGTCATTTCTGTTTTAAAGCTCAACAACTCCAAAACTATTGAATCTAGCTTTTCGGCACAAAATACATTATGAGACTACTTTTACTCAAGGAATTTTTTGGCTCCTCAAAGTTGTACCTATGACGTCATCACTTGCGAACATCATGAACTTTTGTCCCTTCATCAACAAATCAATTGACATTTTGAATGAGTGAAACCTCCTTTTCACAGCAGAATAATACGTCACTGGTAACCGAGGTTATCTTGTTGGCATTTTGAATTTGTAAAATGTCTTCGCTTTTGTATTCGTTCTGTTCCAAGTAACAGAGTGGGGAATCGGAGGGGGAGGCATATCCGTTTTTGTTTTAACAAAAAACACTGGCCCCTCTAGTTTTGACCTAATTTTTGACCTCCGCTCCTCTACGACTTACGGTATAACTTTCGGTGACATTGACCTCAAGGTTTTGTAACAGGACATGGTATGCTCATCGGAAGGGCTTGGTGACAAGAAATAGAGATGAGGATTGTTTTGTGACAGGACATGGGATGCTGATCGGAAGGTCTTGGTGACAAGAAATAGAGATGGGGAATGTTTTGTGACAGGACTTGGGATGCTCATCGGAAGGTCTTGGTGACAAGAAATAGAGATGGGGATTGTTTTGTGACAGGACTTGGGATGCTCATCGGAAGGTCTTGGTGACAAGAAATAGAGATTGGGATTGTTTTGTGACAGGACATGGGATGCTCATCGGAAGGTCTTGGTGACAAGAAATAGAGATGGGGATTGTTTTGTGACAGGACATAGGATGCTCATCGGAAGGTCTTGGTGACAAGAAATAGAGATGGGGATTGTTTTGTGACAGGACATGGGATGCTCATCGGAAGGTCTTGATGACAAGAAATAGAGATGGGGATTGTTTTGTGACAGGACATGGGATGCTCATCGGAAGGTCTTGGTGACAAGAAATAGAGATGCCCATGGGGAGACCATAGGGATAGCATTATTGTCGTGTTCACATTAAGATTTCCACGATCCCACTTTTTGTTATTCTACAACGACACAAGACAACGCAATAAATCATTTGAAGGGGAACGAGATTATCACGAATTACCGTTCATTGCTAACCCTGTTGGTAGTTAGGGTTGGGATGAAAAGTGCATAAAAACATGGCACAACAATACAATGCAGAAATCGCGACTTTGGAAACATTTCAAATTGTATTGTTGTGTATTGTTTAGGGAACGGTTGAAGCGACTAAAAGTTTGGGTTTCGTGTTTGGACCAATTGTGGGAAGTGGCCTTAACGCGGTTAGTGACTTTCTTCATTAGTTACTTGATTTTAAATTTTTTGTAAAAATAGATTACAATAGGAAGAAAATATTAGTCTCTTGGCTTATAAATAATCATGAACAAAAGTAAATTTTATATTCAACCGCTTTTTTTGTTTTACTGATTATTGATTACTCTGTTGGTTAGCCTGATTGTTATACCATTCTAGCAGAACGGTCTTTCCGGTGTGGTTATTCAGGTTGGTGGTTATTTCGCGTCATTTGCCACGATTGGAGTACTCATTGTTATATCGGGAGCTTTAATGGCAATGATCATACCTAGCCATGCAAGTAGGCAAACTATATTGCGACTACTGGAATTAAAAGAAAAATGTTGTCGTTCCGACTCCAACTTAACAATCATTAAGAACGACAAAATAAAAATAACAAAACTCACAAATTACAAATCTTTACTAGAAGTATAATTAGAAACAGTTACACTGCATGAAGAATGACATATAAATATTTTCAAAAAATAATTTTCCTTATTAATTCTTCATGCGTTCGCCCAATGAGCGTGCAATCGAAACAAACACCCCACACCTTGGTTGGAAGATTGATAATTGGACTATGCAGTTTCACCCTTTGTTTCGCTTCTGGTTGCTTAATGAGAAACGGTATTGATTATGTGAGCTTAGAAAATTACAAAATTACAATTTACAATCGAGTGAATTCAAGCTATGATATTTCATCTTCACAGTATTTGATTTTATTTTAGAAAAGATACAATCAGAACTATCAGTATGGAGTTTATTTGTAATACCCATGGAGGTTGTTTGTGGACTTCTACGAGCTGCTGTTGCCTTTATATTGTCTGTATCGAATGCTACCCTGTCACTACATTTAAAAAAGGTATTGTTTTTCTATGTGATCATGCACGCATCAAAAAACAAAACGAATCAGGGATATTGAAGCTAGATAACACCGGAGCATTTGCCGTCTTTATTCTCACAACAACCAAGTCACTTATTGAGACACATATAATAACTCATTGATTTTAGTATTGTATAGCAATGCGCGGTATTAACATGTGTCTAGTTTTTCGTTGTTTACATAGAATCAACTTTGGGGAGAACATTTATTTGATAGCGATATACTTGCCAAAACTTCAAAAATGGCATAAATTTGATTAAGCTTGCGTAAGGTCTGTTAATAAATTTCACAAATGAATATATTTCTGTGTACAAAAATGTCAGTGCAAAAGGATGCATTCGGTTTTTCTTTAACAGCTGTTTCATTTGAAAGAAATATATATTGGACTGGCATTTTCTTCATTTTCGGCAGCTAAAACTGTTTCTTCAGTAGTCATCGGAAAATTTACTGACAAATGGGTAAGACTAGCACAACGCTGTTGTGTAGTTGCTTTAATTTATGTTTTTACATAAACGTTGCGTTTTTGTTAAAATTTAAATTTTATTTGTTGATTAATCTTAATATTTTATGGATAAAAACACATTGAAAGTCATTCATGTAGCTAGTCGGGCCTATTTTCGTTTTAATCATCTTTTCCCTGTTGAGGCTCTCTTCGGTATTCCATCCGGTATCTTTGTTATCCTCTTTCCGTTGCTACGCCTTTTTCGTTCCAACTCTTTCGTTGTTTTGGTTGTTACGCCTTTTTCGATGTTACTCCCCTTTTGCTTGTTACTCATACTTTCTGTGCTATTCCCCTTTTTGTTGTTACGCCTTTTTCATTCTACTTTTTCGTTATTTCGCCTCGTTTCGTTGTTACGCTTTTTTCGTTCCTACTCATTCGTTGTTACGCCTCTTTTCACTTTTACATCTTTTCTGGTCTTACTACTCTTTTGTTCTGCGCCTCTTTTTGCTTTTCTTTTTCTTTTCGTTGTTGCGCCTTTTTCGCATCTACTTTTCGTTGTTGCCAATCTTTTTGTTGTTACGCCTTTTTTGGACTTACTCCTCTTTTTGATGCTATGCCTGCTATCGGTGATACTTCTCTTTTCGTTGTTATGCCTTTTTAGTACCAACGCTTTCGTTGTTGCGCCTTTTTCGTACTTTTGACATTTTTTGACGGTGCTATGTCTTTTTTGGTGCTACTCCTCTTTTCATTGTTGCGTCTTTGTCGTGGCTACGCTTTCATTATGGCACTTCTTTTCGTTTTACATCCTTTTTTTATGTTACTCCTGTTTTCGTTGTTACAAATCGTATCGGTGATACGCCTATTTTTGTTGCAGCCAAGGACGGCTTATATCACGTTGCTCGTGGGGTTCACTGTTTGTGGATGCTTCATCCTAACGGCAGGCCCAGTTCCTTTTCTACATCTGCCTAGGTAATGTACATATATACATGATAAGTTTTACGAAGTATGTGTGATGAAGCGTTACTGAAACATTTTTCGCATGCAGTGACTTATTCATTTTACCATCTATGGTAATTTCGAGAATTAGCGCAATAGAATTACACATTAATTCAGTCGACTGAACCTCGCGCTCATCCACAAATCGCTTTGAACTGATAGAAAAGAAAGGCGTTTTCTTTCATTCAGTTATTAATCTGTGTGCAATTTTTTGTAACGGATAGATTGTTTCTATTCGCTGTATTTGCTTTATCTAACAGCTGACCTTACTCTACGTAGATGTTGTAGAATGTAGCGAAAGGACAGGTCTGGTCTGGTGTATCGCTTATAAACTTGCGGTTCAGAAATGGAGCGTTGAGTGAAGAAAGTCATTTTCACAGTTTTCACATTTATTAAAGAATTACCGATATTAAAAATTAATTTTTGATCTAAAAATCACTTTTCTTAAGAAATGCATCTTGATCTAATTAAATATTTAGAGGCATTAAGTGACATATATTGATATGAGAAAAGATTTATTGCTCTATAAAACTGATTTTCAGAGATCAAAAATTCAATTCTTGATTGCAAAAATGAAATTGAAAAAAAAAAATGAATGAAACGTTCAGAAACACTCATCTGGTACTGGTATTGTCTATAGAATCTTTCTTTTAGTTTTTTACGGTACAAAACAGAAGCAATTCTTGAACTCACAATTTGTGTTGTTATTATTGATATCAATAATTCAAGTTTCCACTCCAGAATTTAATTGACGACTCGTCAAATTTTAAATAAATGTGTCTCTATTGAGATTTCTTAAGTGTAAAATTGATTTTTTTTTATCTCAAAAACATTTTTTCATCTAAAATTCAATTATTGATAAGAAATAAATTAATGAGATCTATATTGATTATTGATATCTCTAATTATATTTTGCAGTCAGAAATAGGCATTACATGTTAATACAGCATTCCATAGTTGAGGCGCTCTGTGGTTCATTTTGATTACGTCTTAAATGACGTCATCAATGTTTATATGTTATGAACGGTTCCTAAAAAGTCGATGTAAGCAACCCTTGATATTTGACCGAATAAAAAGACTCTTTTTAAAAAGTCCCCTTTCAATGTATCAAAATTGTATTGTCAGCTATGGGCAAAGATAGCTGACAGATCAAGTAAACACAATCTCATCTTTCATCCGTCCATATTTCTAAGGCCTACTTTTAAAATGCCAAGATGCGCGATTTATGTACGGTAGCGATGCCTACATGCGGACTGCATGGGCTCCGCTAAAAGTGCCCCTTGTGATATCATTATTAAGCACATCTGCTTGGTTCGTATCTCAAGCTCATAACAATTATCTGTTCAAAAAATACGCAAAAGTGTTTTCAGTGATAGAATTCAAAGAATAAGGTCGTGCAGAGTTTTGTTCATGAATTCGTTCATCATTCTGCATTGTTTATAATTGGTGCATACAGAATGTAGTATACAACCATATAAAATATCATGCAATTCCACAAAAATCCTTTACTTGAATAAACAAGCGGAAGCACAATAAAATATATATTGTATTCAAGGGTGTAACTTAATGAAGTGTCTCGTGAAGCGTGTAAAGAGTTTTACAGCCCAGTATATGACACATATTTCTGGGACATGGTAATAACTTGTCTAATGTAGCAGGACGTATTTTCTTATTTTATTTTCTTGTTTTGTTTTTCAATGTTGTAGAGTATTTCTATCAGAAGGAACATCTTTAAAATTTCCTGTATCTTGTAAATGAGAACCTGGTACTGTTTTGCTAATATCTCTTCTATATCTATTGCCAGTGAGAACCTGGCAACGATTTACTGATATCTATTCTATATATATTGCCAGTGCAAAGCTGGTACTGTTTTGCTGATATCTATTCCATATCTATTGGCAGCGAGAACCTGGTACTGTTTTACGTATCGTTTCTGCTGATAGGCTTCAGTATTTCCACAATCGTTGTCACTTCCACAGTCATGTTTTCCGTAGGAAGGTACAAGAACTCATCGCATGTTCTTTCACTGTTTATTTGTAATTGAAGTAATGACAATGCATCATTACTCGATTAAATTCTTTTCAAAACTACTTTGTTGCCACATATCAAGTTTATAAACGTATCTCATGCGGAGTAAAACAACGATTTATGTAAAAAATTCGATTTCATTCACAAAGATAGACATTAAAATTAACAAAACTGAGAAATTTTTATAAACATTCGTAAATTTCAAATAAGAAGCATATTAATTAAGCATTGAAGTAATTAAGCACTTGTTTACACATGCATACTGTTGCGTAGTATGTACTTTATTAACATCATCAACACACTAGTTTTCTTAGTAGTGATTAGCTTTTAGAATTTTAGATGTTTTCTTTGGCGTTGTTGCATTTGTAGACTTTATGGTTTTCCCGATAACACTGACACGTACGGCAAAATTGGTGGCTTTGTGGAAGGCTTTTATAACTGCGGGTAATAAGCATTATTTCTTATATATTTCTTATGTGTAACTAAATAAAGTGTGTGACTAAAACAGTTTCACAAAATGTTTATGCATTTGAGTGCATCACAGAGTGTCAGATGTCTTTTTTCTTTATAGGGCATTTATTGGCCCCATTTTGGGCGGCCTAGCGTACCAAAACATTGGTTGGGAGTGGTCGTTTCCTATAACTGGATTTGTGCTTCTTGTTTGTGTAAGTTGCTTTTTAAAGCACACTGATATTTTTCTGACTCGCTTTTAGCAGAAAGATAGATAAAGGGATCGATAGATAGAGAAAGAGAGAGAGAAAGCGAGAGAGAGAGAGAGAGAGAGAGAGAGAGAGAGAGAGAGAGAGAGTGAAAGAGAGAGAGCGAGAGACAGAGAGAGAGGAAGAAAAAAGAAAGTAAGAAAAAGAAAATAACGGTTCGTACACAAGCACTTGCAAATGTTTATATCTTGACCTTGCAATCTACACAGTTAACAATAATGTAATTTTAATGTTATGAGCAGCTTATTAATTTTAATAACAGTTATTACGTGAATGCTGGAAATGATAAATAAAAAGTAAAACATTATTAGATACAGTGTTTATGAAAAGAATTATTATTACAATTACCAATATTGATACTTACAGGTGTTTCTGCTGTTCTTGGTATTGTGTTGGCAGAAAGTATGTAGAGGGATAAGCATCACTTCCGGTCTGGCTGCTACAAGTAAATAGGCCCCAAATGGATAATAGACAAGGAATACAACAAATTAAAATAAAGACAAAACAAAAGCAAAATAATCCTCTATGCGGTTATGCTACTGATCATCTGAAAATATCACATAATTGCTGTAACGTTTGGTAGTAGTATTTAGTAAAATATTTCCAGTATTTAAACATATTTTTCCTGGACACACCGTTTTATCCAATGCCAAAAAACTGGTAAATGAAAATTAATTGAGTCTAAAGTTAAATCAGGAATATTGGAAAACTGAAATATAATTAATAAGTAAACAAGAAGCCTGTTTGAATTCTCCGCCAGTTTGGTAACAGACCTGTTATGTCAACTGAAGTGGAAGTTTCCGAGAAATATCTAAGTTCATAGCTGTCACAGCATTTTTTTATTCAATTTTGCATTTTTCAGTTTTAAAAAGGGGAAATAACCCATGTCGCACAGCTACAATTTATGAACTTTCTTTGTGAAAGAAAGGTGATTGTTGAACACTTGCTAAAATATGACGTACAAAATACTCATGTATATATTTACTATTTTATAATTTATATTTTATTAATGCCAGTATACTAACTTTTATGAAAAAACAAAAATAACCGCAAGTCGAACAGCTAATGTATAATGGCCTTCTTTGTAGAAGAAATATACCGAATTCTTTAACTCTTACTGAGATATGGCGCATGCAAGCTTATGACTATTAGTAAGGAGAGACGGAGGGACGCGCAGCGTTACATAGTCCCCCTATGAGTAATAATAGGATCTCGGTGAGACGTCATGCACTTCTTACCTCATACAACCCCTAGACCGCCTCCTTCGTACCTCAAAGGGAACTACAAAAACTGAAGTCGCTAGAAAACAGAAAAGTGTGGTTAGCAATCGCCTGTTGCTAACGGGTTTCATGGATAATGCAAAGCCAAGGAGGGACAACACTTCATAATTCAGACTTAATTCAGAAATGTTAGCAGTCAAGGGAGCGCTTCAACTGCCACAAGCATAATACGGTTCAGTTAAATTTTTAATCAGTTTGTAAAAGTTATCACAAATTCGTCATCTTTCTCATTATTTGTGAGTCACATTGATTAGATATTCTGGGTATGGGTTGGGACCTTCAAGCAGTTAAGTCAAGGGGCAGGGCAGCGACACATAAACGTATGGGATAAGAAGGGGAGGCGTCGGACTCGCGATGCTACACTAATGACACTTGACACACCACATTCCAGAGAAGCCTTAACGTGTCTACAGAGTTGCAGGGTAGAATAGAATCTAGCCGGAGAAATACTCTACTGCTTAGCTGTGTGTATCAGAGATGGAAGAACCACTGGTAGTTTCGTCTGTGATGAGGTCTGAGCGCTACATATCCCACTGCCCGCATACGTCGGCCATGGAAAATGACACTGAAATGTATCCAGTCAGCGGAAAGCACTTCATGTGGTTCCATCCTCATTGTTACCAAAAACTTACCGAAAAACAAACAAGAGATGAAGGAGAGGAGAGGATCACCTCGTATGATACGCTGTATTTATTGTGATTAAAATTCAGGCTTTGTCGGGGATTGCATACTATCGTGATCCAGTGCACCACAGCAAAATGCACTTGGAATCTAGACATGAATTCATTGCAATGCTAAAATAAGCATTCAAAACGTGACTGGTTGGTGCGGAGGTTTTTTTTTTGTTTTGACGTTTGCTTAAGAAGGAAAAACGGGTCGCTGGTAGGGATCTGATGTTTACTGTCAGACCTGTGGGGCCAAATTTTTGGTCATGTTCAAAGACCAATCCCCTGTATTTCTAAAACATCTTTAATGCTTTTAAAAATATTCAGAATGGACAGGGTGCGACAGCTACAGGGTTCTCACAGGGTAATGCACAGTGCAACGAGAAATATAACTTACTGTAAAGCTGTGAATACAACACTTGTTCTTTCTGCTCGTATTATATAGCCTTGTCATTTACATGTATCTGTATAATGACACGTAATATACTGTCAGATAGAAACACTTAAGGTTGGTTAAAGTTGTTACCTTTTTGTAAAGAAGAACAAAACACTTTTCATGATTTCGTTTACTAACATTTTCTTTTCTTAATTATCAAATCAAAGTTAAATTTATTATTCAAGAACTTAATAAAAGGCAGCCCCAGTGTAATGGAAAAAGTAATGTTACAGAATATTATGTAGTATATGATATATGATGAAAGCTATGGTGTGAATTCTCTGACATAAATCTGGTTTAAATATACAAATACAAATATAAAACCAGGATTGTTAACAAAAGCAACGCCAGATCCATAAGATGCCTAAATATAACGGTAGTGTTTATCCACTGACAGAAAAATTCCGTATGATGCCGGTTAATGACGTCACGCGGAACAACGTCATACTGCACCAATCTGCGACAAATAACCGCACAGACAGTAATGCTGCTGACCTAAAACTTCTAATGAGCTATATGCAAATGACTATTCTGCAAGGTCGCTAAAATAAAAGAATGTCATGACTAACACGCTAATGACTAGTCTACAAGGTCGTTGAAATAAAAGAATGTCATGACTAATACGCTAATGAGTATTCTACAAGGTCGCTACAGAATAATAACAAACCATCTCATTTTTACGACATAAGCGAGTAAAGAAAAATATTATATACATATCAAGAGCTTTTATGATATTGTTGGAATGATTTTACATAAAATAAGGTCATTCCGTTTCCCTTTCGATAAGCAAATTTCGCTTAAAATTAACATTTCGCTTAAAATTAACATTTTTTATTTTTTCTAACATAGTCAACAAAACTAGCGTACACGAATTTAAAAAATTTAAAAAAAATTAACTTGTTCAATATGTTAGTTGTTACCCCTGAGAATTCCTGCATTGGCGTTGTTTTCGTTACTTGGACAGTTACTGTCATTGTCTCGCATGTGTTACGCATACCGGTGAGCACTTGCCGCTGAAGCTCGCAAATAATGAGCCCCCGCCCTTCCTTTCCCCTCCTTGGCGCGGGATAGCTGAGGAAATAAACATTTCTCGGTCCAAACAGTGGGTGGTATATGTTACGGCATATGCACGGGAGAACACTTACCAAGTGCGCTCGCAAATAGCCAGCCCCCTCCCCGTCTGATATCAAACACACGACGGCTGAAGACATTTCTCAGTCCCTACAGTGGTTGGCATGCGTTATGACATATGCACTGGGAACACTTGTCAAGCGCGCTCGCAAATTACGAGCCCCCGCCTTCTCTGATAAGAAAACACATGATAGCTGAAGAAATAAATTGTTTTTGGTCCAAACAGTGGCTTACATGGGTTACACTAGCACCGCTAGCACACTAGTTCCCAAATATCAACCCCCACCCCGTTTGATATCAAAACACTGGATGACTGAAGAACCAAACATTTGTTCGTCCAAACAGTGTTTTGTACAAAAGAGGTACAAGCCAAGTCAACTAGATCAGCGTGTGACTCACCGTGGAAAATAGTTTAAAGATTGTGCCTATTGAAATTCGTCGATAGGGTGAAAACAACGTTATCATTGCTCAAAGACCTCCGACCTTATATGCATGGGATAAATGTATATAAAATGTGGATAGGATGCAGCAAACCTGAAAGAAAATATAGGATAATCTATGGACTTTTATTTAAGTGTTGGTAATTATGTTTATTAGATATTAGCTTTTAACATCACTTGTTTAGTACAAAGTAACTGAAAACGGACATCAACTCAGCACAAAGGTACGCTTGGAAAAATCATCCTTGAATAAACACAGGGGAAACAGCGAAAAATAAATGAAAAAAATGCAATTGAAGTATAGATTTCTTGAAAACACAAACAGAAGTGCACTATTTTATATTATTTATTCTATTTATCAATTTACGTTTGTGCATTCTCCATCTGTTTCATTGAATCATTGACAAGAGAAAATATCAATACCACTCATGACACTGATACTAATGTTCTAATCGTTGTACTTCATTGTCTTGATTATGCACATGATAAGCATTGTTGATGTATCTGCCTCACACGTGCACTTGGATCCAGCTTTTGCTTGTTTTTTGAACCATCGCCAATTTATTTGCATTACCAGTGTGCGTTATAACCATAACCCGAACCGTAACCTTGAGGTACTTTTCGATTGGTTTTTTCGACTCTGTTATTCACGTCTGCAACATAAAAAAGAACAAATTATAAGAGCATTTAAAATCCGGATCGAAATTACAACCAGAAGCGTAAGATACTTGCACATATTTTATGACAGATGTACTGATAAGACGAAATCAAACTAATTATGTTAAGATCAATATTATTTACATTAGTATATAACTGTGTGAAATTTTCAAGCAGGCATACTGGAGCTAGACACTCATTTACCAACTGGTTACCGTGGGTGTGTATGACATTTTGAAACGACCCCAAACACGGAATTCTTAGTTTGAAAAAATACCCCCATTTTTAGCCAAACTCGGAACGAGTTTACGTAAAAAACCCTCTTTTTGTCGAAAAAGCGGAGAAGTGAATAAAATTTACTCCCCCTTCTTTTAAAGAAATTGGTACTACGCACAGACCGCCTCTGGCCTCAAATTATCTCCTTTCTCCCTGATGTTTTTGGACACGATTGGTAACACATATGATGCTATGTACTTCCCCTCGAGCCGATATACCTAAAATACGTTCTTACCAATAATATTCAGGCCTCGACGAAAGAAAAATCACGCGATATTTTTTACTTACATTGTGTTGATAATGACTTGCGAGGTTCACAACAAAATGTTAACTTTCTAGTCTTTTTATTAGCAGATGTTATGTATTGAAGGATCTCAAGTTTCTCATCTTGATTAAGCACTTCTGTTGCACACACTCTATCTGTAAAATCAGCTCCTGACATTATGGGAAATCGTATTTTGTAGACGGTATCTCCCAAAACACTCCGAATTGCTACGCCTCTTGTACATTTGCCCTTGGCCCAGGCATAGCAACGTTCAAACAGCTTGATTTCTTGAATATTTAGATAATCATTTTCGAGTATAGCCGTGAGAGTTGCTTGCGATATACTCATAAAGTCCTTGGCAGAAAGAGCTTTGGCGGGGTTCCTGGCGATTATATCAATGCATGTCTTGGCTAGATTTTCTTCGCCAAAGAACCTGCTGTGCTCAAGTACAATACAAGCGTTGTTTGTATTTAGCTCTTTATCCAAGAAATCCACGCATTTCTGGACAAGTAGAAGTAGAAGATACTTCTGGGCTGCGTGTAGTATGTGCATAACGTTGCTTCCAGTAAGTACCGGTTCTTCAGTGTAGATAAATCTGTACCAATATAATGTGTGTTTTATATATTTATCAATGGTCTTCAATTGAATTATTGAATAAATGTGTTTATTAGTTAACCTCAAACTGCTTAAGATATACACAAAAAGAGAAACCATATCGAAAAAGACGGAATGTAGGGCATAAATCTACATCGACTTTGTCAATCTTAACAAAAAAACTGTGAAATGATGTATTTGTCTTTTTTGGCATCTATATCTAATCCAGTAATAGAAGTAATAGTACTACTACTTCTACTACTACTAATACTACTATCACTAATAATAATAATCATAATAATAACAATAATAACAAGCAGATAAATAACAAAATAATAATATAATGAACAACAATCACATAACTTGCCTAAGTATCTCCTTAAACGCATCTGGCTCTACGTCATTCAAAATGACGTCATCAACATCGGGAAAGTCGCCACAAAACATTGACCAGAAGACGGGTGAAGCCGAGATGAGCATATACTTGTGTGCTTTGATCGGAACAGGTATCTCTGAAAAATAACATTAAATGTGTAAATATATACAAAGCATCTGTCCTGGTCTTTATGTGCAAAGCGAACAGTATAGACACACATCTGAGCCCAGATGCTCATTTCCTACGCTGTTGCACATCTGAACCCAGGTGCCCATCTACGTATTAAATGTTCGGACAATTCAGAGAAATAGAATTCACATAATTTCATGTTCACCTGTTTCAAATACAAAATCCAATTTTCCTGGAGCTGAACACTTGAAACACATAAAAGAATAATTAAAATAAATCTAAATTTTTCAGTTAGTCACATTGATTTAACCCAGTATTTTCCACGATTAAGCTCAATCATTGACGAATGTAAATAATCTTGAAAGTTCTCATTCTTTAAAAAGTTCACATGCTCTTCAAATTTATATTCTTTTTTAGACATCTTATGCTTTTCAAATTCCACATTCTCGCTTAATATGTTATTGTCTGCATTTCTCGTCACATTTACATGTTATTGTCTGCATTTCTCGTCACATTTACATGTTACTGTCTGCATTTATCGTCACATTTACATGTTATTGTCGGCATTTCTCGTCACATTTACATGTTATTGTCTGCATTTCTCGTCATATTTACATGTTATTGTCTGCATTTATCGTCACATTTACATGTTATTGTCGGCATTTCTCGTCACATTTACATGTTATTGTCTGCATTTCTCGTCATATTTACATGTTATTGTCTGCATTAATCGTCACATTTACATGTTATTGTCGACATTTCTCGTCACATTTACATGTTATTGTCTGCATTTATCGTCACATTTACATGTTATTGTCTGCATTTATCGTCACATTTACATGTTATTGTCTGCATTTATCGTCACATTTACATGTTATTGTCTGTATTTCTCGCCAAATAAGATGGTTTAAGTCAGGCAAGCTATTTGAGAATAAATTAATATTGCGTTCTAAAATAACCACACAGCCCTAGACCTAATTTGAGACTATTTAAAGTCTTTGTCGACAAGCCATCACATTTCGAAGCAATAACCAGCAGCTATCATCTGTACGATGTAAATATAAGCCTTGCACCTTTGGAATTAATGTTTGCCAATCGTTTTCTGTGAGAGTAAATGTAAAGGAAAAGTTGCTGTGCCGTTTTTTCTTCAGAAATTCAACATGTGAATCATATTTCCCTTCCTTAGGATTTTTATAGAATACTAAGAAGATATTTATAAGAACATGTGCTTTTTAAACAGGCATCTCTGTTCAGATCTAAAATACAATTGAATTAGTAGCTTCTTTCAGAAGGCATTCAGAAATGTTGACCGAAAGGTCAACAGCTTATGTTGACTCAAAATATTGGCTCAAAATAAGTCAATATCTCCTATATCTCCTGAATATACAACAGTTAGCAGTCAAGCGAACAATGCAAGGCACAGGCAAATCGAACAAGAACCACATCAGCTAGCTTTTAAGTGACATTGGATAGATTTTTTGCGTATTTTGTAAATGTTGAGTACTGCACTATTCTGATGCAATTTCTTCATTTAATAAATTAAATAAACATAGTAATAGTAAAATGAATAAAATTCTGACGGTGAAGACAAGAACTATATCAGTTAATAAAAAAAGAAATGTCTACAGACCTTGAGGAGAAGCAGATACTCTGAAAACAACATCGGCTGCTGAGTCATTTTCGAGCATAAATTTGTTCCTTTCCAACACTTTTTTGTTACATTGCCAGTCTTGTTCAGTACCACGGGTTGCCATTTTACATTGCCCATTCTTTTCAGCATAATAGGCCGCCATTTTAGTCGTCACTTTCACTTTCCCATTTAGAACAACACAGTTTCACTAGTTTGCTGAATTGTGCTCTTTTATATATTGTCGCTGGGATTGAGCGTGACACAGGTGCTGTTCCGGTTTTATTCCGGTGTGATATTCTCTATCATTCTCAATTGAACTAGGTACTTTATCCAAAAAGTCTGTTATTGTATATCACTCATCGACATCCTCACACAGTAAAGACTTTGATCCTCGCATATGACTCGTTATGTTTGGAGAGGCAGACCGTATATGCCTGTGTAAAATCAATACGTGTCTACTTTGCAAATGCTGTACGATCACTAGCGTAAAGCAAGAGGGTGAACAATTGTGGATACACATTGTTAATGAATATGGTCACGGTGAAAGTCAAGTTTACATCGATTTTTTGTCAGCGCAGCGCAGCGGCAGCGCAGCGGCCAAACCGTAAATATTTTTACCTTGAATTTTGAAATGATTTCTGAACTACCTGCCATTGTTGTTGCATCAATAGCTTGAACTACAACATGTTGAACAACAACTTGTTGAACAAATTTTGTACAACTTGTTGAAAAACATGTTCAACTTGTTGAACAACATGTTGAACAACATATTGACCATGTTCAACCTGTTCAACAACATGTTGAACACGTTCAACAACATGTTGAACATGTTGAGCATGTTCAACTTGTTCAACAACATGATGAACATGTTGAACTTGTTGAACAACATGTTGAACAACAGCATGTTGAACAACTTGTTAAACAATTGTTGTACAACAACTTGTTGACCATGACATAATATGTTCCAAAAATAACACGTCTTTGAATGGGCTTGCCATTGGAACACATCTTTGAATGGGCATACCATTCGAACACATCTTTCAATGGTGTGCTCTTCCCTCACAAAGTGCTTACAGCCACCTGTGCAAATAGTCTATAATCATTTTATAGACATAAAACTAAATCAAACGGTGAAATTTTCATTCAAATCGCTTAACCAAGAGAAGGAAGTTATCTACTTTTTCACTTTTTTAAAGTTAAAATTTTAAGTTGAAACAATTATGCATACAGCCACCTGTGCAAATAGCCTATGACCAATTTATGTTAAAACTAGATATAAAACTGAATCAAACGGTGATATTTTCATTCAAATCGGTAAATCCATGACGGAAGTTATGTATTTTTTTCACTTTTTAAAAAGTTAAAACTTTAAAGCAAAACCATTATGCACACCACCACCTGTGCAAATGGCCTGTGATTACTTTATGTCAAAACTAGATGTAAAACTTAATGAAACTGTAAAATTTTCATGCAAATCGGTTAACCACGACGGAAGTTATCGCACTTTTTTCTGTTTTGGCTGAATTTTGCTCTCCTGGGGAAGGGTGGGGTGTCGGCACATAGTATGTCCTAGTGTCCTAGGGGGGTGTTGTCAGTACATAGTATGTCCGGGGGGGGGGGTCAGTACATAGTTTGTCCTGGGGGGGGGGGGTCAGTACATAGTACCTACCTTACATATTCATAACGTGCTCGTTCATAATGCACGGTCATCATACACATTCATAACACACTCTATGACCTAGGGTTAGGGTTATACCACTTAGGAGAGTCTAACGTTGTTGTGATGTCATCATGACGTCATCATGTTATGTCGTCATCATCACGTCATTATGGCGTCATTATGACGTGATTCGAACAGGCGCTCGCTTTATAAAAAAACCTTGACAGAAACCCTATGAGATTTCTACGCCACCTGTGACGTCATTATAACGTCACTTCCTTGCGTGGAACTTTTGTTTCTACACTACTAAGAGTCCCTCGCCAGTTTGGTAACAGAATACTTATGTCAATTGAAGTGGAAGTTCCGAGAAATGGCGCGTATAAACTAAGGTCATAGCTGTCATGGCATTTTTTTAATTTGCATTTTTCAGCTTAAAAAGTAAAATAACCTATGTGGCACAGCTCCAGTTTATGATCTTTCTTTGTAGAAGAAGAGAAGTAAATCTGTTAAACACTTGCTGAAAAAAATAACCGTACGTCGCAGAGCTTTTGTACAATGCCTTTCTCTGCAGAAGAAATAAACGTAATTCCTGATGTATGGGCTATACAAACTTATGACTATTAGTAGAGAGAGCTGCTAGAAAACAGAAAGGTGTCGTGAGCAATGGCCTGTTCCTAATCGGCTTCATGGATAATACTATGCCAAGGGGAAAAACACTTCTTTTTCTTCCGCGGCTGCCAGCAGAACATGCCACAGAATCAATGCTGACATTCAAATCAGGCACTATCAGACATAATTCAGATGAATATTTTCGAAATGTTGGTAGTAACGGGAGTGCTACAGCTGAAACAAACAAAATCCGCTTCAGCAATTTTAATCAGCTTTTCGTCAGTAACCTTCATTTAAATATTCTGGGCATAGGCTGGGACCTTCGCGCAGTCACGTCAGGAAGCAGGGCGGCGACACACAGACGTATCGAATAATTGGGGGGGGGGGTCGGGTTGGACTTCCGATGCTACAATAATGACACCTGACACACCACATTGCAGAGAAGCCTGAACGTGTCTACAGAGTTGTGGGGTGGAATAGGATCTAGCCAAAGAAATATTCTACTGATTAGCTGCATGTATCTGGTGGTATCTGGTGGTTTCGTTTGTGATGAGGTTTGAGCGCTAAATATCTCACTCTCCGGATACGTCGGCGACGGAAAATGACACTGAGATGTCTCCAGTCAGCAGAAAGCACTTCGTGTGGTTCCATCCTCATTGATACCAAAAGCTTACAGAGAGACAAACAAGCGAAGAATGGAATTCAAAATCAGAGCAGAGTATCACCTCGTTTGGTACGCTATATTTACTGTGATTAAAATTCAAGCTTTCCTCCCTAGATTCTGGTAAGCTTCGATTGTATGCAGTACAAAGCAGTACAGCAAAGTGAACTTGGAATCTGGACATGAATTCATTGCAATGCTAGAATAAGCATTCAAGTCGTGATATGTTGGTGCGGACGTGTTATAAAAATATTGCCTAAAAGGGAATTGCGGGTCGCTGGCAGGGATCTAATGTTTGCTGCCAGACGTGTGGCACCGAATTTTTGGTCACGTTCAAGGACCAATCCCCTGTATTTATAAATCATCTTTAATGCTTTTAAAAATATTAAGAATTGAAAGGGCGCGACAGCTACAGGGTTCTCACAAGATTTTATGATGCGATCAAATAGAGACATCCTTTCGATAATTCGTCTCTGTTTGTTAAACTTACTATTTATTTGAGGCTTGTTATATGGCAAAAAGTGCAAACTTGAGAAATTGCACAAAATGCATTGCACAGTGCCGCCTAAAAAGCCTTAAGACATAACCTTGGCAATGCCATATTGCTTCTATATAAGAATAAATAATGCACAGGATAACGACAAATATGACTTCTCTAAGGCTGCGAACAGAAAACTTATTCTTTTTGCTCGTATTACATAACCTTGTCATGTACATGTATCTGTATAATGACACGTAATATACTTTTAGATGAAAACACTTAAAGGTGGTTAAAGTTACACCTTTGTGTAAAGACGTACATAACACTTTTCATGATTTTGTTTACTAGCATCTTCTTTTTTTTAATTTCTAAACTAAAGTTAAATTCATTATTCAAGGACTTAATAAAAGGCAGCTCCAGTGCAATGGAAAAAATAATGTTACAGAATATCAAGCAGTATATGATAAAAGGTTAGGTGTGCATTCTCTGATATAAATCTGGTTTAAATATAAAAACACAATAATAGATACAACCAGGATTGTTCACCGAAGCAATGTCAGATCCATAAAATGTCTATATATAACGGTAGTGTATATTCGCCGATAGAAAGATGCCGGGTAATGACGTCATGCGGAACAACGTCATACGGCAGCACATCTATGACATAAGCGGGTAACAAATATTGTATACATATCAATAACTTTTATGATAGTGTTGGAATGATTTTATATGGAAATAAGTTCATTCTATTTCCCTTTTGATAAGCAATTTTCGCCATTATTTCCAAACTATTTGATATTTTATAATAACTAAATACTCAATTTATGTTAAAATTAAGATTTAAAATTTTTCTAACAAGAAAAAGAGGGTTTTGGGGAACACCTTAAATCTGCGTACACACATTTAAGACCACACCCTACACCTCTTACGTATAGAGCAAGACGACCAATAACGTGTGCGGGACCTACGTATTGGTGATATGGTGTGCCAACACTTTTAATACACTGTGACAGTTTGTTTCCCTGGTTCTGAGTAAAGCAAACTACCATTACCATTAAGACAATTGGTATTTTCTTCTATCACAAGGATATTGTCAACATTTCTATAGTTCAATATATCAAAAAAACCACAGACCATAGACACAGGCACATTATATATATATATATATATATATATATATATATATATATATATATATATATATATATATATATATATATATATATATATGGTCTACTTATAGTGGTGAATTAAAGTTAAATGCATAATTATTATTACTCACTCATGAAACCATCCGAATAGATTGCTCTGTATGGTTATTTAGGTTGGTGGTTATTCCGTGCCATTTTCCGCTGCTGCATGTTATTTGTTATTGTGGGAGCTTTAAAGGCAACAATCACACCTAGCCTTGCAACTAAGCAAAATATTGAAAATATAATCGGTTTCACACTTCTACAGAAAAGACGCAATAATAAAAACTGAAGATGTGAATTAGCAAGGTTACTTAGAAAAAGTCATGTAATGAATTATTACTTTGTGAAATTTATGTGCATATTTTACTTTTTTTTTCATTTCTTCACACTTTTCCAATAAACTTGCAGGCAAAAGAAAGTCCTAAAACAGCAATCTTGATAATCCATGGTGTTGTTTAAAAACCAAGTACTTCTCTAGCAGCTTAATACTCCTGAACTGCCAAATATTAGAAACAATAGACTGGTGGATGGGGTGGAGGGGATACGGGGGTGAGGGGTGTTGAACTTTTCCCTTTGGACTTATATAACTCTTCTTCTAGTAATTATGTTTTCCGCCACTGCTTTAGTTTTCTTATTAATCTTGGTTAAAGCAGAAAACAGCGTTCTTATGTTTTTATCGATAGGGGCACAAGCATTGGCTTTGCTCAGGATTTAGGAAAGAAGATTGTTGAGTTCTTGTAGAAATAAATGCGATAACATCATATGATGTAGAAGTGGCATGAAGGAGAACGGGCGAGAAAGAGTTTGTTAGTAATATCCAGGGAGATTGTTTGCGGACTTTCTAGCTCGACTGTAGCCTATATATTGTGAATCGCAGATGCCAACCTGACCCTGCATTTAAAAAAGTATAAATTTTCTAATATGTATGTAGTCATGTACATGTATTAAACAAAATCGGAAATGTGTTTCCGCTAAGTAATAACAGAACATTTCTTTTCGTGATATATTTGTAAATTTGATATAGCTGATATATTTTATTAGGATATATAGAATAAATTGCTTTATTATCCCATTGTATTACAATTTCCATCATTAATGCTTTTTTCTGTTGTACCGTCAATGACATATATAATTGATTAAATAAGAGCGTGTTACAGAATCAATAAAATTTCAAAGATGAAGCAAAATCAAGACATAACGTGGTTGTTAAATCTTCGAAATGCGTGATCAAGGTCCCGATTTGAGGGATTCTTTTGAAACTTATGCGTTTGGTTATGGAGGGATAGTTATTTTAAACCACTCTGCTTTTGAGGGTTGTTTTAAAAAATTAACTTGTTTAATATGTCAGTTGTTACCCCCGGGAATTTCTGCATTGGCGTCGTGTCCGTTACTTGGACAGTTACTGTCGTTGTCTCGCATATGTTACGACACACGCACAGGTGAGCACCTGCCACTGAAGCTCGCAAATAACGAGCCCCCGCCTTTCCACTTCGCTCCCTGGCGCAGGATAGCTGAAGAAATAAACATTTCTCTGTCCAAACAGTGGGTGGCATGCGTTACGACATATGCACTGCGGAGCACTTGCCAAGTGCGCTCGAAAATATCCAGCCCCCACCCCGTCTGATATCAAACACATGATGGCTGAAGAAATAAACTTTTCTCGGTCCAAACAGTGGCTCGCATGGGGTACGATATGTGCACTGGGGAACACTTGCAGCGTCAGTTCCCACATAAAGACCCCCATCAGGTTTGATATCAAAACACGGGATGGCTGAATAATCAAACATTTCTCCGTCCAAACAGTGTTTCGTATGAAACAGGTACACGCCAAGTCAACTAGATCAGTATCTGACGCGTAGTAGATAATATTTTAAAGATTGTGCCTATTGAAATTTGTGGACTGGGTAAAAACAACGTCATCGTTGCTGAAAGACCTCCTAGCTTATATGTATAGGATAAATATATATGGATATGAATATGGAAAGGATGCAGCAACCTGAAAGAGAATAGAGGAAATTTATGGGTTGCGGAACGCATTTTATACATGTTTAGCCATGGTAGCATTCACTTAAGTGTTGGTAATTGTGTTTATTAGATACTAGTTTTTACTTACACTGGGTTATTACATATTAACTAAAATTGTCTACTGGGCATTAATTCCGTACAAAGGAACGCTTGGCAAAATTGGGCTTGAATAAATAGAAGCGCACAGGCAAAAATGGAAATGTAGAAGAAAGGAAAATTAAAAGTATAACTAACAGTACAGATTTCTTGCAAGCACAAACAGAAGTACACTAATTAATATTATTTATTGTATTAATTAATTGATATATTGGTGCATTTTCATTAATATTTCAGTTTATTTGAAATCATTGACACGAGAAGATGTTAATCTGGAATACGTAACAAATGATGTCCAGTCATCTCAAATGAACTAGCAAGTTCTTCATAGATGACCGTATTATCAATACCACTTATGGCACTAATGCTAATGTCTTTGCGTGATATGTCATAGGCTAAGTTATGTGCATGGTAAGCCAAGCTCTCTTCCTGCCTTGTTGATGTATCTGCCTCGAACATGCACTTGAGAGTGCTATCAATACCACTCATGACATTAATACTAATGTTTTAATTGTGATACTCTCATTGTCTTGATTATGCACATGGTTGATGTTGATGTATCTACCTCACACGTGCTTTTGGATCCAGAGTTTGCTTGTTTTTTTTAACCATGGCCATTTTGCTTGCATTCTCGTTCTGTTAGATAACCATAACCATTTCTAATAATCATCGTAATAATAGACATTGTGCCTTCTTGAAGCTTTTTTGCCTGTTGAAAATTCGTCTGAAACATAAACCCAGAACAAATTATTTGTCTAATTACATTAGTATTAAAAATAGGGATCAAAATTACAACTGATGTAGTGATGAGACGAAATCAAGTTAGTAATTAAAATTAATATTATTTGCATAAGTATGTTACTGTCTGAAATGTTCCAGCAGGCATACCTGAGGGGGTATTCATGTACCAAGCGTTTACCATGTGGGTCTATGACTTTTTGAAACGACCTCAAAACGCGGAGGACTAAGTTTGAAAAATACCTCCATTTTTAACCAAACTCGGAGTGATTTTTTTCGAAAATGCAGAAAAGTTAATGAAATTTAAACCCAGCCTTTTAAAGAAAATTGGCACTTCGCACGGATTATCTCGGATCTCAAAATTGCCCACCTTTTCCTCGATCATTTTACGACACGCATGGTAAAGCATGCGATACTAAGTGGTCCCTCCTAGCAGGTATAGCTAAAATGTGCGTGATCATACAAGACAGTTACTAGTAACGCCGGTTCGCAGTTCTCCTCAAAGCATGTCGGTTACTTTATACTTTTGATTTTTAGTTCTTTAAAATGATATTCCGATCTCGAGGAAAGAAAAATCACGTTTATTATATACTTACATTGTGCTGGTAATGATTTGCGAGCTTCACAACAAAATGCCAACTTTTTATTGTTTTTCTCAGCAGATGTTATGTATTGAAGGATGTCAAGTTTCTCATCTTGATTAAGCACTTCTGTCGCACACACTTTATCTGTAAAATCAGCTCCTGACATTATGGGAAATCGTATTTTGTAGACGGCATCTCCCAAAACAATCCGAATTGCTCTGCCTTTTGTACATTTGCCCTCAGCCCAGGCATAGCAACGTTCAAACAGTTTGATTTCTTGAATATTCAGGTAATCATTTTCGAGTATAGCCACAAGAGTTGCTTGTGATATACTCATAAAGTCCTTATCAGAAAGAGCCTTGGCGGGGTTCCTGGCGATTATATCAATGCACTTCTTGGCTAGATTTTCTTCGCCAAAGAACTTACTGTGCTCAAGTAAAATGCAAGCGTTGTTTATATTCAGCTCTTTATCCAAGAAATGCACGCACTTCTCGACAAGTAGAAGTAGACGATACTTCTTGGCTGCATGTAGTATGTGCATGACGTTGCTTCCAGTGAGTACCGGTTCTTCAGTGTAGATAAATCTGTATCAATATACTGTGTATTTTATATATCTATTAATGGTCTTCAGCTAAATTATTGAATAATGTTTTTATTAGTAAACCTCAAACTCCTTAAGATATATAAGAACAGAGAAACCATATCACAAAGACCGGATGTAGGACATATATCTACACATTCTCGTCTATAATAATTCACAAACCGTTTATTAAATCGTCGAAACGTTTGTATCGAAAATGTTTATTTTTGTCACTCTGAGCAAAAAAGTGAAATGTTTGATTTTCAAATACGTTAGATGTCATTACGTTTCTTTTCTTTGTATCAACTACTCTGTTTTATAGTGTACAAACTGTTTATGTTTTGATACATGGGGCCGAACATATAGAACACCAGCTACATTTTTTTGCCTATTATAATATTTTGGGTGCTCTTTCATCCAGCATATTGTAGTTTCCCTTATTCATTACTGTGCAAATGTAGGAGTAAAATGGTGAGTGAAAGACTGTATTGTCCTATTATCTTGCTTTAATTGCCAATAGAGCTAAGAAAATGTGTTAACAAAGCAGCTAAACTGTCAAATGATGTATTTGTCTTTTTGGCATTTAGATCTAATCAATAAAAGTAATAATAAAAATAAATAAATAATATTAATAATAATAATGTAAAAAACAATAATCGCATAACTTGCCTAAGCATCTCCTTAAACGCCTCTGGCTCTATGTCATTCACATTGACGTCATCAGCATTGGAAAAGTCGCCGCAAAACATTGACCAAAAGACCGGTGAAGCAGAGATAAGCATATACTTATGTGCTTTGATCGGAACAGGTCTCTCTGAAAAATTACATTAAATGTTTACAAAGCTGCTGTTCTGGTCTTTATGTGCAAAGCGAACAACATAGACATTTTCTACGCTGTTGCACATCTAAACCCAGCTGTTCATTTACGTATTAAATGTTTGGGCTATTTAAAGAAACAGGATTCACACAGTTTCATGTTCACCTGTTTAAAATACAAAATCCAATTTTTCTGGAGCTGAAACTTGAAACACATAAAACAATAAGTAAAATCACATCTAAATTTTTCAGTTAGCAGCAATGATTTAACCTCAGTATCTGCTACGATTAAGGTCAGTCATTGACGAATGAAAAATACTCTTAAAAGTTCTCAATTTAAAAAAAGAAATTCCTCATGCTCTTCAAATGTTTGTTCCTTTATAAATATGTCATGCTTTTAAAATTCCACATTCTCTCTTGACATATTATTGTCTGCATTTCCCTCACACTTACATGTTATTTTCTGCATTTCTTGTCACATTTTCATTTTATTGTCTGCATCTCGTCAAATTAAGATTGTTTAAATCAGTCAAGCTATTTAAGAACAAATTAATATTGTGTTTTCAAATAACCACACTGCCCTAGACCTAATTTGAGACTAATTGAAGTCTAGATCGACAGGTCATTATATTTCGAAAAAATAACCAGTAACTATTGTTATTGATGTGAATATAGGCCTTACGTCTTTGGAACTGATGTTTGCCAAACCTTTTCTGTGATGGTGAATGTTAAGAAAAATGTTCTGTGCTGTTTTCTCTCCAGAAATTAAAAATGTAAATCATATTTCCCTTCCCTGGGATTTTTACAGAATGCTAAGAAGATATTTATAAATATACGCTTTTTAGCATCTCTGTTTAGAGATAAATGCGATTGAATTAGTGGCTTCTTTCGGATATCATTCAAATCTGTTGACCTAAATATCAACAGTTTGTGTTGACTCAAAATATAGGCTCAAAATAAGTCACTATCTCATATATCTCCTAAATATACAAAAGTTAACTGATTAGCATGTTAATTTGTGATCAAAGCGAACACTCGAACTGAAAGTAGATTATTTTGTCATTCCAGGGTCAATTCAAGGTTTTGATTTTCCCACGTTTCTATGGTTATTTCAAGCAAATAATGCAAGGCATAGACAGATCGAATAAGAACCACATTAGCTAGATTTTAAGTGACATTGGATAGATTTTTACTTAGTTTGTAAATGTTGAGTAATAGTAAAATGAATAAAAATTTGACGGTTAAGATAAGAACTATATCAGTTAGTAAAAAAGAAATGTCTACAGACCTTGAGGAGAAGCAGATACTCTAAAAGCAACATCGGTTGCTAAGTCATTTTCGAGCATAAATTTGTTCCTTTCCAACACTTTTTTGTTACATTGCCAGTCTTGTTCGGTACCACGGGTTGCCATTTTAGTTTGCATGTTTTTTTCAGTATAATAGACCGCCATTATAATCGTCAATTTCACTTTCCTATTTAGAACGACGTAGTCTCGCTAATTCGTTGGATTGTTCTCTTTTATATGCTGTCGCTTATTGTATAACACTCTTCGGCACCTTTACACTGTAGAGACCTTGATCCTCGCATATGGCGCATTATCTTTTGGGAGGTATACCGTATATGCCTATGTCAAATCAATACGTGTCGACTTTGCAAATATTATAGATCAATAGCGTAAAGAAAGAGTGAACAATTGTAGAGAACATTGTTAATGGCTGGTCTACAGCTTAAATCTGTTCCTATGAATATCCAATTTACTACTCAAAAAGCAAGAGAGTGAACAATTGTAGAGAACATTGTTAATGGTTTGTCTACAGTTTAAATCTATTTCCATGAATATATAATTTACTATTCAAAAAGCAAGAGAGTGAACAATTGTAGAGAACATTGTTAATGGTTTGTCTACAGTTTAAATCCATTTAAAGACAAACTGTAGGCGACTCTTAAAACAGCGAAACTTCAAGCACAAACCATCTTTGCGAGAAGTTTGTCAGTTTTAAACCATAGTTCCATTAAATATTAAAAATTAATCGAAGAGTTCTCAAGATGATTTGATGATGAATTTTTATGGGATACACTTAAATGTTGAAAATTCAATGTAAGAAACCTAGCTATAACGGGTGTTTTTGGATTGCGGATATTTCTATGTATATCATGAACAGAGTAAAAATGATATGCTCTTTGGCCTGTTTGATAAAAAAAGCTCGAATAAAAAGAGTCAATGTCACAATTACAAACGACAATGCCCAGAAATAAAAAAATAACTGTACAAGTGTTGCACAGAATTGCAAATAGTGCACATATTTTCACTTTTCAGCATTAAAGGGTTTTTCGACCTTGTGAACACGCAAAACGGACACACAGTCGAACGAACAGAGACACTGTTCAGAGTTCTTAAGATGATGCTTGTGCAGATTTAAAAGTGACGTCATCAGAAGGGGTTTCGTGGCTGAGAATTCTCATGGCTGAGAAAAGCCTAGAGATGTCCCCTCTCGGTAGGGGAGGGAGTAGGGTGGGAGATCATCAAGATTGGATCCAAGATTTTCCATACAGGCTGGCTGGGAGAGGGGCGGGGAGGAAGGGGATCACAATCCCGAGAAAAACATGCAAACATTTTCCTGGAGCAATAATTTTCTAGGATTGTTGTTGTTGTTGTTGTTTAACATGGGGGTGGGGGGGGGGCGTGAGGAGGGCCTGACCCAATTATCTACCCCGAAAGAATTCAGCCCGAGGAGAAAGGGTGCAATTTCAGGGTTAGACGCCATCGGATTGGTAATGCCAATTTCGTTGAAAATGGGGATAAGATTTATTCAATACTGTGCGTTTCCCACAGTAAAAGAGGTTCTTTCCGTTTCCAAGGCTTAATTTTTGTTCTACGATGGTACTAACTTACGTTAATGCGCCTTTGCCCTTACAAATATAATTATGTGAAATTTTACACTAGGCGTTGAGGAATGATCGGGGGGCATTTACAGCAGTATTCACATAAATTTAAAAGTGGGCATTTTCCACTTAGCTATGAGGCGTCCTTTTGAAATAGAAAATGTGTAATTCACACTTGGAAATTTCGTTTGCGACTGGGAATAAATCTGTAGTTATTCTGGAAGTTTCTGCTCTTTTTCTTTTTTCTTCTCCTTTTTTCGTTTCGGCGCTTCCGCAATTTTTTTACCTCAATGGTCACGGTGAAAGTCAAGTTTACATCATTTTTTTTTCAGAGGAGCTTCATATTTGACACACCACTAGACAATCATAACGTCTCGACCAAACCGCAAATATTTTTACCTTGATTTTTGAAATGATTTCTGAACTACCTGCTACTGTTGTTGCATCAATAGCTTGAACTACAACATGTTGAACAAATTTTGTACAACGTGTTCAATTTGTTTAACAACATGTTCAACTTGTTCAACAACATGTTGAATAACATATTGACCATGTTCAACCTGTTCAACAACATGTTGCACATGTTCAACAACATGTTGAACATGTTCAACTTGTTCCACAACATCTTGAACAACAGCTTGTTGAACAACTTGTTAAACAATTGTTGCACAACAACGTGTTGAACAATACCATGACGCAATATGTGGCTTGCGATTGGGCTTGCCATTGGAACACATCTTTGAATGGGCTTACCATTCGAACATATCTTTCAATGGTGTGCTCTTCCCTCACTAAGTGCTTCCAGTCACCTGTGCAAATAGTCTATAATCACTTTATAGACATAAAACTAAATCAAACGGTGAAATTTTCATTCAAATCGGTTAACCATGACGGAAGTTATCTACTTTTTTCACTTTTATAAAGTTAAAATTTTAAGGTAAAGCAATTATGTATACAACCACCTGTGAAAATAGCCTATGATTACGTTATATCAAAACTAGATATAAAACTGAATCAAATAGTAAAATTTTCATGCAAATCGGTTAACCATAACGGAAGTTATCTCACTTTTTCACTTTTTTAAAATTTCAATTATGCTTATAACCACCTATGTAAATAGTCTATAACCACTTACTGAACTGGCTGCCATTGTTGTTGCATCAATCGTTAATACCACTTAGACTTCATCAAAAATGGTGTGTAACTCTCCAAACAGCACTTTTTTTGCTGACTTGGCTGAACTTTGCTCTCCTGGGAGGGGGGGGGGGGCGGCACATATTATGTCCTAGGGGGGATCAGTACATAGTATGCCCGGGGGGTCAGTACATAGTATGTCCTAGGGGGGATCAGTACATAGTACCTGCCTTACATTTTCATAACGTGCTCGTTCATAATACACAGTCACCATACACATTCATAACACACTCTATGACCTAGGGTTAGGGTTATACCGCTAAGGAGAGTCTAACGTTGTTGTGATGTCCTCATGACGTCATCATGTTATGACGTCATCATCACGTCATCATAACGTCATAACGTCATCATGGCGTCATTCGAACAGGCGCGCGCTCTATCCCAAAAAAAAAACTGAGCTAGAAACCCTATGAGAGTTCTACGCCACCTGCGACGTCATTATGACGTCACTTCCTGGCGTGGAACTCTTGTTTCTACACTACTAAGAGTCCCCCGCCAGTTTGGTAACAGAATAATTGTTATGTCAATTGAAGTGGACGTTCCGAGAAATGGCGCGTATAAACTAAGTTCATAGCTGTCATGGCATTTTTTTAATTTGCATTTTTCAGCTTGAAAAGGAAAATAACCTATGTGGTACAACTCCAGTTTATGATCTTTCTTTGTGGAAGAAGAAAAGTAATCTGTTAAACACTTGCTGAAAAAAATAACCGCACGTCGAACAGCTTTCGTACAATGTCTGTCTCTGCAGAAGAAATAAACATAATTCCTGAAATATGGGGTATACAAACTTATGACTATTAGTAGAGACAGACGGAAGGATAAACAGTGTTTCATAGTTCCCCGCTGAGATACAATAGGATCTCTGTGAGACGTCATGCACTTTACACGTCATACAAATCTATGTATCTCAGAATATACTAAAAAAACTGAAGCCGCTAGAAAACAGAAAGGTGTCGTTAGCAATGGCTTGTTCCTAACAGGTTTCATGGATAATACTATGCCAAGGCGAACAACACTTCTTTTTCTTCCGCGGCTGCCAGCAGAACAAGTCACAGAATCAATCTGACATTCAAATCAGGCACTATCAGACATAATTCAGATGAATATTTTCGAAATGTTGGCAGTAACGAGAGCGCTACAGCTGCCACAAACAAAATCCGCTTCAGCAATTTTAACCAGCTTTTCGTCAGTAACCTTCATTTAAATATTCTGGGCATAGGCTGGGACCTTCGCGCAGTCACGTCAGGAAGCAGGGCGGCGACACACAGACGTATCGAATAATTGGGGGGGGGGATCGGGTTGGACTTTCGATGCTACAGTAATGACACCTGACACACCACATTGCAGAGAAGCCTGAACGTGTCTACAGAGTTGTGGGGTGGAATAGGATCTAGCCAAAGAAATATTCTACTGATTAGCTGCATGTATCTGGTGGTATCTGGTGGTTTCGTTTGTGATGAGGTTTGAGCGCTAAATATCTCACTCTCCGGATACGTCGGCGACGGAAAATGACACTGAGATGTCTCCAGTCAGCAGAAAGCACTTCGTGTGGTTCCATCCTCATTGATACCAAAAGCTTACAGAGAGACAAACAAGCGAAGAATGGCATTCAAAATCAGAGGAGAGTATCATCTCGTTTGATACGCTATATTTACTGTGATTAAAATTCAAGCTTCCCCCAATAGATTCTGGTAAGCTTCGATTGTATGCAGTACAAAGCAGTACAGCAAAGTGAACTTGGAAATCTGCACATAAATTCATTGCAATGCTAGAATAAGCATTCAAAACGTGATTGGTTGGTGCGGCGTTTTTAAAAAATATTGCCTAAAAGGGAAATGCGGGTCGCTGGCAGGGATCTAATGTTTGCTGCCAGACGTGTGGCACCAAATTCTTGGTCATGTTCAAAGACCAATCCCCTGTATTTATAAATCATCTTTAATGCTTTTTAAAAATATTAAGAATTGAAAGGGCGCAACAGCTACAGGGTTCTCACAAGATTTTGTGATGCGATCAAATAGAGACTTATCCTTTCGATAAGTCATCTCTGTTTGTTAAACTTACTATTCGCTTGAAGCTTGTTATATGGCAAAAAGTGCAAACTTGAGAAATTGCACAAAATGCATTGCACAGTGTCGCCTAAAGTGCCTTAAGACATAACCTTGGCAATGCCATATTGCTTCTATATAAGAATAAATAATGAACAGGACAGCGACAAATATGACTTCCTTGTTCTTTTTGCTCGTATTACATAACCTTGTCATGTGCATGTATCTGTATAATGACAGGTATTATACTTTCAGATGAAAACACTTAAAGGTAGTTAAAGCTATATCTTTGTGTAAAGAAGTACATAACACTTTTCATGATTTCGTTTACTAGCATCTTCTTTTCTTTAATTATAACTAAAAGCTAAATTCATTATTCAAGGACTTAATAAAAGGCAGCTCCATTTTAATGGAAAAAACAATGTTACAGAATATTAAGAAGTATATGATAAAAGGTTTGATATGCATTCTCTGATATAAATCTGGTTTAAATGTATAAATACAAATATAGATACAACCAGGACTGTTATAAAGCAATGTCAGATCCATGAAATGTCTAAATATAACGGTAGTGTATATCAGTCCACAGAAAGATTCCGTGTGATGTCAGGTAATGACAAAACGCGGAGCAACGTCATACTGCAGCAATCTATGACAAATAACCACACAGACAGTAATGCTGCTGATCTAAAACTTCTAATGAGCTACATGCAAATGACTATTCTGCAAGGTCGCTGAAATAAAAGAATGCCATGACTAATACGCTAATAACTATTCTAAAAGGTCACTACGGAATAATAACAAACGATCTCATTTTTACGACATAAACGAGTAAAGAAAAAATATTATATCTATATCAATAGATCTTATTAAAGGTTGGAATTATTTTATATGGAAGCAAATATAGTCATTCTATTTCCCTTTTGATAAGCAAATTTCGCCATTATTTCCAAAATATTGGATATTTTGTGAAAATTATGTACTGAATTTAGGTAAAAATAAAATGACATAGTCAAAACAAATACGGTTGGGAAACATCTTAAATCTGGGTACACACATTTCAGACCACACCCTGGATCTTATACGCAGTGGGCAAGACGACGAATAACGTGTGCGGATGAATATATGGTGCCATGACTTTTAATACACTGTGACAGTTTGTCTCATGGTTCTGAGTAAAGCAAACCACCATTACCATTAAGACAATCGGTATCTTCTCCTGTCACAAGGATATTGTCAACAGTTCTATGGTCCAACCATAGACAAAGGCACATGATATATATATATATATATATATATATATATATATATATCCAAAAGTGCCTTATTTCTGCGAGGAAAAAATATAATTTCCTTTTTTCCTTGCTACATTCTTAAAGCGTACTCTAAAATGAACACTGAGAAGTTAATATCCTTTTGGTCTACTTACAGTGGTGAATTGAAGTTAAATGCATTTTAACCTGTTTTAATTATTATTCCTCACTCATAAAACCGTCCGAATAGATTGCACTGTGTGGTTATTTAGGTTGGTGGTTATTTCATGGCATTTTCCACTGTTGCATGTTATTTGTTATTGCGGGAGCTTTAAAGGCAATAACCTAGCCTTGCAACTAAGCAAAATATAGCAACTATGATTGGTTTCGCACTGCTACAGAAAAGTATAATGCAATGATAAAAGCTGAAGCTGTAAATTATCGAGATTACTTAGAAAAAGTCATGTAATGGATTATTACTTTTCGAAATTCATGCGATTTGTTATGTTTTTTTTTCATGTCTTCATACTTTATCCAATGAACTTGCACTTAAAACAGCGTCCCAAAATAGCAATCTTGCTGTTGATTAAAAACCAAGTACTTCTCTAGGAGCTATTCCTGAATATTAGAAACACTAGAGTGGTGGATCCAGGATGGAGTGGAGATGGGTGGGTGGCGGAGAGGGGTATTGAACTTTTCGCTTTGGACTTGTAAACTCTTCTGCTAGAGAGAGAGAGAGAGAGAGAGAGAGAGAGAGAGAGAGCGAGAGAGAGAGAGAGAGAGAGAGAGAGAGAGAGAGAGAGAGAGAGAGAGAGAGAGAGAGAGAGAGAGAGAGTTTGCGGACTTAATAGCTCGACTGTAGCCTATATATTGTGAATCGCAGATGGCAACCTGGCCCTGCATTTAAAAAAGTATAAATTTCCTAATATGTATGTCGCTATACACATGTAATAAACAAAACAGGAAACATGTTTACGCTAAGTAATACCAAAACATTTTTTTTGATATATTTGTAAATTTGATATAGCTAATATATGTTCTTAGGATATATAGAATAAATTGCTTAATTATCCCATTGCATTACAATTACCTTCATTAATGCTTTTTTCTGTTGTACCATCAATAACATATATAATTTTTTAAATAAGAGCGTGTAACAAAATCAAAGAGACTTCACAGATGAAGCAAAATCAAGACATGACGTGGTTGTTAAGTCTTCGGAATGCGAGACCAAGGCCCCGGTTTGAGGGGTTCTTTCGGAACTGCATTGTGTGTTAGGTTACGGAGGAGGTGTGATTTCAAACTTAGCACTCTGCGTTTGAGGGTTGTTTTAAAAAATTAACTTGTTTAAAATGTCAGTTGTTACCCCTGGGAATTCCTGCGTTGGCGTTGTGTCCGTTACTTGGACAGTTACTGTCGCTGTCTCGCATACGTTACGACACATGCACCGGGGAACACTTGTGGCTGAAGCTCGCAAATAATGAGCCCCCGCCCTTCCACTCCCCTCCCTGGCGCGGCATAGCTGAAGAAATAAACATTTCTCGGTCCAAACAGTAGGTAGCATGCGTTACGACATATACACTGGGAAGCACTTGCCAAGCGCGCTCGCAAATATCCAGTCCCCATCCCGTCTGATATCAAACACATGATGGCTGAAGAAATAAACTTTTCTCGGTCCAAACAGTGGCTCGCATAGGGTACGACTCATGCACTGGGGAACGCTTGCAGCGCCAGTTCCCAAATAAAGACCCCCATCGGGTTTGATATCAAAACACAGGATAAGTGAATAATCAAATATTTCTCCGTCAACAGTGTGTCGTATGAAAAAAGTACACGCCAAGTGAACTAGATCAGTATCTGGCGCGTAGTGGATAATATTTTAAAGATTGTGCCTATTGAAATTTGTGGACTAGGTAAAAACAACGTCATCGTTGCTGAAAGACCTCTTAGCTTATATATATGGGATAAATGTATATGGATATGTATATGGAAAGGATGCAGCAACCTGAAAGAGAATAGAGGATAATCTATGGATTGTGGAACGCACTTTATGCATGCTTAGCCATGGTAACATTCATTTAAGTGTTGGTAATTGTGTTTATTAGATACTAGTTTTTTACTTACACTTGGTTATTAAATATTAACTAAAATTGTCTACTGGGCATTAATTCCGTACAAAGGGACGCTTGGCAAAATCGGGCTTGAATAAACAGAAGCGCACAGGCGCACTGTAAAAGAAAGGGAAATTAAAAGTATAACTAACAGTACAGATTTCTTGCAAGCACAAACAGAAGTACACTAATTAATATTATTTATTGTATTAATTAATTGATATATTGGTGCATATTCATTTATATTTCAGTTTATTTGAAATCATTGACACGAGATGTTAATCTGGAATACGTAACAAATGATGTCCAGTCGTCTCAAATGAACTGGAAAGTTCTTGATAGATGACCGTTTTATCAATACCACTTATGGCACTAATTCTAATGTCTTTGAGTGATATGTCATAGGATAAGTTATGTGCATGGTAAGCCCAGCTCTCTTCCTGCCTTGTTGATGTATCTGCCTCGAACATGCACTTGACAGTGCTATCAATACCACTCATGACATTAATACTAATGCTTTAATTGTGATATTCTCATTGTCTTGATTATGCACATAGTTGATGCTGATGTATCTATCTCACACGTGCTTTTGGATCCAGAGTTTGCTTGTTTTTTTAACCATGACCATTTTGTTTGCATTCTCTTTCTGTTAGATAACCATAACCATTTCTAATAATCATCGTAATAACTGTCAGAGAGACTTCTTGAAGATTTTCTACCTTTTGTAGATGAGTCTGAAACATAAACCCAGAACAAATTATTTGTCTAATTATATTAGCATTTAAAATAGGGATCAAAATTACAACCGGGAGAGTAAAATACTTGCAAATATTTTATGACAGATGTAGTGATGAGGCGAAATCAAGTTAGTAATTAAAATAAATATTATTTACATAAGTATGTTACTGTCTGAAATGTTCCAGCAGGTATACCTGAGCGGGGCATCCATGTACCAACCGTTTGGCATGTGTGTCTATGACTTTTTGAAACGGCCTCTAAACGCGGAGGGCTAAGTTTGAAAAATACCTCCATTTTTAACCAAACTCGGATTGAATTTTTTTCAAAAATGCAGAAAAGTTAATGAAATTTAACCCTACTCTTTTTTTTAAGAAATTGGCACTTCGCGCGGATTATCTCGGACCTCAAAATTGCCCACCTTTTCCTCGATCATTTTACGACACGCATGGTAAAGCATGCGATATTAAGTGGTCCCTCCTAGCAGGTATAGCTAAAATGTGTGTGATCATACAAGACAGTTACTAGTAACTCCGGTTCGCAGTTCTCCTCAAAGCATGTCAGTTACTTTATACTTATTGATTTTAAGTTCTTAAAAAAAATGATATTCCGACCTCGAGGAAAGAAAAATCACGTTTATTCTATACTTACATTGTGCTGGTAATGATTTGCGAGCTTCACAACAAAATGCCAACTTTTTATTGTTTTTCTCAGCAGATGTTATGTATTGAAGGATGTCAAGCTTCTCATCTTGGTTAAGCACTTCTGTCGCACACACTTTATCTGTAAAATCAGCTCCTGACATTATGGGAAATCGTATTTTGTAGACAGCATCTCCCAAAACACTCCGAATTGATGAACCACTTGTACATTTGCCCTTGGCCCAGGCATAGCAATACTGAAACAGCTCGATTTCTTGAATATCCAGATAATCATTTTCAAGTATACCCATGAGAGTTGCTTGCGATATACTAATAAAGTCCTTGGCAGAAAGAGCATTGACGGGGTTCCTGGCGATTATATCAATACACTTCTTGGCTAGATCTTCTTCGCCAAAGAACCTACTTTGCTCAAGTACAATACAAGCGTTGTTTGTATTCAGCTCTTTATCTAAGAATTCCACGCATAGCTGGACAAGTAGAAGTAGACGATACTTCTTGGCTGAGTGTAGTATGTGCATAACGTTGCTTCCAGTAAGTACCGGTTCTTCAGTGTAGATAAATCTGTACCAATATACGGTGTGTTTCATATATCTATAAATGGTCTTCAGTTAAATTATTGAATAATGGATTTATTAGTAAACCTCAAGATCTTTAGGATATATATATGTTACAGGGAATCTGTGAAATTAGGGATTTCATGAAATCCCTAGTGGATTCGTGTAATAATTTGCTTAATCAATTTCGATGTTTTTATTGAGAATTTTCATGTTTGCAATGTAGTATTTAACCGAAATTAATAGTAGATTTTGAATTAAAATACTCAAAGCACTCGATTGCCAAACTGTCATTCATGTAATACTTCAGTACCTGAATTTAGCGGAATTTTTTGTCTTATGTAACTTATGCCACATTTCCCCCAAATTCTGTTATTTCGATGGTAATGTTATAAATTCCAATTCCTTTCGATGTGAAAAGGGATACACAGTTTTGAAGAACCACTAGACAGTCTTTCTGAATGGATAATTTTTCAAAATAGTTTTATAATCAATATGAGCTTATTCATTACACGAATTCCCTAGGGATTTCATGAAATCCCTAATTACACAGATTCCCTGTAACATATACGAACGTTATCGAAAAAGATGGGATGCAGAACATAAATCTGCATCTGCTTGTCCATAATAACTCCCAAATTATAAAACCGTTTATAACTTCGTCTAAATGTTTATATTAAAAATGTTTATTTTTTAAATCTAAACCAAAAACTGTCAAATGATGTATTTGTCTTTTTTGGCATCTAGATCATGTCAATAATAAAAATAATAATGATAATTAAAATAATAACAACAATAACAACAATAATAATAACAATAAAAACAAACATAAAAATAAAAAAGTATAATATAATAAACAACAATCAAATAACTTGCCTGAGCATCTCCTTAAACGCATTTGGCTTTACGTCATTCACAATGACGTCATCAACATCGGGAAAGTCGCCACAAAACATTGACCAGAAGACTGGTGAAGCAGAGATGAGCATATACTTGTGTGCTTTGATCGGAACAGGTCTCTCTGAAAAATTTCATTAAATGTTTACAAAGCTGCTGTCCTGGTCTTTATGTGCAAAGCGAACAACATAGATATACATCTGAGCCCAGCTGCTCATTTGCTACGCTGTTGCACATCTACGTAGTAAATGTTCGGACAATTTAAAGAAACAGGATTCAGACAATTTCATGTTCACCTGTTTAAAATGCAAAATCCAATTTTTCTGGAACTGAGCACTTGAATCACATAAAGAATAAATAAAACAAATCTAAATTTTTGAGTCAGCAGCAATGATTTAACGATTAAACTCAATCCTTGGCGAATGCAATCTTGAAAGCTCTCATTTTTTTAAAATTTCATATGCTCTTTGAATGTATTTTCCTTTTTGATATTTTTTTAGATATTTCATGCTTTTAAAATTTCACGCTCGCTTTACATTTGTGCATTTGCATTTGTCGTCAAATTAAGGTGGTCAGAAAAGTTATTTAAGAATCAATTAATATTGCGTCCTAATTTGAGACCACTTGAAGTCTATATCGACAAACCATCAGATTTCGAAGCAATAACCAGCAGCTCTCATTAGTAAGATGTAAATATAGGCCTTATGTCTTTTGAATAAATGTTTGCCAAACTTTTTCTGTGAGAGTAAATGTTAAGGAAAGGTGTTTCTGTGCCGTTTTTTCTTCAGATATTAAAAATGTGAATCATATTTCCCATTCCTAGGATTTTTACAGAATACTAAGAAGATATTTATAAAAATATGCTTTTTAAAGAGGCATCTGTGTTTACAGATAAAATGCAATTGAATTAGTGGCGTCTTTCAGAAATCATTCAGAAATATTGACCTAAAGATCAACAGCTTATGTTGACTCAAAATATTAGCTCAAAATAAGTCAATATCTCCTCCATATCTCCTGAATATACCACAGTCAGCTGATTAGCAAGTTAGTGTGTGATCAAAGGAAACAATCGAAATAGTAATCAACTGAAAATAAATTGATTTTTTTACATTCCACTGTCAATTCAAGGTTTTGATTTTCTGACGTTTCTATATGTTATTTCAAGCGAACAATGCACGTCATAGGCAAATCGAATAAGAGTCACATTAGCTAGGTTTTAAGTGACATAGATGTTCAAATTAAATAAACATAGTAATAGTAAAATGAATAAATATTCTGAAGGTTAAGATTTATATCAGTTAATAAAAAAGAAATGTCTACAGACCTTGAGGAGAAGCAGAGATGCTAAAAACCACATCGGTTGCTAAGTCATTTTCGAGCACAAATTTGTTCCTTTCCAACACTTTTTTGTTACATTGCCAGTCTTGCTTAGTACCACGGGTTGCCTTTTTACGTCGCTGGTTTATTTTAGTATAATTAGCCGCCATTATAGTCGTCACTTTCACTTTCCTATTTTGACAAACACAGTCTCGCTAGCTCGCCGGATTGATTCTCTAAGGTATACTGTCGCTGGGATTGAACTTGATTCAGGTGCTGCTCCGGTCTTATCCAAATATTATATTCTTCAATATTCGAAATTAAACTCGGTAATGTTCCTCAAAAATCTTATTGTATATCACTCTTCGGCACCTTCACTCTGTAGCGCCCTTGATTATCGCATATGACGCATTATCTTATGGGGAGGCAGACCGTATATGCCTGTGTAAAATCGACACATGTCTACCTTGTAAATGCTTTACGATCACTAGCGTAAAGCAAGAGGGTGAACAATTGTAGATACACATTGTTAATGAATATAGTCAGGGTCAAAGTCAAGTTTTCATCGATTTTTTTCAGCGGAGCTTCATATTTAACACACCACTAGACAATCATAACGTCTCGGCCAAACCGTAAACATTTCTCCCTTGAATTTTGAAATGATTTCTGAACTACCTGCCGTTGTTGCTGCGTCAATAGCTTGAACTACAACATATTGAACAACTTGTTGAACAAATTTTGTACAACTTGTTGAAAAACATGTTCAACTTGTTCAACAACATGTTCAACTTGTTCAACAACATGTTGAACAACATATTGACCATGTTCAACCTGTTCAACAACATGTTGAACATGTTGAGCATGTTCAATTTGTTCAACAACATGTTGAACATGTTGAACTTGTTGAACAACATGTTGAACAACAGCTTGTTGAACAACTTGTTTAAACAATTGTTGTACAACAACTTGTTGAACAATACTATAACGTAATAGGTTCCAAAATTAACACGTCTTTGAGTGGGCTTGCCATTCGAACACATTTTTAATGGGCTTGCCTGTGGAAATAGTCTATAATCACTTTATAGACATAAAATTAAATGAAACGGTGTAATTTTCATTCAAATAGGTTAGCCATGATGGAAGTTATCTACTTTTTTCACTTTTTTAAAGGTAAAATTTTAAGGTGAAACAATTATGCATACAACCACCTCTGCAAATAGCCTATGACCACTTTATGTCAAAACTCGATATAAAACTGAATCAAACGGTGCTATTTTTATTCACATCGGTAAATCCTTGACGGAAGTTATGTACTTTTTTTCACTTTTTTAAAAGTTAAAACTTTAAGGTAAACCATTATGCACACCACCACCTGTGCAAATAGCCTGTGATTACTTTATGTCAAAACGAGATATTAAACTGAATCAAACAGTAAAATTTTCATGTAAATCGGTTAATCGTAACGAAAGTTCTCTCACTTTTTAACTTTTTTAAAAGTTAAAAGCATGTCAAAATGATGCATACAATCACCTGTGTAAATAGTCTGTGATCACTTTATGTCAAAACTAGTTATAAAAATGAATGAAACTGTAAAATTTTCATGCAAATCGGTTAGCCACGACGGAAGTTATCTCACTTTTTCACTTTTTTAAAAGTTTCAATTATGCTTATAACCACCTATGTAAAAAGTTTACACTTACTGAACTTGCTGCCATTGTTGTTGCATCAATCGTTAATACCACTTAGACTTCGTCAAAAATGGTGTGTAACTCTCCAAACAGCACTTTTTTGCTGACTTGGCTGAATTTTGTTCTCCTGGGGGAAGCGGGTATCGGCACATAGTATGTCCTAGGGGGTGTTGTAACACACTCTATGACCTAGGGTTAGGGTTATACCACTTAGGAGAGTCTAACGTTGTTGTGACGTCATCATGACGTCATCATTCTATTTGCCTGAAGCTTGTTATATGGCAAAAAGTGCAAACTAGAGAAATTGCACAAAATGCATTGCACAGTGTCGCCTAAAGTGCCTTAAGACATAACCTTGGCAATGCCATATTGTTTCTATATAGGAATAAATAATGCACAGGATAACGACAAATATGACTTCTCTAAAGCTGCGAACAGAAACCTTATTCTTTTTGCTCGTATTACATAACATTGTCATGTGCATGTATCTGTATAATGACACGTAATATGCTTTCAGATGAAAACACTTAATGGTGGTTAAAGCTATATCTTTATGTTAAGAAGTACATAACACTTTTCATGATTTCGTTTACTAGCATCTTCTTTTTTTTAAATTATAAACTAAAAGTTAAATTCATTATTCAAGGACTTAATAAAAGGCAGCTCTAGTTTAATGGAAAAAATAATGTTACAGAATATTAAGACCTATATGATAAAAGGTTTGGTATGTATTCTCTGCTATAAATCTGGTTTAAATGTATAAATACAGATGTAGATACAACCAGGACTGTTAAAAAGCAACGTCAGATCCATAAAATGTCTAAATATAACAGTAGTGTATATGAGCCGACAGAACGATTCCGCAAATTTCGCCATTATTTCCAAAATATTGGATATTTTGTGAAAATTATGTACTGAATTTAGGTAAAAATAAAATAACATAGTCAACACAAATACGGTTGGGAAACATCTTAAATCTGGGTACACACATTTAAGACCACACCCTGGACCTTATACGCAGTGGGCAAGACGACGAATAATGTGTGCGGAAGCTGCGTATTGGTGATATATGGTGCCATCACTTTTAATACACTGTAACAGTTTGTGTCATGGTTCTGAGTAAAGCAAACCACCATTACCGTTAAGACAATCGGTATCTTCTCCTGTCACAAGGACATTATCAACAGTTCTATGGTCCAATATACCAAAACCCCAGACCATAGACAAAGGCACATGATATATATATATATATATATATATATATATATATATATATATATATATATATATATATATATATATATATAATGAACACTCTTGTGGTCTACTTATAGTGATGAATTAAAGTTAAATGTATTTTTTACCTGTTTGAATTATTATTTCTTACTCATGAAACCATCCAAATAGATTGCACTGTGTGGTTATTTAGGTTGGTGGTTATTTCGTGGCATTTTCCACTGTTGCATGTCATTTGTTATTGCGGGAGCTTTAGAGACAATAATCACACCTAGCCTGGCAGCTTAGCAAAATATTGCAACTATAATCGGTTTCGAACTTCCACTTTTCTTTTCGAAATTCATGCGAATTTTAATGATTTTTTTTCATGTCTTCATACTTTATCCAATGAATTTGCAGTTAAAACAGAGTCCCAAAATAGAAATCTTGATGTTGATTAAAAACCAAGTACTTCTCCAGGAGCTGTTCCTAAATATTAGAAACACTAGAGTAGTGGATCCAGAATGAAGTAGGGGATGGGGAGTGGGGGTGAGGGGTGTTGAACTTTTCGCTTTGGACTTGTAAACTATTCTTCTAGAGAGAGAGAGAGAGAGAGAGAGAGAGAGAGAGAGAGAGAGAGAGAGAGAGAAAGAGAGAGAGGACAACAGCTCAAGAGGATAGATATCGATAAATAGATAGAGTTTATAGAATTTCCAAAATTACAACTAACAATGGAATGAATTCAAGCTTCATAATGCTTCCCCGTCCAAAATCAGGACTGTTAGTATGAATGTTATTGGTAATACCCAGGGAGATTGTTTGCGGACTTACTAGCTCGACTGTAGCCTATATATTGTGAATCGCAGATGCCAACCTAGCCCTGCATTTAAAAAAGTATAAATTTTCTAATATGTATATAGTCGCATACATGTATTAAACAAAACCGGAAATATGTTTACGCTAAGTAATACCAGAACATTTCTTTTGATATATTTCTAATTTTGATATAGCTGATATATTTTATTAGGATATATAGAATAAATTGCTTAATTATCCCATTGTATTACAATTGCCTTCAATAATGCTTTTTTCCGTTTTACCATCAATGACATATATAATTGATTAAATGAGAGCGTGTTACAGAATCAATGAGGTTTCACAGATGAAGCAAAATCAAGACATGACGTGGTTGTTGAGTCTTCGGAATGCGTGACCAAGGTCCCGGTTTGAGGGGTTCTTTCGGAACTGCATTATGTGTTAGGTTACGAAGGAGGTGTTATTTTAAACTTAGTACTCTGCGTTTGAGGGCTGTTTTAAAAAATTAACTTGTTCAATCTGTCATTTTTTTACCCCTGGGAATTCCTGCATGGGCGTTGTTTTCGTTAGTTGTACAGTTACTGTCGCTGTCTCGCATACGTTACGACACATGCAACGGGGAACACTTGTGGCTGAAGCTCACGAATGACGAGCCCCCGCCCTTCCACTTCCCTCCCTGGCCATAGCTGAAGAAATAAACATTTCTCGGTCCAAACAGTGGGTGGTATATGTTACGACATATACACTGGGGAGCACTTACCAAGTGCGCTCGCAAATAGCCAGCCCCCACAACGTCTGATATCAAACACACGACGGCTGAAGACATTTCTCAGTCCCTGCAGTGGGTGACATGCGTTACGACATATGCACTGGGAACACTTGTCAAGCGCGCTCGCAAATTACGAGCCCCCACCTTCTCTGATAAGAAAACATATGATGGCTGAAGAAATAAATTGTTTTTGGTCCAAACAGTGGCTTACATGGGTTACACTAGCACCGCTAGCACACTAGTTCCCAAATATCAACCCCCACCCCGTTTGATATCAAAACACGGGATGGCTGAAGAACCAAACATTTGTCCGTCCAAACAGTGTTTTGTACAAAAGAGGTACAAGCCAAGTCAACTAGATCAGCGTGTGACTCACCGTGGAAAATATTTTAAACATTGTGCCTATTGAAATTCGTGGATTGGGTGTGAAAACAACGTTATCATTGCTCAAAGACCTCCGAGCTTATATGTATGGGATAAATGTATATAAAATGTGGATAGGACGAAGCAAACCTGAAAGAAAATATAGGATAATCTATGGACTTTTATTTAAGTGTTGGTAATTATGTTTATTAGATATTAGCTTTTAACATCACTTGTTTAGTACAAAGTAACTGAAAACGGACATCAACTCAGCACAAAGGTACGCTTGGAAAAATCATCCTTGAATAAACACAGGGGAAAGAGCGAAAAATAAATTAAACAAATGCAATTGAAGTATAGATTTCTTGAAAACACAAACAGAAGTGCACTATTTTTTATTATTTATTCTATTTATCAATTTACGTTTGTGCATTCTCCATCTGTTTCATTGAATCATTGACAAGAGAAAATATTAACTTGGAATGCATAAAGAATGATGTCAAATCATCTCTCTCAAACGAACTGGCAAGTTCTTAATGGATGAATATAGAATCAATACCACTCACGACACTATTGCTAATGGTTAAGCGTGGTACGTCAAGGGCTAAGTTACCTACATGGTAAGCCAAACCCTCCTCCTGTTAACGTATCTCCCTCGAACATGCATTTGACCGTGCTATCAATACCACTCATGACACTGATACTAATGTTCTAATCGTTGTACTTCATTGTCTTGATTATGCACATGATAAGCATTGTTGATGTATCTGCCTCACACATGCACTTGGATCCAGCTTTTGCTTGTTTTTTCAACCATCGCCAATTTATTTGCATTACCAGTGTGCGTTATAACCATAACCCGAACCGTAACCTTGAGGTACTTTTCGAGTGGTTTTCTCGACTCTGTTATTCACGTCTGCAACATAAAAAAGAACAAATTATAAGAGCATTTAAAATCCGGATCGAAATTACAACCAGAAGCGTAAGATACTTGCACATATTTTATGACAGATGTACTGATAAGACGAAATCAAACTAATTATGTTAAGATCAATATTATTTACATTAGTATATAACTGTGTGAAATTTTCAAGCAGGCATACTGGAGCTAGACACTCATTTACCAACTGGTTACCGTGGGTGTGTATGACATTTTGAACGACCCCAAACACGGAATTCTTAGTTTGAAAAAATACCCCCATTTTTAGCCAAACTCGGAACGAGTTTACGTAAAAAACCCTCTTTTTGTCGAAAAAGCGGAGAAGTGAATAAAATTTACTCCCCCTTCTTTTAAAGAAATTGGTACTACGCACAGACCGCCTCTGGCCTCAAATTATCTCCTTTCTCCCTGATGTTTTTGGACACAATTGGTAACACATATGATGCTATGTACTTCCCCTCGAGCCGATATACCTAAAATACGTTCTTACCAATAATATTCAGGCCTCGACGAAAGAAAAATCACGCGATATTTTTTACTTACATTGTGTTGATAATGACTTGCGAGGTTCACAACAAAATGTTAACTTTCTAGTCTTTTTATTAGCAGATGTTATGTACTGAAGGATCTCAAGTTTCTCATCTTGATTAAGCACTTCTGTTGCACACACTCTATCTGTAAAATCAGCTCCTGACATTATGGGAAATCGTATTTTGTAGACGGCATCTCCCAAAACACTCCGAATTGCTACGCCTCTTATACATTTGCCCTTGGCCCAGGCATAGCAACGTTCAAACAGCTTGATTTCTTGAATATTTAGATAATCATTTTCGAATATAGCCGTGAGAGTTGCTTGCGATATTGTCATAAAGTCCTTGGCAGAAAGAGCTTTGGCGGGGTTCCTGGCGATTATATCAATGCATGTCTTGGCTAGATTTTCTTCGCCAAAGAACCTGCTGTGCTCAAGTACAATACAAGCGTTGTTTGTATTTAGCTCTTTATCCAAGAAATCCACGCATTTCTGGACAAGTAGAAGTAGAAGATACTTCTGGGCTGCGTGTAGTATGTGCATAACGTTGCTTCCAGTAAGTACCGGTTCTTCAGTGTAGATAAATCTGTACCAATATAATGTGTGTTTTATATATTTATCAATTGTCTTCAATTGAATTATTGAATAATGTGTTTATTAGTTAACCTCAAACTGCTTAAGATATACACAAAAAGAGAAACCATATCGAAAAAGACGGAATGTAGGGCATAAATCTATATCGACTTTGTCACTCTTAACAAAAAAACTGTGAAATGATGTATTTGTCTTTTTTGGCATCTATATCTAATCCAGTAATAGAAGTAATAGTACTACTACTTCTACTACTACTACTACTACTATCACTAATAATAATAATCATAATAATAACAATAATAACAAGCAGATAAATAACAAAATAATAATATAATGAACAACAATCACATAACTTGCCTAAGTATCTCCTTAAACGCATCTGGCTCTACGTCATTCAAAATGACGTCATCAACATCGGGAAAGTCGCCACAAAACATTGACCAGAAGACGGGTGAAGCCGAGATGAGCATATACTTGTGTGCTTTGATCGGAACAGGTATCTCTGAAAAATAACATTAAATGTGTAAATATATACAAAGCATCTGTCCTGGTCTTTATGTGCAAAGCGAACAGTATAGACACACATCTGAGCCCAGATGCTCATTTCCTACGCTGTTGCACATCTGAACCCAGGTGCCCATCTACGTATTAAATGTTCGGACAATTCAGAGAAATAGAATTCACATAATTTCATGTTCACCTGTTTCAAATACAAAATCCAATTTTCCTGGAGCTGAACACTTGAAACACATAAAAGAATAATTAAAATAAATCTAAATTTTTCAGTTAGTCACATTGATTTAACCCAGTATCTTCCACGATTAAGCTCAATCATTGACGAATGTAAATAATCTTGAAAGTTCTCATTCTTTAAAAAGTTCACATGCTCTTCAAATTTATGTTCTTTTTTAGACATCTTATGCTTTTCAAATTCCACATTCTCGCTTAATATGTTATTGTCTGCATTTCTCGTCACATTTACATGTTATTGTCTGCATTTCTCGTCACATTTACATGTTACTGTCTGCATTTATCGTCACATTTACATGTTATTGTCGGCATTTCTCGTCACATTTACATGTTATTGTCTGCATTTCTCGTCATATTTACATGTTATTGTCTGCATTTATCGTCACATTTACATGTTATTGTCGGCATTTCTCGTCACATTTACATGTTATTGTCTGCATTTCTCGTCATATTTACATGTTATTGTCTGCATTAATCGTCACATTTACATGTTATTGTCGACATTTCTCGTCACATTTACATGTTATTGTCTGCATTTATCGTCACATTTACATGTTATTGTCTGCATTTATCGTCACATTTACATGTTATTGTCTGCATTTATCGTCACATTTACATGTTATTGTCTGTATTTCTCGCCAAATAAGATGGTTTAAGTCAGGCAAGCTATTTGAGAATAAATTAATATTGCGTTCTAAAATAACCACACAGCCCTAGACCTAATTTGAGACTATTTAAAGTCTTTGTCGACAAGCCATCACATTTCGAAGCAATAACCAGCAGCTATCATCTGTACGATGTAAATATAAGCCTTGCACCTTTGGAATTAATGTTTGCCAATCGTTTTCTGTGAGAGTAAATGTAAAGGAAAAGTTGCTGTGCCGTTTTTCTTCAGAAATTCAACATGTGAATCATATTTCCCTTCCTTAGGATTTTTATAGAATACTAAGAAGATATTTATAAGAACATGTGCTTTTTAAACAGGCATCTCTGTTCAGATCTAAAATACAATTGAATTAGTAGCTTCTTTCAGAAGGCATTCAGAAATGTTGACCTAAAGGTCAACAGCTTATGTTGACTCAAAATATTGGCTCAAAATAAGTCAATATCTCCTATATCTCCTGAATATACAACAGTTAGCAGTCAAGCGAACAATGCAAGGCACAGGCAAATCGAACAAGAACCACATCAGCTAGCTTTTAAGTGACATTGGATAGATTTTTTGCGTATTTTGTAAATGTTGAGTACTGCACTATTCTGATGCAATTTCTTCATTTAATAAATTAAATAAACATAGTAATAGTAAAATGAATAAAATTCTGACGGTGAAGATAAGAACTATATCAGTTAATAAAAAAAGAAATGTCTACAGACCTTGAGGAGAAGCAGATACTCTGAAAACAACATCGGTTGCTAAGTCATTTTCGAGCATAAATTTGTTCCTTTCCAACACTTTTTTGTTACATTGCCAGTCTTGTTCAGTACCACGGGTTGCCATTTTACATTGCCCATTCTTTTCAGCATAATAGGCCGCCATTTTAGTCGTCACTTTCACTTTCCCATTTAGAACAACACAGTTTCACTAGTTTGCTGAATTGTGCTCTTTTATATATTGTCGCTGGGATTGAGCGTGACACAGGTGCTGTTCCGGTTTTATTCCGGTGTGATATTCTCTATCATTCTCAATTGAACTAGGTACTTTATCCAAAAAGTCTGTTATTGTATATCACTCATCGACATCCTCACACAGTAAAGACTTTGATCTTCGCATATGACTCGTTATGTTTGGAGAGGCAGACCGTATATGCCTGTGTAAAATCAATACGTGTCTACTTTGCAAATGCTGTACGATCACTAGCGTAAAGCAAGAGGGTGAACAATTGTGGATACACATTGTTAATGAATATGGTCACGGTGAAAGTCAAGTTTACATCGATTTTTTGTCAGCGCAGCTTCATATTTGACACACCACTAGACAATCATACCGTCTCGGCCAAACCGTAAATATTTTTACCTTGAATTTTGAAATGATTTCTGAACTACCTGCCATTGTTGTTGCATCAATAGCTTGAACTACAACATGTTGAACAACAACTTGTTGAACAAATTTTGTACAACTTGTTGAAAAACATGTTCAACTTGTTGAACAACATGTTGAACAACATATTGACCATGTTCAACCTGTTCAACAACATGTTGAACACGTTCAACAACATGTTGAACATGTTGAGCATGTTCAACTTGTTCAACAACATGATGAACATGTTGAACTTGTTGAACAACATGTTGAACAACAGCATGTTGAACAACTTGTTAAACAATTGTTGTACAACAACTTGTTGAACAATACCATGACATAATATGTTCCAAAAATAACACGTCTTTGAATGGGCTTGCCATTCGAACACATCTTTGAATGGGCATACCATTCGAACACATCTTTCAATGGTGTGCTCTTCCCTCACAAAGTGCTTACAGCCACCTGTGCAAATAGTCTATAATCACTTTAAAGACATAAAACTAAATCAAACGGTGAAATTTTCATTCAAATCGCTTAACCAAGAGAAGGAAGTTATCTACTTTTTTCACTTTTTTAAAGTTAAAATTTTAAGTTGAAACAATTATGCATACAGCCACCTGTGCAAATAGCCTATGACCACTTTATGGTAAAACTAGATATAAAACTGAATCAAACGGTGATATTTTCATTCAAATCGGTAAATCCATGACGGAAGTTATGTATTTTTTTCACTTTTTTAAAAGTTAAAACTTTAAAGCAAAACCATTATGCACACCACCACCTGTGCAAATAGCATGTGATTACTTTATGTCAAAACTAGATGTAAAACTTAATGAAACTGTAAAATTTTCATGCAAATCGGTTAACCACGACGGAAGTTATCGCACTTTTTTCTGTTTTGGCTGAATTTTGCTCTCCTGGGGAAGGGTGGGGTGTCGGCACATAGTATGTCCTAGTGTCCTAGGGGGGTGTTGTCAGTACATAGTTTGTCCGGGGGGGGTCAGTACATAGTATGTCCTAGGGGGGGTCAGTACATAGTACCTACCTTACATATTCATAACGTGCTCGTTCATAATGCACGGTCATCATACACATTCATAACACACTCTATGACCTAGGGTTAGGGTTATACCACTTAGGAGAGTCTAACGTTGTTGTGATGTCATCATGACGCCATCATGTTATGTCGTCATCATCACGTCATTATGACGTCATTATGACGTGATTCGAACAGGCGCGCGCTTTATAAAAAAAACCTTGACAGAAACCCTATGAGATTTCTACGGCACCTGTGACGTCATTATAACGTCACTTCCTTGTGTGGAACTTTTGTTTCTACACTACTAAGAGTCCCTCGCCAGTTTGGTAACAGAATACTTATGTCAATTGAAGTGGAAGTTCCGAGAAATGGCGCGTATAAACTAAGGTCATAGCTGTCATGGTTTTTTTTTATTTGCATTTTTCAACTTAAAAAGTAAAATAACCTATGTGGCACAGCTCCAGTTTATGATCTTTCTTTGTAGAAGAAGAGAAGTAAATCTGTTAAACACTTGCTGAAATAAATAACCGTACGTCGCACAGCTTTTGTAAAATGCCTTTCTCTGCAGAAGAAATAAACGTAATTCCTGATGTATGGGCTATACAAACCTATGACTATTAGTAGAGAGAGACGGAAGGATAAACAGTGTTTCATAGTCCCCCGCTGAGAAATAATAGGATCTCTGTGAGACATCATGCACTTTACACGTCATACAAATCTATACCGCCTCCTTCGTATCTCAGAATATACTAAACAACTGAAGCCGCTAGAAAACAGAAAGATGTCGTTAGCAATGGCCTGTTCCTAATCGGCTTCATGGATAATACTATGCCAAGGGGAAAAACACTTCTTTTTCTTCCGCGGCTGCCAGCAGAACATGCCACAGAATCAATGCTGACATTCAAATCAGGCACTATCAGACATAATTCAGATGAATATTTTCGAAATGTTGGTAGTAACGGGAGTGCTACAGCTGCCACAAACAAAATCCGCTTCAGCAATTTTAATCAGCTTTTCGTCAGTAACCTTCATTTAAATATTCTGGGCATAGGCTGCGACCTTCGCGCAGTCACGTCAGGAAGCAGGGCGGCGACACACAGACGTATCGAATAATTGGGGGGGGGGTCGGGTTGGACTTCCGATGCTACAGTAATGACACCTGACACACCACATTGCAGAGAAGCCTGAACGTGTCTACAGAGTTGTGGGGTGGAATAGGATCTAGCCAAAGAAATATTCTACTGATTAGCTGCATGTATCTGGTGGTATCTGGTGGTTTCGTTTGTGATGAGGTTTGAGCGCTAAATATCTCACTCTCCGGATACGTCGGCGATGGAAAATGACACTGAGATGTCTCCAGTCAGCAGAAAGCACTTCGTGTGGTTCCATCCTCATTGATACCAAAAGCTTACAGAGAGACAAACAAGCGAAGAATGGCATTCAAAATCAGAGGAGAGTATCACCTCGTTTGGTACGCTATATTTACTGTGATTAAAATTCAAGCTTTCCTCCCTAGATTCTGGTAAGCTTCGATTGTATGCAGTACAAAGCAGTACAGCAAAGTGAACTTGGAAATCTGGACATAAATTCATTGCAATGCTAGAATAAGCATTCAAAACGTGATTGGTTGGTGCGGCGTTTTTAAAAAATATTGCCTAAAAGGGAAATGCGGGTCGCTGGCAGGGATCTAATGTTTGCTGCCAGACGTGTGGCACCAAATTCTTGGTCATGTTCAAAGACCAATCCCCTGTATTTATAAATCATCTTTAATGCTTTTTAAAAATATTAAGAATTGAAAGGGCGCAACAGCTACAGGGTTCTCACAAGATTTTGTGATGCGATCAAATAGAGACTTATCCTTTCGATAAGTCATCTCTGTTTGTTGAACTTACTATTCGCTTGAAGCTTGTTATATGGCAAAAAGTGCAAACTTGAGAAATTGCACAAAATGCATTGCACAGTGTCGCCTAAAGTGCCTTAAGACACAACCTTGGCAATGCCATATTGCTTCTATATAAGAATAAATAATGAACAGGACAACGACAAATATGACTTCCTTGTTCTTTTTGCTCGTATTACATAACCTTGTCATGTGCATGTATCTGTATAATGACAGGTATTATACTTTCAGATGAAAACACTTAAAGGTAGTTAAAGCTATATCTTTGTGTAAAGAAGTACATAACACTTTTCATGATTTCGTTTACTAGCATCTTCTTTTCTTTAATTATAACTAAAAGTTAAATTCACTATTCAAGGACTTAATAAAAGGCAGCTCCATTTTAATGGAAAAAACAATGTTACAGAATATTAAGAAGTATATGATAAAAGGTTTGATATGCATTCTCTGATATAAATCTGGTTTAAATGTATAAATACAAATATAGATACAACCAGGACTGTTATAAAGCAATGTCAGATCCATGAAATGTCTAAATATAACGGTAGTGTATATCAGCCCACAGAAAGATATCGTGTGATGTCAGGTAATGACAAAACGCGGAGCAACGTCATACTGCAGCAATCTATGACAAATAACCACACAGACAGTAATGCTGCTGATCTAAAACTTCTAATGAGCTACATGCAAATGACTTTTCTGCAAGGTCGCTGAAATAAAAGAATGCCATGACTAATATGCTAATAACTATTCTAAAAGGTCACTACAGAATAATAACAAACGATCTCATTTTTACGACATAAACGAGTAAAGAAAAAATATTATATCTATATCAATAGATCTTATTAAATGTTGGAATTATTTTATATGGAAGCAAATATAGTCATTCTATTTCCCTTTTGATAAGCAAATTTCGCCATTATTTCCAAAATATTGTACATTTTGTGAAAATTATGTACTGAATTTAGGTAAAAATAAAATGACATAGTCAAAACAAATACGGTTGGGAAACATCTTAAATCTGGGTACACACATTTCAGACCACAGCCTGGATCTTATACGCAGTGGGCAAGACGACGAATAACGTGTGCGGATGAATATATGGTGCCATGACTTTTAATACACTGTGACAGTTTGTCTCATGGTTCTGAGTAAAGCAAACCACCATTACCATTAAGGCAATCGGTATCTTCTCCTGTCACAAGGATATTGTCAACAGTTCTATGGTCCAATATACCAAAACCACAGACCATAGACAAAGGCACATGATATATATATATATATATATATATATATATATATATATATATATATATATATATATATATATATATATATATATATATATATATCCAAAAGTGCCTTATTTCTGCGAGGAAAAAATATAATTTCCTTTTTTCCTTGCTACATTCTTAAAGCGTACACTAAAATGAACACTGAGAAGTTAATATCCTTGTGGTCTACTTACAGTGGTGAATTAAAGTTAAATGCATTTTAACCTGTTTTAATTATTATTCCTCACTCATAAAACCGTCCGAATAGATTGCACTGTGTGGTTATTTAGGTTGGTGGTTATTTCATGGCATTTTCCACTGTTGCATGTTATTTGTTATTGCGGGAGCTTTAAAGGCAATAACCTAGCCTTGCAACTAAGCAAAATATAGCAACTATGATTGGTTTCGCACTGCTAGAGAAAAGTATAATGCAATGATAAAAGCTGAAGCTGTAAATTATCAAGATAACTTAGAAAAAGTCATGTAATGGATTATTACTTTTCGAAATTCATGCGATTTGTTATGTTTTTTTTTCATGTCTTCATACTTTATCCAATGAACTTGCACTTAAAATAGCGTCCCAAAATAGCAATCTTGCTGTTGATTAAAAACCAAGTACTTCTCTAGGAGCTATTCCTGAATATTAGAAACACTAGAGTGGTTGATCCAGGATGGAGTGGGGATGGGTGGGTGGAGGTGAGGGGTGTTGAACTTTTCGCTTTGGACTTGTAAACTCTTCTGCTAGAGAGAGAGAGAGAGAGAGAGAGAGAGAGAGAGAGAGAGAGAGAGAGAGAGAGAGAGAGAGACAGAGAGTTTGCGGACTTAATAGCTCGACTGTAGCCTATATATTGTGAATCGCAGATGCCAACCTGGCCCTGCATTTAAAAAAGTATAAATTTTCTAATATGTATGTAGCTATACACATGTAATAAACAAACATGTTTACGCTACATGTTTACGCTAAGTAATACCAAAACATTTTTTTTTGATATATTTGTAAATTTGATATAGCTAATATATGTTCTTAGGATATATAGAATAAATTGCTTAATTATCCCATTGCATTACAATTACCTTCATTAATGCTTTTTTCTGTTGTACCATCAATAACATATATAATTGCTTAAATAAGAGCGTGTAACAAAATCAAAGAGACTTCACAGATGAAGCAAAATCAAGACATGACGTGGTTGTTAAGTCTTCGGAATGCGAGACCAAGGTCTCGGTTTGAGGGGTTCTTTCGGAACTGCATTGTGTGTTAGGTTACGGAGGAGGTGTGATTTCAAACTTAGCACTCTGCGTTTGAGGGTTGTTTTAAAAAATTAACTTGTTTAAAATGTCAGTTGTTACCCCTGGGAATTCCAGCGTTGGCGTTGTGTCCGTTACTTGGACAGTTACTGTCGCTGTCTCGCATACGTTACGACACATGCACCGGGGAACACTTGTGGCTGAAGCTCGCAAATAATGAGCCCCCGCCCTTCCACTCCCCTCCCTGGCGCGGCATAGCTGAAGAAATAAACATTTCTCGGTCCAAACAGTGGGTGGCATGCGTTACGACATATACACTGGGAAGCACTTGCCAAGCGCGCTCGCAAATATCCAGTCCCCATCCCGTCTGATATCAAACACATGATGGCTGAAGAAATAAACTATTCTCGGTCCAAACAGTGGCTCGCATAGGGTACGACTCATGCACTGGGGAATGCTTGCAGCGCCAGTTCCCAAATAAAGACCCCCATCGGGTTTGATATCAAAACACAGGATAAGTGAATAATCAAATATTTCTCCGTCCAACAGTGTGTCGTATGAAAGAAGTACACGCCAAGTGAACTAGATCAGTATCTGGCGCGTATTGGATAATATTTTAAAGATTGTGCCCATTGAAAATTTGTGGACTAGGTAAAAACAACCTCATCGTCGCTGAAAGACCTCTTAGCTTATATATATGGGATAAATGTATATGGATATGTATATGGAAAGGATGCAGCAACCTGAAAGAGAATAGAGGATAATCTATTGAGTGGAACGCACTTTATGCATGCTTAGCCATGGTAACATTCATTTAAGTGTTGGTAATTGTGTTTATTAGATACTAGTTTTTTACTTACACTTGGTTATTAAATATTAACTAAAATTGTCTACTGGGCATTAATTCCGTACAAAGGGACGCTTGGCAAAATCGGGCTGAATAAACAGAAGCGCACAGGCGCACTGTAAAAGAAAGGAAAATTAAAAGTATAACTAACAGTACAGATTTCTTGCAAGCACAAACAGAAGTACACTAATTAATATTATTTATTGTATTAATTAATTGATATATTGGTGCATATTCATTTATATTTCAGTTTATTTGAAATCATTGACACGAGATGTTAATCTGGAATACGTAACAAATGATGTCCAGTCGTCTCAAATGAGCTGGAAAGTTCTTGATAGATGACCGTTTTATCAATACCACTTATGGCACTAATTCTAATGTCTTTGAGTGATATGTAATAGGCTAAGTTATGTGCATGGTAAGCCCAGCTCTCTTCCTGCCTTGTTGATGTATCTGCCTCGAACATGCACTTGACGGTGCTATCAATACCACTCATGACATTAATACTAATGCTTTAATTGTGATACTCTTATTGTCTTGATTATGCACATAGTTGATGTTGATGTATCTATCTCACACGTGCTTTTGGATCCAGAGTTTGCTTGTTTTTTTAACCATGACCATTTTGTTTGCATTCTCTTTCTGTTAGATAACCATAACCATTTCTAATAATCATCGTAATAACTGTCATAGAGACTTCTTGAAGCTTTTCTACCTTTTGTAGATGAGTCTGAAACATAAACCCAGAACAAATTATTTGTCTAATTACATTAGTATTTAAAATAGGGATCAAAATTACAACCGAGAGTAAAATACTTGCACATATTTTATGACAGATGTAGTGATGAGGCGAAATCAAGTTAGTAATTAAAATAAATATTATTTGCATAAGTATGTTACTGTCTGAAATGTTCCAGCAGGTATACCTGAGCGGGGCATCCATGTACCAACCGTTTGGCATGTGTGTCTATGACTTTTTGAAACGGCCTCTAAACGCGGAGGGCTAAGTTTGAAAAATACCTCCATTTTTAACCAAACTCGGATTGAATTTTTTTCGAAAAAGCAGAAAAGTTAATGAAATTTAACCCTACTCTTTTTAAATTGGCACTTCGCGCGGATCATCTCGGACCTCAAAATTGCTCACCTTTTCCTCGATCATTTTACGACACGCATGGTAAAGCATGCGATATTAAGTGGTCCCTCCTAGCAGGTATAGCTAAAATGTGTGTGATCATGCAAGACAGTTACTAGTAACTCCGGTTCGCAGTTCTCCTCAAAGCATGTCAGTTACTTTATACTTATTGATTTTAAGTTCTTAAAAATGATATTCCGACCTCGAGGAAAGAAAAATCACGTTTATTCTATACTTACATTGTGGTGGTAATAATTTGCGAGCTTCACAACAAAATGACAACTTTTTATTGTTTTTCTCAGCAGATGTTATGTATTGAAGGATGTCAAGCTTCTCATCTTGGTTAAGCACTTCTGTCGCACACACTTTATCTGTAAAATCAGCTCCTGACATTATGGGAAATCGTATTTTGTAGACAGCATCTCCCAAAACACTCCGAATTGATGAACCACTTGTACATTTGCCCTTGGCCCAGGCATAGCAATACTGAAACAGCTCGATTTCTTGAATATCCAGATAATCATTTTCAAGTATACCCATGAGAGTTGCTTGCGATATACTAATAAAGTCCTTGGCAGAAAGAGCATTGACGGGGTTCCTGGCGATTATATCAATACACTTCTTGGCTAGATCTTCTTCGCCAAAGAACCTACTTTGCTCAAGTACAATACAAGCGTTGTTTGTATTCAGCTCTTTATCTAAGAATTCCACGCATAGCTGGACAAGTAGAAGTAGACGATACTTCTTGGCTGAGTGTAGTATGTGCATAACGTTGCTTCCAGTAAGTACCGGTTCTTCAGTGTAGATAAATCTGTACCAATATACGGTGTGTTTCATATATCTATAAATGGTCTTCAATTAAATTATTGAATAATGGATTTATTAGTAAACCTCAAGATCTTTAGGATATATATGTTACAGGGAATCTGTGAAATTAGGGATTTCATGAAATCCCTAGTGGATTCGTGTAATAATTTGCTTAATCAATTTCGATGTTTTTATTGAGAATTTTCATGTTTGCAATGTAGTATTTAACCGAAATTAATAGTAGATTTTGAATTAAAATACTCAAAGCACTCGATTGCCAAACTGTCATTCATGTAATACTTCAGTACCTCAATTTAGCGGAATTTTTTGTCTTATGTAACTTATGCCACATTTCCCCCCAAATTCTGTTATTTCGATGGTAATGTTATAAATTCCAATTCCTTTCGATGTGAAAAGGGATACACAGTTTTGAAGAACCACTAAACAGTCTTCCTGAATGGATAATTTTTCAAAATAGTTTTATAATCAATATGAGCTTATTCATTACACGAATTCCCTAGGGATTTCATGAAATCCCTAATTACACAGATTCCCTGTAACATATACGAACGTTATCGAAAAAGATGGGATGCAGAACATAAATCTGCATCTGCTTGTCCATAATAACTCCCAAATTATAAAACCGTTTATAACTTCGTCTAAATGTTTATATTAAAAATGTTTATTTTTTAAATCTAAACCAAAAACTGTCAAATGATGTATTTGTCTTTTTTGGCATCTAGATCATATCAATAATAAAAATAATAATGATAATTAAAATAATAACAACAATAACAACAATAATAATAACAATAATAACAAACATAAAAATAAAAAAGTATAATATAATAAACAACAATCACATAACTTGCCTGAGCATCTCCTTAAACGCATTTGGCTTTACGTCATTCACAATGACGTCATCAACATCGGGAAAGTCGCCACAAAACATTGACCAGAAGACTGGTGAAGCAGAGATGAGCATATACTTGTGTGCTTTGATCGGAACAGGTCTCTTTGAAAAATTTCATTAAATGTTTACAAAGCTGCTGTCCTGGTCTTTATGTGCAAAGCGAACAACATAGATATACATCTGAGCCCAGCTGCTCATTTGCTACGCTGTTGCACATCTACGTAGTAAATGTTCGGACAATTTAAAGAAACAGGATTCAGACAATTTCATGTTCACCTGTTTAAAATGCAAAATCCAATTTTTCTGGAACTGAGCACTTGAATCACATAAAGAATAAATAAAACAAATCTAAATTTTTGAGTCAGCAGCAATGATTTAACGATTAAACTCAATCCTTGGCGAATGTAAATAATCTTGAAAGCTCTCATTTTTTTTAAAATTTCATATGCTCTTTGAATGTATTTTCCTTTTTGATATTTTTTAGATATTTCATGCTTTTAAAATTTCACGCTCGCTTTACATTTGTGCATTTGCATTTGTCGTCAAATTAAGGTGGTTTAAGTCAGAAAAGTTATTTAAGAATCAATTAATATTGCGTTCTAATTTGAGACCACTTGAAGTCTATATCGACAAACCATCAGATTTCGAAGCAATAACTAGCAGCTCTCATTAGTAAGATGTAAATATAGGCCTTATTTCTTTTGAATAAATGTTTGCCAAACTTTTTCTGTGAGAGTAAATGTTAAGGAAAGGTGTTGCTGTGCCGCTTTTTCTTCAGATATTAAAAATGTGGATCCTATTTCCCATTCCTAGGATTTTTACAGAATACTAAGAAGATATTTATAAAAATATGCTTTTTAAAGAGGCATCTGTGTTTACAGATAAAATGCAATTGAATTAGTGGCTTCTTTCAGAAATCATTCAGAAATATTGACCTAAAGATCAACAGCTTATGTTGACTCAAAATATTAGCTCAAAATAAGTCAATATCTCCTCCATATCTCCTGAATATACAACAGTCAGCTGATTAGCAAGTTAGTGTGTGATCAAAGGAAACAATCGAAATAGTAATCAACTGAAAATAAATTGATTTTTTTACATTCCACTGTCAATTCAAGGTTTTGATTTTCTCACGTTTCTATATGTTATTTCAAGCGAACAATAGGCAAATCGAATAAGAGTCACATTAGCTAGGTTTTAAGTGACATAGATGTTCAAATTAAATAAACATAGTAATAGTAAAATGAATAAATATTCTGAAGGTTAAGATTTATATCAGTTAATAAAAAAGAAATGTCTACAGACCTTGAGGAGAAGCAGAGACGCTAAAAACCACATCGGTTGCTAAGTCATTTTCGAGCACAAATTTGTTCCTTTCCAACACTTTTTTGTTACATTGCCAGTCTTGCTTAGTACCACGGGTTGCCTTTTTACGTCGCTGGTTTATTTTAGTATAATTAGCCGCCATTATAGTCGTCACTTTCACTTTCCTATTTTGACAAACACAGTCTCGCTAGCTCGCCGGATTGATTCTCTAAGGTATACTGTCGCTGGGATTGAACTTGATTCAGGTGCTGCTCCGGTCTTATCCAAATATTATATTCTTCAATATTCGAAATTAAACTCGGTAATGTTCCTCAAAAATCTTATTGTATATCACTCTTCGGCACCTTCACTCTGTAGCGCCCTTGATTATCGCATATGACGCATTATCTTATGGGGAGGCAGACCGTATATGCCTGTGTAAAATCGATACATGTCTACTTTGCAAATGCTTTACGATCACTAGCGTAAAGCAAGAGGGTGAACAATTGTAGATACACATTGTTAATGAATATAGTCAGGGTGAAAGTCAAGTTTTCATCGATTTTTTTCAGCGGAGCTTCATATTTGACACACCACTAGACAATCATAACGTCTCGGCCAAACCGTAAACATTTCTCCCTTGAATTTTGAAATGATTTCTGAACTACCTGCCGTTGTTGCTGCGTCAATAGCTTGAACTACAACATATTGAACAACTTGTTGAACAAATTTTGTACAACTTGTTGAAAAACATGTTCAACTTGTTCAACAACATGTTCAACTTGTTTAACAACATGTTGAACAACATATTGACCATGTTCAACCTGTTCAACAACATGTTGAACATGTTGAGCATGTTCAATTTGTTCAACAACATGTTGAACATGTTGAACTTGTTGAACAACATGTTGAACAACAGCTTGTTGAACAACTTGTTTAAACAATTGTTGTACAACAACTTGTTGAACAATACCATAACGTAATAGGTTCCAAAAATAACACGTCTTTGAGTGGGCTTGCCATTCGAACACATTTTTAATGGGCTTGCCATTCGAACACATCTTTCAATGGTGTGCTCTTCTCTCACAAAGTGCTTACAGCCACCTGTGGAAATAGTCTATAATCACTTTATAGACATAAAATTAAATGAAACGGTGAAATTTTCATTCAAATCGGTTAGCCATGATGGAAGTTATCTACTTTTTTCACTTTTTTAAAGGTAAAATTTTAAGGTGAAACAATTATGCATACAACCACCTCTGCAAATAGCCTAGGACCACTTTATATCAAAACTAGATATAAAACTGAATCAAACGGTGATATTTTTATTCACATCGGTAAATCCTTGACGGAAGTTATGTACTTTTTTCACTTTTTTAAAAGTTAAAACTTTAAGGTAAACCATTATGCACACCACCACCTGTGCAAATAGCCTGTGATTACTTTATGTCAAAACGAGATATTAAACTGAATCAAACAGTAAAATTTTCATGTAAATCGGTTAACCGTAACGAAAGTTCTCTCACTTTTTCACTTTTTTAAAAGTTAAAAGCATGTCAAAATGATGCATACAGTCACCTGTGTAAATAGTCTGTGATCACTTTATGTCAAAACTAGTTATAAAAATGAATGAAACTGTAAAATTTTCATGCAAATCGGTTAACCACGACGGAAGTTATCTCACTTTTTCACTTTTTTTAAAGTTTCAATTATGCTTATAACCACCTATGTAAAAAGTTTATAACACTTACTGAACTTGCTGCCATTGTTGTTGCATCAATCGTTAATACCACTTAGACTTCGTCAAAAATGGTGTGTAACTCTCCAAACAGCACTTTTTTGCTGACTTGGCTGAATTTTGTTCTCCTGGGGGAAGCGGGTATCGGCACATAGTATGTTCTAGGGGTGTTGTAACACACTCTATGACCTAGGGTTAGGGTTATACCACTTAGGAGAGTCTAACGTTGTTGTGACGTCATCATGACGTCATCATGACGTCATTATGACGTCATTCGAACAGGCGCGCGCTTTATCAAAAAAAGCTGGGCCAGAAATCCTATGAGAGTTCTACGCCACCTGTGACGTCATTATGACGTCACTTCCTGGCGTGGAACTCTTGTTTCTACACTACTAAGAGTCCCCCGCTAGTTTGGTAACAGAATACTTGCTATGTCAATTGAAGTGGAAGTTCCGAGAAATGGCGCGTATAACTAAGGTCATAGCTGCCATGGCATTTTTTTTTAATTTGCATTTTTCAGCTTAAAAAGGAAAATAACCTATGTGGTACAACTCAAGTTTATGATCTTTCTTTGTGGAAGAAGAAAAGTAATCGGTTAAACATTTGCTGAAAAAAATAACCGCACGTCGAACAGCTTTCGTACAATGTCTGTCTCTGCAGAAGAAATAAACATAATTCCTGAAATATGGGGTATACAAACTTATGACTATAAGTAGAGACAGACGGAAGGATAAACATAGTGTTTCATAGTCCCCGGCTGAGAAATAATAGGATCTCTGTGAGACATCATGCACTTTACACGTCATACAAATCTATACTGCCTCCTTCGTATCTCAGAATATACTAAACAACTGAAGCCGCTAGAAAACAGAAAGGTGTCGTTAGCAATGGCTTGTTCCTAACAGGTTTCATGGATAATACTATGCCAAGGGGAACAACACTTCTTTTTCTTCCGCGGCTGCCAGCAGAACAAGTCACAGAATCAATGCTGACATTCAAATCAGGCACTATCAGACATAATTCAGATACAGCTGCCACAAACAAAATCCGCTTCAGCAATTTTAATCAGCTTTTCGTCAGTAACCTTCATTTAAATATTCTGGACATATTCTGGAACCTTCGCACAGTTACGTCAGGAAGCAGGGCGGCGACACACAGACTTATCGAATATTTTGGGGGGGGGGGTGGGGTGGACTTCCGATGCTACAGTAATGACACCTGACACACCACATTGCCATTGCAGAGAAGCCTGAACGTGTCTACAGAGCTGCGGGGTGGAATAGAATCTAGCCAAAGAAATATTCTACTGATTAGCTGCGTGTATCAGAGATGGAAGAACCACTGGTGGTTTCGTTTGTGATGAGGTTTGAGCGCTACATATCCCACTGTCCGCATACGTCAGCGATGGAAAATGACACTGAGATATATCCAGTCAGCAGAAAGCACTTGATGTGGTTCCATCCTCATTGATCTAGGGAGAGTATCACCTCGTTTGATACGCTGTATTTACTGTGATTAAAATTCAAGCTTTCATCCCTAGATTCTGGTAAGCTTCGATTGTATGCAGTACAAAGCAGTACAGCAAAGTGAACTTGGAATCTGAACATGAATTCATTCTAATGCTAGAATAAGCATTCAAAACGTGATTGGTTGGTGCGGACGTTTTTAAAAAATATTGCCTGAAAGGGAAATGCGGGTCGCTGGCAGGGATCTAATATTTGCTGCCAGACGTGGGACACCAAATTTTTGGTCATGTTCAAAGACCAATCCACTGTATTTATAAATTATCTTTAATGCTTTTAAAAATATTAAGAATTGAAAGGGTACGACAGCTACAGGCTTCTCACAAGATTTTGTGATGCGATCAAATAGAGACTTATCCTTTCGATATGTCGTCTCTGTTTGTTGAACTTACTATTCGCTTGAAGCTTGTTATATGGCAAAAAGTGCAAACTTGAGAAATTGCACAAAATGCATTGCACGGTGTCGCCTAAAGTGCCTTAAGACATAACCTTGGCAATGCCATATTGTTTCTATATAGGAATAAATAATGCACAGGATAACGACAAATATGACTTCTCTAAAGCTGCGAACAGAAACCTTATTCTTTTTGCTCGTATTACATAACAGTGTCATGTGCATGTATCTGTATAATGACACGTAATATGCTTTCAGATGAAAACACTTAATGGTGGTTAAAGCTATATCTTTATGTTAAGAAGTACATAACACTTTTCATGATTTCGTTTACTAGCATCTTCTTTTTTTTTTAAATTATAAACTAAAAGTTAAATTCATTATTCAAGGACTTAATAAAAGGCAGCTCCAGTTTAATGGAAAAAATAATGTTACAGAATATTAAGACCTATAGGATAAAAGGTTTGGTATGTATTCTCTGCTATAAATTAGGTTTAAATGTATAAATACAAATGTAGATACAACCAGGACTGTTAAAAAGCAACGTCAGATCCATAAAATGTCTAAATATAACGGTAGTGTATATGAGCCGACAGAACGATTCCGTATGATGCCAGGTAATGACGAAACGCGGAACAACGTCATACTGCACAATCTATGACAAATAACCGCACAGACAGTAATGCTGCTGACCTAAATCTTCTAATGAGCTACATGCAAATGAATATTCTGCAAGGTCGCTGAAATAAAAGAATGCCATGACTACTACGCTAATAACTATTCTGCAAGGTCACTACAGAATAATAACAAACGATCTCATTTTACGACATAAACGAGTAAAGAAAAAATATTATATCCATATCAATAGATCTTATGAAATGTTGGAATTATTTTAAATGGAAGGAAATATAGTCATTCTATTTCTCTTTTGATAAGCAAATTTCGCCATTATTTCCAAAATATTGTATATTTTGTGAAAATTATGTACTGAATTTAGGTAAAAATAAAATAACATAGTCAACACAAATACGGTTGGGAAACATCTTAAATCTGGGTACACACATTTAAGACCACACCCTGGACCTTATACGCAGTGGGCAAGACGACGAATAATGTGTGCGGAAGCTGCGTATTGGTGATATATGGTGCCATCAATTTTAATACACTGTAACAGTTTGTCTTATGGTTCTGAGTAAAGCAAACCACCATTACCGTTAAGACAATCGGTATCTTCCCCTGTCACAAGGACATTATCAACAGTTCTATGGTCCAATATACCAAAACCACAGACCATAGACAAAGGCACATGATATATATATATATATATATATATATATATATATATATATATATATATATATATATATATATATATATATATATACATATATTTATATATATATATATGTGTGTGTATATATATCCGAAAGTGCCTTATTTCTTCAAAAATATATAATTGCCTACTTGCTTGATACATTCTTAAAGCGTACTCTAAAATGAACACTGGGAAGTTAATATTCTTGTGGTCTACTTATAGTGGTGAATTAAAGTTAAATGTATTTTTTACCTGTTTGAATTATTATTTCTTACTCATGAAACCATCCAAATAGATTGCACTGTGTGGTTATTTAGGTTGGTGGTTATTTCGTGGCATTTTCCACTGTTGCATGTTATTTGTTATTGCGGGAGCTTTAGAGACAATAATCACACCTAGCCTGGCAGCTTAGCAAAATATTGCAACTATAATCGGTTTCGAACTTCCACAGTAAAGTATAATGCAATGATAAAAGTTGAAAAGTTGAAAAATTAGCAAGATTTCTCAGAAAAAGTCATGTAATGAATTATTTCTTTTCGAAATTCATTCGAATTTTAATGATATTTTCTCATGTCTTCATACTTTATCCAATAAATTTGCAGTTAAAACAGAGTCCCAAAATAGAAATCTTGATGTTGATTAAAAACCAAGTACTTCTCCAGGAGCTGTTCCTAAATATTAGAAACACTAGAGTAGTGGATCCAGAATGAAGTAGGGGATGGGGAGTGGGGGTGAGGGGTGTTGAACTTTTCGCTTTGGACTTGTAAACTATTCTTCTATATATATATATATATATATATATATATATATATATATATATATATATATATATATATATATATATATATATAGAGAGAGAGAGAGAGAGAGAGAGAGAGAGAGAGAGAGAGAGAGAGAGAGAGAGAGAGAGAGAGAGAGAGAGAGAGGACAACAGCTCAACAGCATAGATATCGATAAACAGATAGAGTTTATAGAATTTCCAAAATTACAACTAACAATGGAATGAATTCAAGCTTCATAATGCTTCCCCGTTGTAGAAAAGACAAAATCAGGACTGTTAGTATGAATGTTATTGGTAATACCCAGGGAGATTGTTTGCGGACTTACTAGCTCGACTGTAGCCTATATATTGTAAATCGCAGATGCCAACCAAGCCCTGCATTTAAAAAAGTATAAATTTTCTAATATGTATATAGTCGCATACATGTATTAAACAAAACCGGAAATATGTTTACGCTAAGTAATACCAGAACATTTCTTTTGATATATTTCTAAATTTGATATAGCTGATATATTTTATTAGGATATATAGAATAAATTGCTTAATTATCCCATTGTATTACAATTGCCTTCAATAATGCTTTTTTTCCGTTGTACCATCAATGACATATATAATTGATTAAATGAGAGCGTGTTACAGAATCAATGAGGTTTCACAGATGAAGCAAAATCAAGACATGACGTGGTTGTTAAGTCTTCGAAATGCGTGATCAAGGTCCCGATTTGAGGGATTCTTTTGAAACTTATGCGTTTGGTTATGGAGGGATAGTTATTTTAAACCACTCTACTTTTGAGGGTTGTTTCAAAAATTAACTTGTTCAATATGTCAGTTGTTACCCCTGGGAATTCCTGCATTGGCGTTGTGTCCGTTACTTGGACAGTTACTGGCGTTGTCTCGCATATGTTACGACACACGCACAGGTGAGCACCTGCCACTGAAGCTCGCAAATAATGAGCCCCCGCCTTTCCACTCCCCTCCCTGGCGCGGCATAGCTGACGAAATAAACATTTCTCGGTCCAAACAGTGGGTGGTATGCGTTACGACACATGCACCGGGGAACACTTGGCGCAGATGCTCGCAGATAATGAGACCCCGCCCTTCCACTCCCTTTCCTGGCGCCTAATGCCAAAACACGACATAGCAGAAGAAATAAACATTTCTCGGTCCAAATAGTGGGTTGCAAACGCTACGACATATGCACTGGGAAGCACTTGCAAAGCGCGCTCGCAAATAGCGAGCCTCCCACTCCGTCTGATATCAAACACATGATAGCTGAAGAAATAAACTTTTCTCGGTCCAAACAGTGGCTCGCATAGGGTACGACATATGCACTGGGGAACACTTGTAGCGTCAGTTCCCAAATAAAGACCCCCATCGGGCTTGATATCAAAACACGGGATGGCTGAATAATCAAACATGTCTCCGTCCAAACAGTGTTTCGTATGAAAGAAGTACACGTCAAGTCAACTAGATCAGTATCTGGATAATATTTTAAAGATTGGGCGTATTGAAATTTGTGGACTGGGTAAAAACAACGTCATCGTTGCTGAAAGACCTCCTAGCTTATATGTGTAGGATAAATGTATATGGAAAGGATGCAGCAACCTGAAAGAGAATAGAGGATAATCTATGGATTGCGGAACGCACTTTATGCATGTTTAGCCATGGTAGCGTTCATTTAAGTGTTGGTAATTATGCTTATTAGATACTAGTTTTTACTTACACTTGGGTATTACATATTAATTAAAATTGTCAACTGGGCATTAATTCCGTACAACGGGACGCTTTGCAAAAACGGGCTTGAATAAACAGAAGCGCACAGGCGAAAAATTGAAATGTAAAAGAAAGGAAAATTAAAAGTATAACTAACAGTACAGATTTCTTGCAAACACAAACAGAAGTACACTATTTAATATTATTTATTATATTAATTAATTGATGTATTGGTGCGTTTTCATTTATATTTCAGCTTATTTGAAATCATTGACACGAGAAGGTGTTAATCTGGAATACATTACAAATGATGTCCAGTCATCTCAAATGAACTGGCAATTTCTTCATAGATGACCGTATTATCAATACCACTTTTGGCACTAATGCTAATGTCTTTGCGTGGTATGTCATAGGCTGAGTTATGTGCATGGTAAGCCAAGCTGTCTTCCTGCCTTGTTGATGTATCTGCCTCGAACATGCACTTGACAGTGCTATCAATACCACTCATGACATTAATACTAATGTTTTAATTGTGATACTCTCATTGTCTTGATTATGCACATAGTTGATGTTGATGTATCTACCTCACACGTGCTTTTGGATCCAGAGTTTGCTTGTTTTTTTTAACCATGACCATTGTTTGCATTCTCTTTCTGTTAGATAACCATAAGCATTTCTAATAATCATCGTAATAACAGTCATTGAGTCTTCTTGAAGATTTTCTACCTTCTGTAGTCTGAAACATAAACTCAGAATAAATTATTTGTCTAATTACATTAGTATTTAAAATAGGGATCAAAATTACAACCGGGAGAGTAAAATACTTGCACATATTTTATGGCAGATGTAGTGATGAGACGAAATCAAGTTAGTAATTAAAATTAATATTATTTGCATAAGTATGTTACTGTCTGAAAAGTTCCAGCAGGGAAACCTAAGCGGGGCATCCATGTACCAAACGTTTACCACGTGGATCTATGACTTTTTGAAACGATCTCTAAACGCGGAGGGCTAAGTTTGAAAAATACCTCCATTTTTAACCAAACTCGGAGTGAATTTTTTTCAAAAATGCAGAAAAGTTAATGAAATTTACCCCCACCCTTTTGAAAGAAATTGGCACTTCGCACGGATTATCTCGGACCTCAAAATTGCCCACCTTTTCCTCGATCATTTTACGACACGCATGGTAAAGCATGCGATATTAAGTGGTCCCTCCTAGCAGGTATGGCTAAAATGTGTGTAATCATACAAGACAGTTACTAGTAACGCCGGTTCGCAGTTCTCCTCAAAGCATGTCAATTACTTTATACTTATTGATTTTAGGTTCTTAAAAATGATATTCCGACCTCGAGGAAAGAAAAATTACGTTTATTCTATACTTACATTGTGCTGGTAATGATTTGCGAGCTTCACAACAAAACGCCAACTTTTTATTGTTTTTCTCAGCAGATGTTATGTATTGAAGGATGCCAAGTTTCTCATCTTGGTTAAGCACTTCTGTCACACACACTTTGTCTGTAAAATCAGCTCCTGACATTATGGGAAATCGTATTTTGTAGACGGCATCTCCCAAAACACTCCGAATTGCTACGCCTCTTGTACATTTGCCCCTGGCCCAGGCACAGCAATACTCAAACAACTTGATTTCTTGAATATTTAGATAATCATTTTCGAGTATAGCCGTGAGAGTTGCTTGCGATATACTCATAAAGTCCTTGGCAGAAAGAGCCTTGGCGGGGTTCCTGGCGATAATATCAATGCACTTCTTGGCTAGATCTTCCTCGCCAAAGAACCTGCTGTGCTCAAGTACAATACAAGCGTTGTTTGTACTCAGCTCTTTATCCAAGAAATCCACGCATTTCTGGACAAGTAGAAGTAGACGATACTTCTTGGCTGCGTGTAGTATGTGCATGACGTTGCTTCCAGTAAGTACCGGTTCTTCAGTGTAGATAAATCTGTACCAATATAATGTGTGTTTTATATATTTATCAATGGTCTTCAATTGAATTATTGAATAATGTGTTTATTAGTTAACCTCAAACTCCTTAAGATATATAAGAACAGAGAAACCATATCACAAAAGACCGGATGTAGGACAGATCTACACATTCTTGTCTATAATAACTCACAAATTATATAACTGTTTATGAAATCGTCGAAATGTTTGTATCGAAAATGTTTATTTTTGTCAATCTGAGCAAAAAAATCAAATGTTCGATTTTCAAATATGTCAGATGTCATTACGTTCCTTTTCTTTGTATCAACTACTCTGTTTTATAGTGTACAAACTGTTTACGTTTTAATACATCAGGCCGAACATATAGAGCACCAGATACCTTTTGTCCGCCTATTATAATATTTTGGGTGCTACTTCATCCAGCATATTGTAGTTTCCCTTATTCATTACTGTGCAAATGTAGCCGTAAAACATGAGTGAAAGACTATATTGTCCTATTATCTTGCTTTAATTGCCAAAAGAACTAAGAAAATATGTTAGCAAAGCAGCTAAACTGTCAAATGATGTATTTGTCTTTTTGGCATTTATATCTAATCAATAATAGTAATAATAAAAATAAATAAATAAATTGTATTAATAATAATAATAACAGAATAAACAATAATCACATAACTTGCCTAAGCATCTCCTTAAATGCCTCCGGCTCTATGTCATTTACATTGACGTCATCACCATCGCAAAAGTCGCCACTAAACATTGACCAAAAGACCGGTGAAGCAGAGATAAGCATATACTTATGTGCTTTGATCGGAACAGTTCTCTCTGAAATGTCACATTAAATGTTTACAAAGCCGCTGTCCTGGTCTTTAGGTGCAAAGCGAACAACATAGACATTTCCTAAGCTGTTGCACATCTAAACCCAGCAGCTCATCTACGTATTAAATGTTCGAACTATTTAAAGAAACAGGATTCACGCAAAAAGAAAAAGTAAAACAAATCTAACTTTTTCAGCTGGCAGCAATGATTTAACCCCAGTATCTGTTACGATCAAGCACAGTCACTGCCGAATGAACAATACGCTTAAAAGTTCTCATTTTATTTTAATTCCACATGCTCTTCAAATGTATGTTCCTTTTTAGATATGTCATGCTTTTGAAATTCCACATTATCTATTTGCATATTATTGTCTGCACTTCTAGTCACATTTACATGTTATTTTCTGCATTTCTTGTCACATTTACATTATTTCCTGCATTTGTCGTCAAATTAAGATGGTCAGTCAAGTTATTTAAGAATAAATTAATATTGTGTTTTAAAATAACCACACAGCCCTAGGCCTAATTTGAGACTAATTGAAGTCTATATCGACAGGCTATCATATTGCGAAGCAACAATCAGCAGCTATGGTTATTGATGTGAATATAGGCCTCATGTCTTTGGAACTGATGTTTGCCAAACCTTTTCTCTGAGAGTGAATGTTAAGAAAAATGTTGCTGTGCTGTTTTTTCTCCAGAAATTAAAAATGTAAATCCTATTTCCCTTGCCTGAGGTTTTTACAGAATGCTAAGAAGATATTTATAAAAAATATGCTTTTACAAGTAGCATCTCTGTTTAGCGATATATGCAATTGAATTGGTGGCTTCTTTCATAAATCATTCAAATGTGTAGACCTAAAGATGAACAGTTTATGTTGACTCAAAATATATGTTCAAAATAAGTCAACACCTCATATATCTCCTAAATATACAAAAGTTAACTGATTAGCATGTTTATTTGTGATTATAGAGAAGGCTCGAAATACAACTGAAAATAAATTATTTTTTCATTCCAGTATCAATTCAAGGTTTTGATTTTCCCACGTTTCTATGGTTATTTCAAGCAAATAATGCAAGGATTTAAGAATCACATTCGCTAGGTTTTTCGTGACATGGATTGTAAATGTTGAATATTGCACTATTTTGATGTAATTTGTTCAGCATAAATGAAATAAATAAAGTAATAGAAAATGAATAAATATTCTGACGTTTAAAATAAGAATTATATGAGTTAATAAAAAAGGAAATGTCTACAGACCTTGAGGAGAGGCAGATACGCTAAAAACAACATCGGTTGCTAAGTCATTTTCAAGCATAAATTTGTTCCTTTCCAACACTTTTTTGTTACATTGCCAGTCTTGTTCGGTACCACGGGATGCCATTTTAGTTTGCATGTTTTTTTCAGTATAATGGGCAGCCATTATAATCCTCAGTTTCACTTTCCTATTTAGAACGACACAGTCTCACTAATTCGTTGGATTGTTCTCTTTTGTTTACTGTCGCTTATTGTATATCAATCTTTGGCACTTTTACACTGTGGAGACCTTTATCCTCGCATATGGCGCATTATCTTTTGGGAGGTATATCGTATATATATGCCTGTGTCAAATCAATACGTGTTGACTTTGCAAATATTGTACGATCAATAGCGTAAAGCAAGAGAGTGAACAATTGTAGAGAACCTTGTTAATGGTTTGTCTACAGCTTAAATCTTTTCCTATGAATATCCAATTTACTATTCTAAAATCAAGAGAGTGAACAATTGTAGAGAACATTGTTAATGGTTTGTCTACAGTTTTAAATCTTTTCTATGAATATTCAATTTACTATTCAGAAAGCTGCAATTCGAGGCGATCTAGAAAAGACAAGCTGAAGGAGAGTCTTAAAACAGCGAAACTTCAAGCACAAATCGTTTCCTGGCTAAGAAACCACGAGTGACTACGTCACGAGTTTGTTTCTCCCCAGGAAACCATCTGTGCGAGACGTTTTTCAGTTTTAAACCATAGTTCTACTGAAATATTAAATATTAAAAATTAAACGTTTTTTTCGCAGTCTGCAATGATGCGCTTCAGTGACAAGACTATGTTTGATTTTTAAGTTTGATTATTTAAAAAATAGTGTCAAAATGTGGCAGCCTGTCTAATGTTACAGATATAGATTTTCAGTTTTAAAATTAAAAATAAAAGAACTGGCCAAACCCTAGAGAAGACAAGTTCCAGATCCGATCTTATATCACCGGGATAAAATACTGTGAAGGCACTATTTAACACAAGTGGCTAAGAATCTTTTCCAGAATTCTAGAACAGAATGAAGAGTACTCAAGATGATTTTATGATTACCTTTTTTATGGGATGCACTTAAATTATATAGTATTATATATTACGATTTTATTTTAGTAGTTTATATATAAACTTTTGATGTTAGATACAAATACTCTTGCATGTTAAATTTCTCCATGTTATGTAGCGCTTTTATAATGTTCTTGAAGAGCGCATTACAAGAAAACGCAGTAATAATAATAATAATAATAAAAATGTTGAAAATTCAGTGTAAAAACCCCAAGCTATAACGAGTGTTTTGGGATAGTGGATTATTCTGTATATATCATGAACAGAGTAAAAATGATATGCTCTTTGACATGTTTGATAAACGAAGCTCGAATAAAAAGAGTCGGCATAATTACAAATGATAATGGCCAGAAATAATAAAAATAACTGTGCAAGTGTTGCGCAGAATTGCAAATAGTGCATCATTTTCGTTAAAGGGTTTTTCGACTTTGTGAACACGCAAAATGGACACGCAGCCGAACGAATAGAGACACTGTTCAGAGTTCTTAAGATGATGCTTGTGCAAATTAAAAACTGGCGTCATCAGAAGGGGTTTCGTGGCTAAGAATTCCCATGCAAAGACATTGGGTGGCGTCACAACTATGTAAGATAATAACAACTCATGGTATGGACTTCATGGAAGAAAAGCCCAGAGATGTCCCCTCTCGGTAGGGGAGGGAATAGGGTGAGAGGTCATCAAGATTGGATCCAGGATTTTCCATGGAGGCTGGCGGGGAGAGGGGCGGGAGGAAGGGGATCGCAATTTCGAGAAAAACATGCAAACATTTTCCTGGAGCAACAATTTTCTAGGATTGTTTTTGTTGTTTTACATGGAGGGGCGTGAGGGGGTCCTGACTCAATTATCTACCCCGAAAGAATTCAGCCCGGGAAGTGGGGAGCAGGCACTTGGCATCATATAAATTTAAATGCGAGTCCAAAAAAAATCTTGGAAAAAGCGTGCAATTTCAGGATTAGACGACGTCGGTATTCATTCAATAGTGTGCCCGCAATAAAAGAGGTTATTTCCGTTTCCAAGGCTTATTTTTTGTTCTATGATGGTAGTAACTTACGTTACTGCGCCTTTTCCCTTACATATATATTTTCGTAAAATTTTACCCTCGGAATTGAGGGATGGTCGGGGACCATTTACAGCAGTATTCGCATTTACATAAAGTGGGCATTTTTTAACCTTTTCTTCTTTTTTCGTTGGTTTTGGCGAATCCACAATTTTTTACCTCAATGATCACGGTGAAAGTCAAGTTTTCATCAATTTTTTTTCAGAGGAGCTTAATATTTGACACACCACTAGACAATCATAAGGTCTAGGTCAAACCGCAATTTCTAAGGTCAATGTCAGAATGAGGTCAACATATTTTCAAAACGCCTATTTATCATGAAAAATGGTCAGAAAGGCGCTCAAACCCTGGTTGAATACAGAAATATATTCAGTACGGGGTAACCATGCATCCTGAACCTTAACCTTGAGGGCAAGGTCAAAGGTCACGTCAAAACCGGAAGTTAACCATTATCTTGAGACAGAGAGATTTTGAGCTCATTTTAATTCCTTTAAGCCGAAACAACGGTATCTCCGTAACCTTAGCTTCTCAGTGATGGTCAAGGTCAAAATCCGGAAGTTGATCAATATCTCGAAAAAGGTAAGAAATAGGGTGATTTTGAGCTCATTTTGTACCCTTTGGGCCAAAACGGCGACAAAGAAGGGATACCTTGGTAAGTTTGATCTCTCCGCCATAATGTAATACAAACATTTTGTTGTGGGGTTTTTGCCAGTGTTCCATCTCGCTATCTAGCCGAATTCGGTCCAGTTCAGCCTTAAATTTGTCTGATGCACATGTAAGAAGACATCATAATGGCCGTCTTAGAGCGTTCGGGCGAATCATAATACGCATTATAGCATATAATCATAGCTCAAAAACATATGTAATCACACATCATATAAAGATCATAATGAACATTTAGAATGCTGTAACACATCATAACACTAATTATAAAACGTTAGGGCACATCGCAATACACATAATAGAACATTAGAAAATATTATAGTACACATTATAGAACACTAGAACACATCATAATACACATTACAGAACGTTAGAACATAACATAGTGCACATTATAGAAGGCAAACATGATATAAAATGCTGAAGAGAAAACAGTACATGTTGTACAGCAGTCAATGTACAACTATTTAGTATTATACATACCGGCGTTTGGTGTGGTACAGTGTGTAATATATGATGTAGTATGCAGTATGGTATGAAGCGTGTAGTATTGTATGTAGTATGTGGTATGGTATATTGTAAGTAGTATGATGTGTAGAGTGCAGTATGGTATATGTTATGCATGTATGTAGTGAGTAGTATTGTATGTAGTGTGTGGTATGTCGTATGTAGTGTGGTATGTAGTGAGTAGTATGGCATGCGGTGAGTAGTATGGTATGTAGTGTGTAGTATGGTATGTAGTGAGTAGGTAGGAAACAAGAGTTCTACTGCACTTTGTGACGTCATACTGTCTGGAAGTGACGTCATAGCGTCTGGACCCGAAGTGTTGTCTGGAACGGAAGTGAGGTGATAGGCGTAGTCATGGCAACGTGTTGTTGTGATGGCAACGAAGCATGGTAACGTGACGTCATAGGCGAAGCCATAGGCGTAGCCATAGGTGTAACCCTGATAACAAAGTGAGGACCCCCCCCCCCTAGGCGGCAGTCGGGACTGACCCCCCCCCAGGCGGCATTCGGGACTGACCCCCCCCCTCTAGGCGGCAGTCTGGACAGACCCTATGGTAAAAAGTGTGGACCCCCCCTCTCCGGCGAGCAACATTCTGTCAAGTCAGCTTAAGCTACACACCACAATTTGCTCACATCCGAGGGGTATATAAGGGATGAGCACCCAGCACCAAGCATTGACAGTCATATCGGTAAGTGGAGCAAGGAAGCAAAAGTTGTAGAACCACAATTGGATCACATCACAGTGGTATATAAGGGATGATATCCAGTGACAGCCAGTTGCAACCATTTCGGTAAGTGTTTATTGAAACTTTATGAATAAAAAGTGAACCTTGTAAACAAACTTTGGTTATTGGCATAATTGAAACTTTGTAAACAAACTTTGTAAACAAGATTTGTAAACAAACTTTGTAAACAAACTTTACTTATTTGCATTCTTGAAACTTTGTAAACAAACTTTGTAAACAAACTTTGTAAACAAACTTTAGTTATTTGCATAATTGAAACTTTGTAAACAAACTTTGTAAGCAAACTTTGTAAACAAACTTTGTAAACAAAAATTTGTAAACAAACTTTGTAAACAAACTTGAGTTATTTGTATAATTAAAACTTTGTAAACAAACTTTGTAAACAAACTTTAGTTATTAAAACTTTGTAAACAAAATTTGTAAACAAACTTTGTAAACAAACTTTAGTTATTTGCATAATTGAAACTTAGTAAACAAACTTTGTAAACAAACTTTGTAAACAAAAGTTTGTAAACAAACTTTGTAAACAAAATTTGTAAACAAACTTTGTAAACAAAGTTTAGTTATTTGCATAATTGAAACTTTGTAAACAAACTTTACAAACAAACGTTATTAACAAACTTTGTAAACAAACTTTGCAAACAAACTTTGTAAACAAACTTTAGTTATTTGCATAATTGAAACTTAGTAAACAAACTTTATAAAGAAACTTTGGTTATTTGCTTAATTGAAACTTATTGAAACTTTGTAAACGATAACTTTCATTATACCTGGTCGATTTGCATGAAAATTTCACTGTTTGATTCAGTTTTATGTAAACTTTTGTTATAAAGTAGTCATGAGCTATTTGCGCAGCATGTTGTATGCATATTTACCGCCATTTTAATTTAAAATTGTGATAACTTTCATTATAGTTGACTGATTTACATAATAATTTCACTGTTTGATTCAGTTTACAGTAGTTCTTCGCGGATGAATACCATTTAGCAGACCATTTAACTTCACCGCTAGATGTCTCTGCTTTACAGCAGTACAACTGTAAGTGAGACATTCATATCAAGCAACTATCTACTGAGTCAACAATTTTTAAACACGTTTGAAAAGTTACACACCATATTTTGATTACATGTAAGTAGCATAAAAGCATGAATGAAACATGTCAACCAGTGATAAATTCTGCTGAGTCAGCAATTTTAACAATTTTTACACACCATATTTTGATTACATCAAACGGGTATAAATTCTGCTGAGTTAACACACCATCCAAGTGGTATAAAAGGAAGAGTGAAACGTATATTTTACTTCATTTCAGCTCTAGCAACAGCAACAGCAACAACGATGGCAACAGTCTACTGTCATGATTGTGATGTGACATTTCCATCTCTGGAAGTGTTCGTGGCAGAGCTTGTTGAGCAGATTGAAGCCAAGAGACGAAAGACCTTACAAGATGGTGTTGAAAGACCTGATCCAGTCCTCTGCTGTAAATGCATCAAAATATTTCCATCTTTGGATGCATTTGAGACACATGCATGCATGTCTCAGGAAGAACAAAGAAAGAAAGAGACAGGACAAGTAGGCAGAGGCAGAAGAGTGAGTCTTGGTGGAAACGCACAGGAAAGACGGTTTGAGCCTGAAGATGGATCGGATTTGCTACTTGAAATGCGACAACAAGAGAACCGGATTAGGAGACATTTGCTAGAGACGTTAAACCATGGCATGAAATGGTACATTGTGGTACATGCACGCTTCAAGAAAATGACACCAAATGCTGAAGGCGTTATGGTAGAACACGTGGATAATGCATTCATCAGCAGTCCGACATATACAGCATACAATCCAGCAGATATTGAGAAGGACTTACCAGAAGCCTATAAAGAATTGTTTACCAGGTTTGATGAACATGAGCGACAAGGCTCTGGCTGGGTGTTGGATAACATATTATTCATTGAAGTGCATACAGCTACGTCAGCGCCTCTGGAAGCAAGCAGTTTTATCCCACTACCGAAGAAAGTAAAGGCGGTGCTAAACATTCAGAATAAAGACAACAAGTGCTTCTTATGGTCTGTATTGGCTCACCTTCACCCTTCAACAAATAGAAACCCAGAGCGTGTGCATCAATACAAAGCATTTGAGAACGAATTGAAGGTGGAAGGCATGACATTTCCCACACCGATTACGGACATTCCAAAGTTTGAAAAGGAGAATGATGTATCCATCAACGTGTTTGGATATGAACATGATGTAGTTGTTCCCATACAACTAAGTCGAAACACCAGTGCCAGAGAAATCAACTTACTTTTGATTAGCAATGACAAGACAAGACATTACTGCCTCATCAAGAATTTCAGCAGACTTATGGCTTATCGTACCAAGTATAATGGAGCAATGTTTTATTGTTTCAACTGTCTTCACGGGTTTATGCGACAAGATCTGTTAAACAAGCATCGTGAAGTGTGTGGCAAGCATGGAGCACAACGTTTATCATTCCCCAAGGAACCCTTCATCAAGTTTAAGAATGTAGCCAAACAACAGCGAGCGCCGTTTGTCATTTATGCAGACTTTGAATGTTTCACGAAAAAACATGAAGGAGACAAGTATCAGCATCATCGTCCAACCAGCTTTGCCTATGTGGTTGTCAGCCAGTATGATACACGTGCCCCAGTCGTGTATCGAGGAGATAATGCCGTGAAAGTCTTTTTAGACCATATGGTGAATGAGCGTGATCGTATTGTACATGGCTTGCTACAGCCAAAGAAAATGGTCATGACTCGTGAAGATGAAGAGCATTATAAGAACGCCACAGATTGCTACATTTGTCATGAGCCTCTAGGAGCAGATCATGTGAGAGATCATGACCATATCAATGGCAAATACCGTGGAGCTGCACATCGTGAAAGCAATTTGCAATTTCGACTTAGAAAAGATCAGCAGGGAGATAAAGATTCTTTCATCATTCCTGTCTTTTTCCACAATTTACGAGGCTATGACAACCATTTGATCATGGAAGAAATTTGAAAGTTCAAAAATGAGACGATTACAGTCATTCCCAACACCGTTGAGAAATATATTGCATTCACCATGAACAATCTGAAATTTACAGACAGTTATCAGTTCATGAGTACTTCTCTACAGAAGTTGGTATCCAACCTGGCGGCAGAAGGGAAAGACAACTTTTATAACATGACGTCACACATTCACGATAGCGACCAACAAGATTTACTTTTGAGAAAGGGAGTGTACCCTTATGATTACGTGGACGAGCCATCCAAGTTTGCTGAAACACAACTGCAGTCCAAGGATAACTTTTACAGCCTGCTCAGTGAAGAAGACATTAGCGATGAGGATTATGCGCATGCGCAGAAGGTGTGGGAGACATTCCACTGTACTACATTTGGTGAATACCATGACTTGTACCTGAAATCAGATGTGTTGCTGCTGGCTGAAAACTTTCGTCACGTATGTCTCAACACGTATTAATTCGGATCCTGCTCACTACTATACAGCGCCAGGACTGTCCTGGGATGCCATGTTGAAAGCGACAAAGGTGAAATTGGAATTAATCAACGACATTGATATGTACCAAATGGTTGAACAAGGTCTACGGAGAGGAATATCTGTGATCACACACAAGTATGCGAAAGCAAATAACCCCTACGTAGCAGATTACGATCCCACGAAACCAACCAACTACTTGACGTACCTGGATGCAAACAACTTGTATGGCTGGGCCATATCGCAAAGCATGCTGAAAGTGGATTTATGTGGGTGAGCGAGCCAGAATCCATTGACTTTATGGATGTGGATGAAGATGACGAGATTGGGTACATTTTAGAAGTGGATTTGGAATACCCATATTCGATCCATGATCATCATAATCACTATCCAGTGGCTCCAGAACGGAAATGTGTGAAGGTGGGAGAATTGTCGAAACATAGTCAGAAGCTGCGGAAAGATCTAAACATGAAAGGCAAGCCTAGTGAAAAGCTCATTCCCAACTTATGCGACAAGAAGAAATATGTACTTCATTATAGAAATTTAGAGCAATATGTCTCACTGGGATTGAAAGTCACGAAGGTGCACCGTGCCATCATGTTTGCACAGAGCAAATGGTTGGCAAAATACATCTCCTTGAACACGGAAAAGAGAAAGTTGGCGAAGAACCCGTTTGAGAAAGACTTTTTCCAATTAATGAACAACTCTGTGTTTGGCAAAACCATGGAAAATGTGAGAAAACGCATGAATGTTGAACTTGTTCACCAGGAAAAGCGGTTCAAGAAACTTGTGGCCAAACCTTTCTTCCACAAATTTAGAATTTTCAACGAAGATTTAACCGCGGTACATTTGCGCAAAGAGGATTTGCTTCTTGATAAACTCATTCAAGTCGGCTTCACCATTCTTGACCTCAGCAAAGTGCTCATGTTCCACTTTCATTACAACTACATCATGACCAAGTATCCCGACGCCAAACTCTTGTTCAGCGACACCGACAGTCTATGTTATGACATAGAAACGGACGATATCTACAAAGACATGCAGGAAGATGCAACTTGTTCGACACAAGTGACTATCCCCCAGATCATTTCCTGCATTCCAACGTGAATAAGAAAGTGCTTGGGAAAATGAAAGATGAGACGGCGGGCATTCCCATAGAAGAGTTTGTTGGACTTCGACCGAAAATGTACAGTATGATATATGGTGGGAAAGAAAAACGTACGGCCAAAGGTATCACTCGCGCGTGTCAAAGACGGATGAAACATCAGCAGTATAGAGACAGTTTGTTCAATCAAACGCAAACGATGACCACAGGACACATCATTCGCAGTCATGACCACCAGATTTTCTCGGAGAAGTTGAGGTAAGTGGCTCTCTCTCCCTTTGATGACAAGCGATATGTGATGAGTGATGGCTATTCCACGTTGGCGCATGGGCATTACAGTATATAAGGGGGAGACACTTCAACTTTAGAGTTAGTTGAGGTGTGAACACTGAAGCGTCAACATGAATCGGAAAAGATCTGCAACAACGGATATGGATACTCTTGCTGATACAGTCAAAGACATGAATGTGAAACATCCTGATACTACCATCAAGAAATTAAAAGTGGAGATAGCACCAACACCACAGTCGTGGGATGGAATGCTTTCTTTAGGCAATGGAAAATATATCAAGATTATGAAACAAAGTAATGAAGGCGTGGTAAACATTCGCAAATACCTCAGAGATGAGGGGACTGGAAAAAACCGTCCGACGAAAAAGGGTATCTTGCTGACAATACCTGAATGGAAAATGCTGAAGAAGCAGGTGAAAGAAGTGGATAAAAGGCTTCGCAGACAAGACGACAAGTCATAACAAGGTAACAATCATGAATGCACTCATGTTGGACGATGGTGTTTACCTTAAAGTTAATGAGAGGAATGAAGTGATGATGGGTTCTCGGAGAAGTTCTGCTTATCGGTTTAAACCTGAACTGTGGAAAGACTTTAAAAACATACCGCTTGAACCTGGGTTTGAACGCAGACTTGAAAATAAACTGGAAGTGACGGTGGCTGAATATGATTCTAAGATACGTGTGACATTCTGTAGAAATCTTTTACAGGATTATCCAAAGGATTATAAGGGAGTTGTGCCAGATACACCATATGCACAGTTGATCTTCTTTGATATGAAGAATTGGCACGCAGTCTTACGATTCCTAGAAGCTATACAACATCCGCTGTTCAACATCATCCGAGTATAAAAGATGGAAGACTATTTGTTGGATTATGAACCCATGACATATGGATTCTCATACATGAGAAACTTATGTGATGACATTGTGCTACGACATTTTGGAAAGTTTATCATACTATCGCTTGACGAACAATCCGTGTTGAAAGATCATCTAGACAAGTTGAGAATACCCGGCTTTCTGCTTCACCTTTCAAATGATATAGAAGTGCGTGTGATTCAGAACTGTCTAGACGTGTTTGTACAATTTCGCCAACATGACGAGCTTACAGAACACTACGACATCATCACCCTCAGCACAGTGGAATGGAACGCGCTGTTGCAAGCATTGGATTGGGAAGACCCTTGTGCTTGAATTCAAAGAGCATGGAATACAACTTATGCAGGGTACCAAATTCATTGAGCTGACACAGCCTATGCGGCTGATGCGGTTGATGGACTTGAAGGATTTGAACTGAAACTGTCTGAACATGTTACTGCGAAAGTGATAAAGTTTTGTGATGTGCGTTATGTCAGCTTTCATAGCATTTACAAATACGGGTATAATGTCTATGATACCTATATCAATTTAAATTCTGACGAATGGTATTCATTGATGAATGTATTGAAAAAATGAATGTGTTTGTAAATAGTGTTTGTAAATGAAAACTTTGTAAATAGTGTAAATAGAATTTGTAAATAGTGTAAATAGAATTTGTAGTTAAGAATTTGTAATTAAGTGTTTGTAAATAGCGTTTGTAGTTAAGAATTTGTAAATAGTGTAAATAAAATTTGTAAATAGTGTAAATAGAGTTTGTAAATAAAATTTTGTAAATAGAGTTTGTAAACTTTGTATATAGAGTTTGTAAATAAACGTATGTACAACACAATAAACAAGACTGTTTGAAACTTGGGTTGTTTTATTTAACAACAACAACAACAACAACAACTTAACTAATATAACAACAACTTAACTAATATAACAACATAACTAATATAACTTAACTACTACAATAACATCATTAATAAAACAACAACATTAATAAAATAACATTAATAAAACAGTGGCTTATAATGTCTATAAACAAAATCCTTTACAATAAAATCACCATCCTTTCTTTTTAATATATTCACAATATCAAACATACTCTGACCTCAAGCTCTATGCCATATATAATATACACAATAAAAACCACATGACGATGATATTGGCGTTTGTAATGATATAGAATTATACATATAGTCATTTCTTAAAAACATGTCTAAACGATCATCGAGAGGTAACAGTCCATAAGAGTCAAAATATTCCACAGGGTCTTTATCATAATACACTGCCACCCAATGTTCTCCTGGTTCATCTTGATCGTCTGTGTTGATCACATAGGCGCCGCGTTGTAAAGATGGCAACTGGTCCATGGCAAACAAGCCTTGAAACAAGTCTTTTGTCATAACATCATGACTCAATATGGCATCAATCTGCTTCGTGTTCATGACTGGTAGTCGAATTGGATGCTGCGATTTGCACTTATTTCAATAATGTTGTCAAATTCAGCATAGACAATGACATTGATGGTATGTTGCAAAGCCCTAGCAAAGTTCATTTCTAGCCGCAAATTCCCATGCTTGATCAGGGGAAAATGATCATCACCATCATAATCCGGTGTTAAGTCAAACGAAAATAAAGCATAACCTCTAGGCCAATCTTCCCGTTTTATAATGGAACTCTTCTCACCATTCAATCAATCAAACGATTTGTAAAGCGTTTCAAAAGCGTCCAGGTATTTGTTCTGTGTAATGTCAAGCTTGAGAGGTTTAGAAAGAACTGGTTCACCATCCGTGTACAGTTGCATATAGTCCAGATCAAAATGTTTGAAATCATATGGATTCCTCAATACTGATCCACCAAAGGCTTCATTATGAACCAGACCTATGACAATACGTTTTGGTAATTGACCCAAAAAGATGTTATCTTTCACAAAAGACTGAAATCCTGCTGGAATAGCTAAGACTTTACATTCTTTTCTAGTGATGATGATCTTGGCAGGACTTTTCATCAATGCATCTGTATGTCCTAACTGAATACCTGGACTCACCCTCACTTTGCGAATGGTAAAAAATGCCTCTTTCACTTCTACCTTATAGGTATTATCTGCAGCAATCAATACATAGTCATCTTTTTGTCTATGGAAACGCAATTTCAAACTGATGCCATTCGGAAGATAACCATCCTGCTCAAACAAATCTATCCTTAAACCACCTGTGAGCATCAAATCACGGCCAAGATGTGTATGCAAATAACGATGATGTAAGCCATTGTTTCCTTGCTCAGCCAAGTCACCACCGTCAGCATTGACATGAAACCCGGATACATATTGTTCATGATTAGGTCTTTTCACCTCATAACTATTCATTGACCCAGCAGTATCCTTGTACATGAGACGCATAGAGCGCTCAGAATGCAGACTTTCTTCCGAATCATGGATGAGATGAGAGATAATGCTGGTATAACCATGAGTATTGTTGCTATGCGAAACCAAACGATCATTCAGAAACAATTCAATATTAGACCATAACCCATTAAACACATCATTGATGCAAGAGACATTATCATCTGGGCCACAATCTGTGCCATCGGCCTTTAGAATGCGACATACAATATGAAGTTTGCTGTTCTTTAAATCCAGATATTCTTCTGTACTCGCAGGAATGTAGAATTCTATTGGAGCGCCTTCTCTAATGCTTGTAAGTGGTTGACAGTCAACATTATAACTTTTCTCTACAGCAGTTTGCGTTGGTGGTACGTGAAACCATTCCAATGGAGAAAGACTACATTCACACGAATGATTATGAATGAGAGACATGATTTAAAAAATATCTTTGCGATGTTTTGATGTTATCCGTCTGGCTGTTTTTCGTCTTCTGGCACGTTTCGTCGGTTGCACGCGCTTTTGTTCACCAAACACACGTTCTGCTACTCGGCCCTTAACATCTTTCGCAACATTCTTTGCAGCCTTCTTAAGATGTGGCGCAACGATCTTAGCCCCAGCCTTAAGTAGTGGAATAGCTTTGCGAGCCAATGATCCCAGTATTGAACCAATACCATCGCCATATTGAATTCGCGCTCCTTTGAATCCTGGTAATTCCCCGCCCACTTGACGAAGAAAATGGTTGCGATATGCAGACGGATCGTGTGTATAAGCTTTCATATTGCTTTTAGTCGAAAATGTAGTTTACAGATCACCTTTCCAGTTTGAAATGGAACATTATAGCCTGTGTCGTCCTTAATATTCATTTCTATCACGTCAAATTTGGACGTGTTTACAGGAACATAATGCGGTTCGCCGTACGTTTTCATAACAATGTCAACATCATGACCTTGTATTCCAACAGAACGTAGTAAGGGAACATAATAATCACCAACAACTTGTGGTTCACAAATGCTACAATACACATAAAGTGTATAAAATCCCTGTTTCACATCCGCTTTATGGTCAGCTGCACATGTTTCAGTATACCATTGATCTGGGATAAATCCTAAAATCTCAGCTAATCCAGCGGAAAAGGACACCTCAAAGTCATAATTTAGAAATAGAAACACACGTCGTCTAATTTTATCATACTTTATCCGAATAGCTTCTTTAAGTTCATCTTTCATAGAATTAGTCGCTTCTTCATTCACTGCCTGGCATATTTCTTGTATGGTTCTGTAGTAGCCATTGGTAATATTGATAGTGTCAAGTGTCTCTGTCAGTGGTTGTTGTCGAAACTGAATACAATAGTCCATGCCATGTCTCATCGTTTTCCATGTAAGTGGATATTGAATTTCAGCTAAAGCCACTTCATATTTTCCGTTCATATAAATGGTTCGAGGCATACGAATTTGGTAATTCGAAGCCTTTTTGTTGGGATAATAGGTCATACTCGCATTGCTAGGAAAAGTAATGTAAAAACTTGTCGACTCCATGATGGGAACTAAATGGTATAGGTGCGTTGACGTTGTCTATATACTTCACGATAGCGCGCGCCATTCGACCAAGTATGCAAATGGTCTTTCACATCATGATGATCTATGACTTCTCCTTCACAACAAGCACTTGTACATCTTATTTTTACAGGAATAGTTGGTTTATCTTCTTGCCGCCAACAACAACAACATAGCTCTTTCAGCCATGTTAAAAATTTTCCCATCCCTCCTGTCTTTGTTGACGTTGTTTCATTTCTGTTGTAATGTCGTCACGAGTGGTCTTTTTACTAAACATTGTTTTTGGAATATTAGCATCTACAATTTCCTGGATAAACGGATGCCAACCATGTGGTATGGCTCGTTCTTTTGTTCTTGTCGCCACCAATGCTTCTTTCATCAAATCAACCATGTTGGAATTTGTGATAATATCACCCGTTTTCAACACGAGTTCATTCTTCTCTGTCCATTTTACACCATGTTTCTTCAGTTCTGCTAAAAGTTGTGTTACTTTTCCATGATAAATAGGTTGAAAATGACTTAACACTAGCTTTTCTGGTGATGATGATGATGATGATGATGATGATGAGGGCTTTTGCTGTCTAGACTGACTTGTTCGTAAATGACGACCAAGAAGTTGAGACATTTCTATAGCCTTTTCACGTGTTGGTTTCCCACGTAAAAGTGTATTGACTTTTGTTTTAATATCATTTTTCTTTTCTAACAAGAGCTTGTATTCATATTCAGGAATGAGAACCATTTTCATCGTATGTTTCATTTTAACAGCAGTTTGGCTAACAAGGGCAATGCCAATCTAGCTTCTTTTTTCGTCGAAGGGATATCTTCTTATCTGCTAGAGTACGTAGCGTATGACGTTCACGTTTAAATTCCTTATACCGTTTTGAGCTTAAGGGTAAACGTCCTTGCAATATATTCAAACAAATTTCAAACAAGCTTGTTAATTCCTCCTTTGTAGCTTGCTATAGCAAGGATTTGCGTCGCTTAGGCCCACTGCGTGCAAGCAAATGAAGAAACGGTTGGTTCGCTCGAATACGTTTAGACATCTTGACTGCGAATGGTCAAATGAGTTGGTTTTTGTTCATACACCGCTTTATCAATATATACATAATGTGTATCTTTTGGTAAAATGCCTGTACGAATACGTAGTTGATCATTTGTCTTTGGTTTTAAATCAATGAATAGATAACCATGAGGTTTGCTTGTAGCACCTTGATAGGCTTCTATGAGAAATTGAGATCTTCCAGGATACATTTGCCGCGCCAATGTACTAATTTGTTGACTGTCTCTAGGATTTTTAAACAGAATGATATAATGTGTATTCAAACTAATATTTCGCATCTCTTTCCCATGATGGAATAAATTATGCACAATAAAGATAATGCTTAGATTTTGATGACTGCTGCCAACACTAAAGAGACGTCATTCGCTCATCACTATGACATTTCGTCATTAAGTCATCAATGATAAGTAAGTTTGGTTTTTTCGGGTTAAATGTCATCTGGAATGCCTTGGTAAAATTCCACGCCTTTCATTCCCTTGTACAAGGGCTGATCTGCTGCATAAAGCCATAAAATGCTTTTTGGAGAGGGTTGAATCAACTTTTGTTCTAGAATTTCCTTCACCAGAGACGTTTTGCCACTGCCTGTAGGTCCAGAGACCAAACATGTAAATGGATGCTTCATTTTTTATTGTCTGTTTCTTTCACCCAACTGTTAAACTTGTTTGGCCAACCTAACCACTTGACTAATAATTCTTTCACCTCTTCTCGTCTTTTACGTGTTTTCAAGACTTTTTCAATTCTATAAATAGATTCATTATCTTTGGTCACTTTCTGGAGTTCTTCTTCATAGAAATGTCCATCAATATCTTCGTCTAAAAAGTCTTTTACACGATACAAATGTATTCCTTGCTTCTTACGACGACGTGTGACAATGAAGACTTCTTGCGTCCATTTGATGTGATAATCTCGTTGAAACACGTATTTAATGTGGGAAATGCGAACATGATCGCCAATGTTAAATTTGTACTTCTTCTTCTTCGGTTTCAATTTCAGTTTGTCGACATACATATACTTCCACACTTTTGATTCGTTGTCTTTACGAATCTCGACTGGAGCATATTTATTAGGAAGAGAACCATGAGGTCTATGGTTGTAATTGTACACCAAGTCTGGAAGAATGTCTAAGTAACGGTAAGTTTGATTATGTAGAAAATACCGATACATCATTCCCTTTAGAGTACGAATGACTCTTTCAGCAAAGTTGGCTTTGGTTTCATTCTTTGCGGTATAAGCATGAATTCCTTCTTTCTTCAAAAATGCTTTTACCCATCTGTTTTTAAATTCTATTCCTTTATCAGACCTTAGAGTTCGCGGTCTTCGTCGTGTGTAATGACACGTTGTCTTTTGAACCTGTATTTGACAGGTTGTAGTAAACTGAATGCATCTTGATCCTGTAGCCATTTCTTCACTTGTGAATGTGTGACTGGTTGATTATGTTTTCGTAAGATGTGATACAGTTTGTAAGGACCAGCAAATGCTCCAGGCTGTCCAGGTTTGAAGAAAAATATTGGTCAAGTAGTCTTTCCACGTCGACATGATGACTGGAAAAAACACGTCTGAACAGAACAGCTTTTATTTTATAACTCAACCAACATCACTTAACTAACATGCATTTATAACTTAACTAACAAGTTTTTACAAATCAAGTATGGATACAATGGTATGAATAACTGGAGACCATTGGTCTTCAATGAACACTAACCAATGACTGAGTTCATCCAATGTAATAGCATCTACACCATATTTCTCACAACGTTGATTTGCATTCTCTAACACTTTATCTAAATGAATGTAATATTTAGCTTCATTCCAATATGTATAAACACATGCAACATGACAAGTATGTTCTTGACACTCTTCATGTTGACAAGCAGGACAGACTAAATATGCAAACTTTTTTACAGCTGATAACATTTCTTCACAATAAGCTTTTTGCACAATATATTGTCTCAGTGTCATGTCCGCCATTATGCAGTCTTGTGAGTCTTGCAATGCAGCACAAGTCTGTCAAATTATGCTGCTCCGGCAATGTAGCACAAGTTTGTCAAGTTATGCTGCTCCGGCAATGCAGCACAAGTCTGTCAAGTTCAGCAAGTTTTTTCCAGTTGTTGTTCACTTAACACCCTTCAAATTTACATGTTCACACGTCTGCACATCAAGTCTCACACAACAGTTCTAACAGCTTTCCCATAATATTCTGACCAGGATGACACTTGTTTCACACCAGCTCCCCACCAATGATCATACGTTGCTTCAACTAAAGTTTTGTCTTTACATTCTTTCAACTTGTTGCGAAACAATACACACTGATTCCATTTGACTTGTAAAACATCTTGCATTTTACTTCTCTTTACTGTATGCCATAAAGGACATGGTTTTATTCCTTTAGCAATACGTTTCGCTTCATATCCATTTCTGAATGACACAATGGCTGAAGCAATATCTGGACGGTGATGAAAAACTGCTTTTTCATATTGATACAACGCTTCACTTGAGGTGAACACATGTCCATACTTTTCAAGTCGTGTTGGAAACATGTTTGAAAGAACGTCCTTATGACCACTGAATAGTACAAGATTCTCAATGTTGACTTTGTTTCTGTTGTTTTATTCTGACATGTCGGTTTCTTCCTGTAATAAAATATCTTTTAATATATTTGCTGCCTCTTCTATCATGTTCTTTCTTTGTTTATGTTGAAACCACTCACATAAAACTAAATTTGCTAGTAAGAAAAACATTGTTATGTTATCAATTGACTATGTTGTTACAAAGATGTTAAAAGGTTTTTATATCTTTAAAGTTATCTGATAAAGCTGCTCGTTTCCTCTTCTTCTTCTTGTAGTTCACAACAATCTCTCAAATGATCAACTACAGTGAAATATACTTCTACATCAGTACGAGCAGAATAAAGTGCAGAATCAAAGTCAAAGTCAGGATCTTCTCCTATTCCAATTTTATGACATTCTCCAAGAAATCTTGAATGCAGTTCAATCACATCAAGACTATGATGTACAACATCTCAAAAAGCATCCAAATGATAAAGTTGATAGTCTGGAGTGCCACAGCAAGCAAGTTTAGCAATCATCAAGTCAATATAAGCATTTTTAAAACATGCGTCCATCTTGTTTCAGTGTCTTGTGGGCTTTTACTTTGCTTCACTGACTTTAAGTACTCCACACTTGCCGCAGAAGTTGTTTGGTTCACACAACTTGCAATTATACTTGTGGCAGTGGCAATGATAATCCTCCACATATCCACAAGCACCGCAATAGTCGCAGGTAAGTCCAAGTTGATTTTGTACGTTCATGTTCTCCAACTGAACTTCAGCCAGCCTTTTCTTGGATAGCTTTGACACCTTCATCCGACCATCCTTTCGCAGCTTGATAGGATTTATGACATGACATTCCTCACATGGTAACAAGACTGAGTTAATGTTATCCATCTCCTGAAGCAATGTCTCACATTCACCATGATCCATGTTGATGTACTGCGTATATCCTAGTCCGTGAACCAGCAATGTATGTGCAAAAGTTATATAACGCATGCCCAAGATTGAAATGACTTCCAGCCACTTATTTTGCGTTAAGTATAGTTTGAAGCCAATGGTGCGTAAATCTCTAAATCTCTCACACACAATCTTCCACGAAGATGGTGATAAAGCAACTCAGCTCTCTCCACGTTTGATTCGTAGAAATTGTCCAAATTTTCCATGTTGCACAGTAACAGTTATGTTTGCACTAATTTTAAAGCTGCTTGTCTTCTTCTTCTTCTCCATAGTTATACAATGAAATGAAAACTTCACTCCTTTTATGTCTAACTATCTATCCAAACATATTACAAAGTTTTGAATTCATTCATCGAGGAATCGAACAAGTTCTAGCTTCTACTTTGCTGGAAATTGTCCAAATTTTCCATGTTGCACAGTAACAGTTATGTTTGCACTAATTTTAAAGCTGCTTGTCTTCTTCTTCTTCTCCATAGTTATACAATGAAATGAAAACTTCACTCCTTTTATGTCTAACTATCTACCCAAACATATTACAAAGTTTTGAACTCATTCATCGAGGAATCGAACAAGTTCTAGCTTCTACTTTGCTTCACAGACTTTAAGTACTCCACACTTGCCGCAGAAGTTGTTTGGTTCACACATCTTGCAATTATACTTGTGACAGTGGCAATGATAATCCTCCACATATCCACAAGCACCACAATAGTCGCAGGTAAGTCCAAGTTGATTTTGTACGTTCATGTTCTCCAACTGAACTTCAGCCAGCCTTTTCTTGGATAGCTTTGACACCTTCATCCGACCATCCTTTTGCAGCTTGATGATCGTTTTCTTGTCATGACATTCCTCACATGGTGATAGGGCTGAGTTGATGTTGTCCATCTCCTGAAGCAGTGTCTCCCATTCACCATCATTCATGTTGATGTGATGTGTGTATTCTTTCCCTTCAAACCGTGACGTGCGCACAAAACTCACATAACGCATATCCAAGTATGAAATGACTTCAAGCCACTTCGTTTGCGTTAAGTATAGTTTGAAGCCAATGTCGCGTAAATTTTTCAAGCTTTGACACACAATCTTCCACAAAGATGGTGAATAAGCACACCATCTCTCTTTCCACGTGTGATGCGTAGAAATGGCCCATATTCTCCATGCTCCACAGTAATGGTTAAGTTGGCACTAATTTTAAAGCTGCTTGTCTTGTTCTCCATGGCTGCCACAATGTACTGATGACTTCATGTCCACTCCCTCAAACTGTCTGCTGAGAAATGACTTCACTCTGCTGAGTCCACTCCCTTTAATACCCAACTATCTGCTGAGTCAGTCCACTCCTTCCAACTATCTGCTGAGTCAGCTCCCTTTTCAAACCTCTTGCAAAGTTTTGAATTCACTTCAACTCGTCCATGGTTGAATCAAACAAGGTCTGATACATTCGTCGTCAATGGAACATCATCATCATAAAGTAAAATGATTCTTGCAGCTACAACTAACATGGGCTCCACTGCCCAAATTGTATTCGCGTTGATAAATGCTGAATCAATGTCATAAGCTGATAGTATATGTAGATCTTCACAGTCACGTAGAAACGAGTCGATGAAACAATCACTTGGAATAGTCTTTCCAACAGCTTCCCAATGCAGATGTAAATTCTTCACTTGCTGCATCCAATCCCATTCAAAAGCAGGAAGCTTTGAAAATACATAGTTAGTATAATTCACTTTGAAGACGTCGTCCATAGTCATACATCTGTCAAGAAGTAATGCCGACATTGTGAAGTATTTTCTCGTCACATAATCTCCACTTGTTGACTTGTTGACAGAATGTATTACTAGTTGACTAGTTGACATGTTTCACTCATGCTTTTATACTACTTCCATGTACTCAAAATATGGTGTGTAACTGGTACAAGAATTGTTAAAATTGCTGACTCAGCAGCATTTTACTTGTGTATATGAATGTCTCACTTACAGTTGTACTGCTGTAAAGCAGAGACCTCGACGGTGAAGTCAAATAGTATTCATCCGCGAAATAGCACTGGAAATAACTGAATCAAATGGTGAAATTTTTATGTAAATCAGTCAACTATAACGAAAGTTATCACAATTTTAAATTAAAATGGCGGTAATTATGCATACAGCCACCTGCGCAACTAGCCCATGATCACTTTATAACAAAAGTTTACATAAACCTGAAACAAATGGTGAAATTTTCATTGAAATCGACCAACTATAACGAAAGTTATCACACTTTTTCACTTTTTACAAAGTTAAAATGGCGGCATGTCACATTATGCATACAGCCAGCTGCGAAAATAGCCTGTGACCACTTTATGACAAAACTTTACATAAAACTGAATCAAACAGTGAAATTTTCATATAAATCAACTAAGTAGTTTTAAAGTTATACATTCTTGAAGTTAGCCATATCACGATCCTGGGGGGGGGGGGGGGGAGGGGGGTCCACACTTTTTACCATAGGGTCTTCCAGACTGCCGCCTAGAGGGGGGTCAGTCCCGACTGCCGCCTGGGGGGGGGGGTCAGTCCCGACTGCCGCCTGGGGGGGTCCTCACTTTGTTATCAGGGTTACACCTATGGCTACGCCTATGGCTTCGCCTATGACGTCACGTTACCATGCTTCGTTGCCATCACAACAACACGTTGCCATGACACGCCTATCACCTCACTTCCGGTCCAGACAACACTTCCGGTCCAGACGCTATGACGTCACTTCCCGACAGTATGACGTCACAAAGTGCAGTAGAACTCTTGTTTCCTACCTACTGTAGTGTGTGGTATGGTATGTAGTGTGTGACATGTAGTGAGTAGTATGGTATGCAGTGAGTAGTATGGTATGTCGTGTGTGGTATGGTATGTAGTGAGACGTTGATCCGACCTACGCCTTTGACGCTACGTTCATTAGATAGCATTGCTGTAGCAACTACATTGAAAAATCGAAATTGCACAGATGCTGTTGCACAAGACAGGGTGGGTGGGGGGTAGGGGATGGGATAGGGCACATCAAATATATATTTATGGCTTATTTAACACATTGTGTATGCTTCAAAGATCCAATCAAGTGAAGTAGCTAGCCCCGGGAAAGGGGGTGGGGGAATCATAGGGTGTCATATAATGTCATGGACTTGTCGTGCTTTTCCTTTAAAAAAGCGATGAGAAATGGAATAAGTTTAAGTCAGACTCTGTCCGCCCGGATTGCCGAGTTCGTTAAAAAGGGGGCACTTTTCATTCAGTGATGCCACAAAAACGGGAGGTGGGGGAGGGGGGAGTACTTTCAGAGCTGCACTCCGCGGTTGAATAAAAAAGGAGGGTATTATTTCAAATTGAGCAATCGTCGTTTAGGGGTCGTTTTAAAAAAGTCATGGACGCGCATTGTAACAGTTGGTACGTGAGTCCCCCCCCCCCCCTCCGCCTTCCCCCCCCCCATCCCCACCACACCGGGAACAAACAACATTATACAGCAGTAATTCAATAACCTTGATAACCTTGACCTTTTCCATCAAAGTCAGAATCTAAAATGGCAAGTCAACCATTATGTCGAAGACCGCTAGAAAAACTCTAACGCGCATACGATGCGAAAGCCTCAGCGGCAAAATGTAAATCATAAATGTCTTTTGTCGTATCAAATAGAGACATTATGTTTGGTACAAATGAAAATTCTCATATTTTTGGACGAAGAAAAAGGTTTATATAAATGGACTTGAATAATTTTTGAAGAGGTTTCAATTGGTTGAAAACAGTGGTCATCACACCCAGAAATTGCATGTTTTTGCATCTGGCATTTGATACTTTACTATTTGTGCCATTAATTACTGTTGAATAAAATATTTAAGATAATTATTTAAATACTTAAAAATTAGAATTCATAATTTTTGATATGATTAATATTTGCTTGATGCACAAGCCCAGTGTGTTGAGACTGGTCGAAAGAATTCTATGTGGTGTGTGGTTTTTTCCTTTACCAACAAGTGCAGCCTGTTAACATTGTTATGCGTGATTTTTTTTTTTTTTTGCGTCTGTAATTTCTCATGTGTGTAATTGTTGAGGAGTAGCGAAGAGTTTTGTTTTCACTAGAAATAAATATGACTGCATTGTAAGGTCGATCCAACGTTGATTTGAGGTTGTGACGTCAAACTACAACCTTTACTCTTGTTGTACTTTGGTTATGATTGGTCGCAAGCAAAGATCAACGTCTTACCAACGTCTTTGATGCAACGTTCAATAGCTGTTGGGAGAGCAACGTTGCTCAGACGTTGCTTTTGGTCGCAACCAAACCGCAACTTGCTGCAAAGTTTAATCAACGTCTTTGGTGCAACGTTGAATCGACGTTAGATAGATGCCGAAAAATTGACGTTGACACTTTGAAAATAAACAAAAAACAAAGAGGTAAACCACGAGAATTTCAATTTTTTCCCACCCACTTTTAAGAGACATAGAAATCGACTTAATACATATCCTGCGCTACTGAACGACCCAAGGGCCGGGATATTATGTCGGGGGGGGGGGGGGGGTGACCATACTATGATTGTGAATGTCAAGCTGGTGATTCTGTATGTCGGTACAACTTCCATTTTCAATCTATTCACAACGTTGATTAGACGTCGGATAATCGACGTTTATCCGGCGTCGGAAGATCGACGTTGTTTCGACTTCAATAAGCAGCCAAAAACCGACGTTGATGTCAGGCGATGTCTATCTAACATTGATACAACGTTGCAATGTTTACTCAGTGGGAGCAATTGGTAGCACATGTTCAAAAACTGGGGAAAAAGGGGGTAATTTTTGCGGAAAGACGTAGTCCACGCGGAAAGTTAATTTTCTTAATTTTCGTTCAGTTCTCCGCGTTTCCCATCAACATGGAGGGTGGGGATGGTGTGTGCTTCGGAATTGCACTCCGCGTCGAACAAAACAAGTTGTACAATCTTACAAATGTCTATCCAGTTTTTATTCTGCGACTGCAGTGGCGTGCGTTCGAGCTGTGCGCTTACAAATAAATGCATATCTAGTGTTCTAGTATTTATTTTGACACCATGAGTTCAGGGAGTGAAATTTACAAGGGTGTCCACGTTTGTTTGAAAAGAGGTGTTTTCAAGCGTGGCAGTCCGCGTTTAGGTGTAGTTTTAAAATTTCATGGACACGCATGGCAAAGATTTTTACCCGAGTACCTTCCCTCCCTCCCCCCCTCTCCTCCCCCTCTCCCCCTTCTTCTCCCCCTCTCTCCCCCTCTCTCCCTCTCTCCCCCTCTCCCCCTCTCTCCCCTCTCTCCAGAGATTGCTGCTTCACGAAGTTTCAAAGAGATCATCCGAAAAACGACAAAAACGCCAAATCATTACCCAACACATGCGGAGGAGTCACACCCTTGTCTATTATCAAGTGTGTCGTCCCTTTCCTTTGGCATGAGTCACACCCGTGTCTATTATCAAATGTGTCGTCCCTTTCCTTTCTCATGAGTCACACCCCTGTGGATTATCAAATCTGCCATCCCTTTTCTTTGGCATGTCTAAAATCGATTTGAAAGTAGTACCGAAGTACCATGAAAGTACTCGCTGATTCTCCATTGGATTTGTATTTTCCATTTACTGACTTAGTACCTTATTTGAACAACATACATTTTTACCAATCTTTATTCAGAAATTTAAAAAAGGATATATGCAAATGAACTGAGAACTAGACAAAATAGGCCTGTTGTAGAGATAGAATTGTTAATATTGTTTGTTCACGATTATTTCTTGCTGGCCATGGAAGGGACTGGTGAACGGAATGTACTGGATGCGGGAAACGTCTCCCCAATCACTGGGTATGAAAACGTCCACGTAGATGAGTACATGAGTACACACGTAGATGAGTACATGAGTACACACGTAGATGAGTACCATCCGGATACTGGATTACAATCATCCTTCGGTCACGATGCACCAATTAAAGAAATCTACGGAGTGCAGCAAGACGATACGGGCATTGGCCTTGAGGAATCCAGACTCAGCGAATCCGGAGAGCGTGGCACGAGGAGTACATACGAGTACAGTACGGAAGAAAGCGAGGAGCTCTCCTTCGTGTCCTGTGTATCGACCGCGGTGTCGAAGCTCCAGGGGGCTCTGGACAACACGGCGATACTGTCCTACACGAGTACATCGGAGATGGGCTGTGTGTCGCATACGAGTGCATCGAGCAAGCTATCTTGTACGAGCGCCTCTGACTTACAATCGCTTCTACCGAAGGTACCTCAGCACCGAGACTGTGAACTGAGTCAGGGACGCAAGAAGCTGCTTCTGTTTACAATGGCGCTCATGGATATGTTCGGAGGGATGATGTTCAGTATGATCAGTCCCTTCTTTCCAATTGTGGTGAGTTGGTCACGTTGAAAAATCCGATTGCATTCAATCTGATTGCCACAATTTGAGGTTATAGGCGAAGGGCGATTTGCAGATAAAAGGGAAAGACGCTTCTTTAATTGCTGTACTTTGAAGTAAATGAAATCATGACAACCAGTTTATATGTTGTACATAGACACAGTAAGCATTCTAGCGTTGATTTAAGTTCGATTTGTCTCTGCGACGTCGACCGACCAAAGCACAGCACTGATTCTGGTTGTATTTTGGTTTCGATTGGTCGCTACTACAGATCTACATTTTACACAACGTCTTTGAAACAAGTTGAATAGACGTTGAAAAGACGTTGGGTAAGCAAACAGAACTTTTCCCGACGTCAAATTAACATCTTTGCTTAAATTTTGAATAGATGTCGGAAAATCGACATTATATAGACGTCCAAAAACTTGAAATTGTATAAACGGCGGCCTCACGACCACCCCCCCCCCCGAAAAAAAAAAACAATTGGTCTGTCGCTTTCGAGAAAAAGATTCTAGATTAATATTTCCCGACGACTATACAATGATTTCCTTTCGTAACCTTTTCGCAAGGGTGATACCTGTCTCATGTCGGAACGTACGTAGACGTTGTTTCGATTTCCACAAAGAACCAAAATCCAAAGTTGATCTGTCGGCGGGTGCAACGCCTTTTCAAAGTTGATGGAATGTCGCACATTTTAACCGGGAAGAACTTTTAATATGGATTTAATAATCCAAAACCATGTTTACAAATTTGAAAATATCTAAATTTATTATTTTTTTCTTTCTTTGTTTTTTTTTTCTTGAAAGAATTTGATCGGCGTATTTTTATGGATGACGATATATATTTGTGTATTCTCTGTGCAGTCCCAACATCCTAACATTATTTAAATATGTACATGTAATTTAGAACAATTGAATTTGAAAGTGTCAACTTGTAATCTCCGCACTGTGTCACTTCCTTGCATTCTCCAGGCGAGGGAGAAGCAGGCGTCTGCCGTGGAGAGTGGAGTCGTTTTTGCCGCGTTTGAGTTCACTATGATTTTCATGGCGCCCTTGATGGGAAATTTTGTAGGTAGCTTTTTTAACTTGTTTGTTTCATTATTATCATCCGTGTAACGCAGAGATAGAGTTGTGAGCTTGTCCGTCTGTCCGTTCCGTCCGCATGCGTGTCCATGCTATAATATCGAAATTATAGGTTGGATTATTTTGAAATTTCAGACACGAACAGGGCAGATATTGAAGATGTGCATCGACGTATTTTTATTGGGATTCATGGAAAATTGTGAAAATGACACTATTTTGAAATTTGGTGAAACGCCGGATTTTCGTTCTAAATCATGAAAAATTCTAGAATGACTGTTGTGAAACTTGATAAATCTTAGTTTCTGTGTATTTTTTTCCCGGATAATAGAACGTCGTGTCGGGATTATATCTCCGAAACTATGGGTGGGATTGCTTAAAAAAAAATTCACACACGGATAAAAAACACACATGGAAGGCCTTTAGCGTCCTATTTTTATCCGGATTAATGAAATAGTGTCTAAATGAATTATTTTTTTCTAATTATTGAAAAATCTCACACACTGACAGAGCGCATACAGGAGGTGTGCTACGTCATATTTTTTGTTCGGATTCATGAAAAATTGTCAAAATGACAGTATTTTTAAATTTGGTAATTTTTTTTTTATTTTACGCAGGGATAAAACAGATACTGAAAATTGCCAAATAAATATAAATATAAAACGTAGCTTTGTTGAAATTTTAAAAAATGCAGAACTGTTCGAATTGTAAAAAAACGTGATGAAAGTGTAATAGTAGGGCACTTTGCAAACCGACTTTATGGCTCCTTCGCGCTACGCGAGGATCGTGTCTCTCGGAGGCTCTAGTTATAATTTAACTTAAATTAAAAAAAGAGGAATTCATACCGAAATACCTCTAAAAAAGTTTGGCAATGAACAGCTAAGCTTTTTATCAATATTGTACATCTGGGTCGATGTTTAGTTTTTGGCCGCGAGTTTGGGCCATGAACGCGATCATTACCCCCCCCCCCCCACACACACACACACACCCCACCACCCCCACCCTTTTCTACGGTCCCGTCCCGTCACCCCTCTTCCATTCCTCTCCTGTGCTGCCCTTCTCCTCTCCTGTCCCTCTCTTCAAAAAATTGTATTCAGTTGAGCATGTTATTTTAATTTAGATGTCTTTCGATTCGAGCAGATAGCGAGCATTGGCGTGCGCTTCACGTATTCGGCTGGCGTCATGGTGGCGGGCATGTGTTCCATATTCTTCGGGTACGACTTGCTGTTTATATTTGGAAATGAATAACGTCAATCAGCAGATGCTGGCTTATTTCAAGCTATCATGAAGTATTACTCACCAATGAGAAAATGTTGACCTAAAATATATCCGCAACTGGTCAATAATATTTTCATTTTGACTTGAAATAAGTCAGTATATATGGAATGCCGTTTTATGGTTATTTTTGATATCAAAATATAATTAAAGTTATCAGTAAATCAATGTAGATCTCATTTGCTGTCAATAATTGAATTTTAGATGGCAAAAATATATTTTCAAAATCCAAAAATCAATTTTACAAACTTAAAAAATCTAAAGGGAGCCACATATTTATTTAAAATTTAACGAATCGTCAATTAAATTTTGGAAATGAAAACCTGAATTATTGATATCAATAATAAGAATTATTTTATTCACAGATGGGTGCTTCTGAATTTTTTATACAAAACAGACTCATATTTTGATATCAAAAATTAATTTTTGAGATCAAAAAATCATTTGCAAATATCAAAATATAAATTTAAAGTCTCATTCTGAAATAATGATATCTGAAATAAATTCTTGATGTCAAAAAAGAAAAATAAATTATTGAGCTCAAAATTGAGATTTTGCTATCAAGAATCAAGAACTGAATTTTTATCTCTAAAAATCAATTTTAGATTCATTGAATCATTTTTGATTTCAATAAATATTTCTTGATATCTCTTAATATCTTTGATATCAAGAATTATTATTTGAGATCAAGGATACATTTAGAGATATCAAAAATATAATTGCAGATAGCAAAAACTGAGCGACTTCAGATTTTTCAGTTATTTATTATTTTGTTGTAGAAATTTACAGATGTTGACGAAATTTTGGCTCTCGTTTATTACAAAGTCACGCATTAGATGCAATATTTCATTGCAATGGGCGCTCAGGATGAGCTGTTAAATAGACCAGTTTCATTGAAATGGGCAGTCAAAATGAGTTGTTACATATACCAGGACAGGCAGCCGGATGTTTTGTAATCATTAGTGACTTAACATGCTTTAAATTCACTGGGTAAAAAGAGAAAGTAATTCGAAGCAGTCACATTCCCTAGAATTTAAACTTAAATATCCCCCTGTGAATTCAAGCCACTGATTGTTGACATATTTTGTGGATTGTGTTGACATATCTCGTGGGATGTTGACACATTTTGTGGACTTGTGACATATTTTGTGGACTGTATTGGCGTATCTCGTGGGATGTTGACACATTTTGTGGACTTGTGACATATTTTGTGGAATGTTAGCATATGTTGTGTGTTACAGCGTGCTGGGGTGGAGTCCCCCTGGTGCCTTCATGCCCATGTGTGTGCTGGCTCGCGTGATGCAGGGCACGGGCTTTTGACATATTTCGTGGACTGTTGACATATGTGGTGTGTTACAGCGTGCTGGGGTGGAGTCCCCCTGGTGCCTTCGTACCCATGTGTGTGTTGGCTCGCGTGATGCAGGGCATGGGCTGTTGACATATTTCGTGAACTGTTGACATATGTGGTGTGTTACAGCGTGCTGGGGTGGAGTCCCCCTGGTGCCTTCATGCCCATGTGTGTGCTGGCTCGCGTGATGCAGGGCATGGGCTGTTGACATATTTCGTGAACTGTTGACATATGTGGTGTGTTACAGCGTCCTGGGGTGGAGTCCCCCTGGTGCCTTCATGCCCATGTGTGTGCTGGCTCGCGTGATGCAGGGAACGGGCTTTTGACATATTTCGTGGACTGTTGACATATGTGGTGTGTTACAGCGTGCTGGGGTGGAGTCCCCCTGGTGCCTTCGTACCCATGTGTGTGTTGGCTCGCGTGATGCAGGGCATGGGCTGTTGACATATTTCGTGAACTGTTGACATATGTGGTGTGTTACAGCGTGCTGGGGTGGAGTCCCCCTGGTGCCTTCATGCCCATGTGTGTGCTGGCTCGCGTGATGCAGGGCACGGGCTTTTGACATATTTCGTGGACTGTTGACATATGTGGTGTGTTACAGCGTGCTGGGGTGGAGTCCCCCTGGTGCCTTCATGCCCATGTGTGTGTTGGCTCGCGTGATGCAGCGCATGGGCTGTTGACATATTTCGTGAACTGTTGACATATGTGGTGTGTTACAGCGTGCTGAGTAGGGTGAAAACGTTGGTTCTACTGCACTGCAGCAGAACCAACGTTGGTTCTGCTGCACTGCAGCAGAACCAACGTTGGTTCTACTGCAGTGCAGTAGAACCAACGTTTGGTTTTGCATTGCAGAACCTATGTTTTGCATTGCAGCAGAACCAACGTTGGTTCTGCTGCAGAATCGGCAGATGGTAGACAGACGGTCAGACGGGCAGACGGACAGACGGTAACTTTTTTTTTCCATTTCCCACACTCTCATGCATACACACATATACCAACACCATGATAAATTGTTTTGCTTATTTTGTAATAAGTGGCGGCCGCTCTGAAAAGAGCAGCCTGGAGTTGAAACTCCTCACTGTTAGTGTTGTTCAGCAAAAGGTGATAACATTTTGGTATCGCCTACCACACTGAGTCATCTGCTGACCATTAAATATGAAGTGATTCGTCTTTGTCCCACAGCATAAACACTTGAGGAGATACTCATGCCGTAAGGCTGCCTGATAGGCACGCGCGACAGAACAAGATATACATGCTTGATGACCGCAAGCGGCAGCAATAACCTTGTCTGCACCTATCAGACAGCCACACCCGCGACATAGATTGATGTGTTGAAGCATAAAGTATCCAGCCCAGGCCGGGTATTCCTCCTCTTCTAAATGGGATGGCGTTGCTTCCCCCAGGACGACTGATCTGATGTACGCCTCTTGGTATCTGCCCTGTTCAATATCACTAAGCCGCTTCCCAATCATAACATCCCTGTTGAGTAGAACTGGCATAGCGATGGTGACAGCACGAGCCGGATCTGGAAACAGCTGCAAGAAGAATTCTCGCACCGGTTCATGCGCTGTAGGGTGGTACATTAAATCCACCTTTGTAATGTCTCGGATAACTAACGAATTCTCTAAAGCGAAACAGCACTCCATGATGGTATTCTGTGGAAGTTGTGAAGAGAGCACACCTATATATATATAGTAAAATGACATCATTGCAAAAAAAAAAAAAAAAAAAAAAAAAAAAAAAAAAAAAATGACGAACCCCCCCCCCCCAATGAATATACTATGTACCGACCCCCCCCCCTTGAACATATTATGTACCGACCCCCCCCCCAATGAATATACTATGTACCGACCCCCCCCCCCCTTGAACATACTATGTACCGACCCCCCCCCCCAATGAATATACTATGTACCGACCCCCCCCCTTGAACATACTATGTACCGACCCCCCCCCCCCATGAACATACTATGTACCGACCCCCCCCCCCCCCCATGAACATACTATGTACCGACCCCCCCCCCCCTATAAACATACTATGTACCGACCCCCCCCCCCCCCCCCGGCGAGCGAAAAAAAAATTGTGCTGTTCATCGTAATAAAATCGTTGATTCAGCATGATAAAATCGTATATAAGTGTAGTGTCTCAAGGCTCAGACACCGTCAGACATAGACAGACATCATTAGACACATCATGGACAACATACCAGCTACTACGACAAGTAAGAAAGTGATGCGAGACGGCAGGGTAGTGACACTAACGACAGAATGTTATAAGTGTTGGGTGTGGTTGGAGTACCCAGGTCAACCACACAACTGCCCAGTACACCACAACGCACCACGGCATTACTGCTGCAAAACCTGTGGTGGATTGCTCTGGTATAAGTTTACTGCAAGATTGTCAGGACCGGAGCCATGCACGGACTGCTGGTGGTGCGGTGCGACGCTGAAAAACTTCGGCTATTACAATTTTCATCCGTTCAAGTGCTCGAGAAGGCCTTTCTCCATGGAGCAGTTTTACAGATACCAGTGTGATTGTGGAAATCCCACTTGCTGGTGAAGAAGTACTAACATCTTTCGGCCCTTTTAAGGGCCATGCTATATTATGAAATGAAGCAAAACATGTCTGTCTGTGTGTGTGTGTGAGAGAGAATACATTTTATCACATTTCAGGTCTAGTTGGCGGATGAATACCATTTGGTAGACCATTTGACTTCACCGTCAGTTAACTTCACCGCTAGATGTCTCTGTTGTGCAGCAGTGCAGCTGTACAACTTCACAACTGTAAGTGAGACATTCATATACACAAGTAAAATTCTGCTGAGTCAGCAATTTTAACATTTTTCAACAAGTTTGAAAAGTTACACACCATATTTTGATTACATGGAAGTAACATAAAAGCATGAGTGAAACATGTCAACTAGTCAACTAGTGATACATTCTGCTGAGTCAACACACCATTGAAGTGGTATAAAAGGAAGAGTGAAACGTATATTTTACTTCATTTCAGTTCTAGCAGTTGAAGAAACAACAACGATGACATCAGTCTACTGTCATGATTGTGATGTGACATTTCCATCTCTGGAATTGTTCGTGGCACATACATGCAAGAAAACTAGGATGAAACGTGCTCATGATGAGCTTGTTGAGCAGATTCAAGCCAAGAGACAAAAGACGTTACAAGATGGTGTTGACAGACCTGATCCAGTCCTCTGCTGTAAATGCATCAAGATATTTTCATCTTTGGATGCGTTTGAGACACATGTATGCATACCTCATGAAGAACAAAGAAAGAAAGAGACAGGACAAGTAGGCAGAGGGAGAAGAGTGAGTCTTGGTGAAAACGCGCAGGAAAGACGGTTTGAGCCTGAAGATGGATCAGATTTGTTACTCGAAATGCGACAACAAGAGAATAGAATCAAGAGACATTTGTTCGAAACGTTAAACCGTGGCATGAAATGGTACATTGTGGTACATGCACGCTTCAAGAAAATGACACCAAATGTTGAAGGCGTGATGGTAGAACAAGTGGATAATGCCTTCATCAGTAGTCCAACGTATGCAGCATACAATCCAACAGATATTGAGAAGGACTTGCCAGAAGCCTATAAAGAATTGTTTACCAGGTTTGATGAACATGAGCGACAAGGCTCTGGCTGGGTGTTGGATAACATATTATTCATTGAAGTGCATACAGCAACGTCAGCGCCACTGGAAGCAAGCAGTTTTATCCCACTACCGAAGAAAGTAAAGAGTACAAAGGCGGTGTTAAACATTCAGAATAAAGACAACAAATGTTTCTTATGGTCTGTATTGGCTCACCTTCACCCTTCAACAAATGTAAACCCAGAGCGTGTACATCAATACAAAGCATTTGAGAACGAATTGAAGGTGGAAGGCATGACATTTCCAACACCGATTACAGACATTCCAAAGTTTGAAAAGGAGAATGATGTGTCCATTAACGTGTTTGGATATGAACATGATGTCGTTGTTCCCATACAACTCAGTCGAAACACCAGCGTCAACAGCGTCAGAGAAATTAACTTGCTTTTGATTAGCGATGACAAGACAAGACATTACTGTCTCATCAAGAATTTCAGCAGACTGATGGCTTATCGAACAAAGCGTCAGAATGCAATATTTTATTGTTTCAACTGTCTTCATGGGTTTATGCGACAAGATCTTTTAGACAAGCATCGTGAAGTGTGTGGCAAGCATGGCGCACAACGTTTATCATTCCCCAAGGAACCCTTCATCAAGTTCAAGAATATAGCCAAACAACAGCGAGCGCCGTTTGTCATTTATGCAGACTTTGAATGCTTCACGAAAAAGCATGAAGGAGACAAGTATCAACATCATCGTCCAAACAGCTTTGCTTATGTGGTTGTGAGCCAGTATGATACACGTGCGCCAGTCGTATATCGAGGAGACAATGCTGTGAAAGTCTTTTTAGACCATATGGTGAATGAACGTGATCGTATTGTGCATGGCTTGCTACAGCCAAAGAAAATAGTCATGACTCATGAAGATGAAGAGCATTATAAGAACGCCACAGATTGCTACATTTGTCATGAGCCTCTAGGAGCAGATCATGTGAGAGATCATGACCATATCAATGGCAAATACCGCGGAGCTGCACATAGTGAATGCAATTTGCAATTCCGATTTCGAAAAGATCAGCAGGATGTTGAAGATTCTTTCATCATTCCTGTGTTTTTCCACAATTTACGAGGCTATGACAGCCATTTAATCATGGAAGAAATTGGAAAGTTCAAAAACGAAAGGATTACAGTCATTCCCAACACCGTTGAGAAATATATTGCATTCACCATGAGTAATCTGAAATTTACAGACAGCTTTCAGTTCATGAGTACTTCTCTACAGAAGTTAGTATCCAACCTGGCGGCAGAAGGGAAAGACAACTTTTATCACATGACGTCACACATTCACAATAGTGACCAACAAGATTTACTGTTGAGAAAGGGAGTGTACCCTTATGATTACGTGGATGAGCCATCCAAGTTTGCTGAAACACAACTGCCGTCCAAGGACAAGTTTTACAGTCTACTTAGTGAAGAAGGCATTAGCGATGAGGATTATGCGCATGCGCAGAAGGTGTGGGAGACATTCCAGTGTACTACATTTGGCGAATACCATGACTTGTACCTGAAATCAGATGTGTTGCTGCTGGCTGACGTGTTTGAAAACTTTCGTCACGTATGTCTCAACACGTATGAATTGGATCCTGCTCACTACTATACAGCGCCAGGACTGTCGTGGGATGCCATGTTGAAAGCGACAAAGGTGAAATTGGAATTGATCAACGACATTGACATGTACCAAATGGTTGAACAAGGTTTACGTGGAGGAATATCTGTCATCACACACAAGTATGCGAAAGCAAATAACCCCTACATACCAGATTACGATCCCACGAAACCAACCAACTACTTGACTTACCTGGATGCAAACAACTTGTATGGCTGGGCTATGTCGCAAAGCATGCCGGAAAGTGGATTTATGTGGGTGAGCGAGCCAGAATCCATTGACTTTATGGATGTGGATGAAGATGATGAGATTGGCTACATTTTAGAAGTGGATTTGGAATACTCACAATCCATTCATAATCGTCATAATCACTATCCAGTGGCTCCAGAACGGAAATGTGTGAAGGTGGGAGAATTGTCAGAACATAGTCAGAAGCTACGGAAAGATCTAAACATGAAAGGCAAACCTAGTGAAAAGCTCATTCCCAACTTATGTGACAAGAAGAAATATGTACTTCATTATAGAAATTTACAGCAATATGTCTCACTGGGATTGAAAGTCACGAAGGTGCATCGTGCCATTATGTTTGCACAGAGCAAATGGTTGGCAAAATACATCTCCTTGAACACAGAAAAGAGAAAGTTGGCCAAGAACCCGTTTGAGAAAGACTTCTTCAAATTGATGAACAACTCTGTGTTTGGCAAAACCATGGAAAATGTAAGAAAGCGCATGAATGTGGAACTTGTTCACCAGGAAAAGCGGTTCAAGAAACTTGTGGTCAAACCTTCCTTCCACAAATTTAGAATTTTCAACGAAGATTTAACCGCGGTACATTTGCGCAAAGTGGATCTGCTTCTGGATAAACCCATTCAAGTTGGGTTCACCATTCTCGACCTCAGCAAGGTGCTCATGTTCCACTTTCATTACAACTACATCATGACCAAGTATCCCAACGCCAAGCTCTTGTTCAGCGACACCGACAGTTTATGTTATGACATAGAAACGGACGATATCTACAAAGACATGCAGGAAGATGCCGACTTGTTCGACACAAGTGACTATCCCCCAGATCATTTCCTACATTCCAACGTGAACAAGAAAGTGCTTGGGAAAATGAAAGATGAGACGGCGGGCATTCCCATTGAAGAGTTTGTTGGACTTCGACCGAAAATGTATAGTATGATGTATGGTGGGAAAGAAAAACGTACGGCCAAAGGTATCACTCGCGCGTGTCAAAGACGGATGAAACATCAGCAGTATAAAGACAGTTTGTTCAACCAAACGCAAACGATGACCACAGGACACATCATTCGAAGTCATGACCATCAGATTTTCTCGGAGAAGTTGAGGAAAGTAGCTCTCTCTCCCTTTGATGACAAGCGATATGTGATGAGTGATGGCTATTCCACTTTGGCGCATGGGCATTACAGTATATAAGGGGGAGACACTTCAACTTTAGAGTTAGTTGAGGTGTGAACACTGAAGCGTCAACATGAATAGGAAAAGATCTGCAACAACGGATATGGATACTCTTGCTGATACAGTCAAAGACATGACTGTGAAACATCCTGACAATACCATCAAGAAATTAAAAGTGGAGACGACGGTACCAACACCACAGTCGTGGGATGGAATGCTTTCTCTAGGCAATGGAAAGTATATCAAGATTATGAAACAAAGTAATGAAGGTGTGGTAAACATTCGCAAATACCTCAGAGATGAAGGGACTGGAAAAAACCGCCCAACAAAAAAGGGAATTTTGCTGACAATACCTGAATGGAAAATGATGAAGAAGCAGGTGAAAGAAGTGGATAAAAGGCTTCGCAGACAAGGCGACAAGTCATAATAAGGTAACAATCATGAATGCACTCATGCTGAACGGTGGTGTTTACCTTACTGTCAATGAGAGGAATGAAGTGATACTAGATTCTAAGACAAGTTATCATCGGTTTAAACCTGAAGTGTGGAAAGACTTTAAAAACATACCACTTGAACATGGGTTTAAACGTAGACTTGAAAATAAAGTGGAAGTGACAGTGGCTGAATATGATTCTAACATACGTGTAGAAATCTGTAGAAATCTTTTACAGGATTATCCAGAGGATTATAAGGGAGTTGTGCCAGATACACCATATACAGATTTAATCATCTTTGATATCAAGAACTGGCGCGCAGTCTTACGATTCCTAGAAGTGATACAACATCCACTCTTCACCATCTTGCGAGCATAAAAAAAAAAAAAAAAAAAAACGTCTTTGCAGACAAGGAGACAGCTCATAGTTCATCTGACTGCTGGACGAGATGGAAGACTTTTTAACGGAATATAAACCAATTACGCATGGGTTCTCATATCTGAGAAACGAATATGATGACATTGTGCTAAGACATTTTGGACAGTATCTCGTCCTATCACTTGATGACCAATCCGTGTTGAAAGACCATCTAGAGAAGTTCAGGATACCTGGCTTTCTCCTGACAGTCTCAAATGAATTAGAAGTGCGTGTGACTGAGAACTGCTTAGACGTGTTTATACAATTTCGCCAATATGACGAGCTTACAGAAAACTATGACTACATCACCCTCAACACAGTGGAATGGAACGCGTTGTTACAAGCATTGGATTGGAAAGAACCTAACGCTTGAATTCAAAGAAACAGAAATATGGCTTACACGAGGCATCAAATCCATTGAGCTGACACAACCTATGCGTGTGATGGACATTGACTTAGAAGAAGGATATGAACTGAAACTGTCTGAACATGTAACTGTTAAAGTGATAAAGTTTGGTGATGTGTATTATGTGAGCTTTCATAGCATTTACAAACATGAATGTAATGTCTATGATACCTATATCAATTTAGATTCTAATGAATGGTATTCATTGATGAATGTATTGAAAAATGAATGTGTTTGTAAATAGACTTTGTAGTTAAGAGTTTGTAGTTAAGAATTTTGTAAATAGTGTAAATAGTGTAAATAAAAGTTTGTAAATAGTGTAAATAGAATTTGTAGTTAAGAATTTGTAAATAGTGTAAATAGCGTTTGTAGTTAAGAGTTTGTAAATAGTGTTTATAAACTTTGTAAATAGTGTTTGTAAACTTTGTAAATAGTGTTTGTAGTTAAGAATTTGTAAATAAACGTATGTACAACACAATAAACAAGACAGTTGTTTGAAACTTGATTTGTTTTATTTAACAACAACAACAACTTAACTAATATAACAACAACAACAACTTAACTAATATAACAACAACAACAACAACTTAACTAATATAACAACAACAACAACTTAACTAATATAACAACAACAACAACAACTTAACTAATATAACAACAACAACATTAATAAAACAATGGTTTATAATGTCTATATACAAAATCCTTTACAATAAAATCACCATCCTTTCTTTTTAATATATTCACAATATCAAACATACTCTGACCTCGAGCTCTATGTAATATATAATAGACACAATAAAAACCACATGACGATGATATTGGCGTTTGTAATGATATAGAATTATACATATAGTCATTTCTTAAAAACATATCTAAACGATCATCGAGAGGGAACAGTCCATAAGAGTCAAAATATTCTGCAGGGTCTTTGTCATAATACACTGCCACCCAATGTTCTCCTGGTTCATCTTGATCGTCTGTGTTGATCACATAGGCGCCGCGTTGTAAAGACGGTAACTGGTCCATGGCAAACACACCTTGAAACAAGTCTTTGGTCATGACATCATGACTCAATATAGCATCAATCTGCTTCGTGTTCATGACTGGTAGTCGAATTGGATGCTGCGATTTGCACTGATCTCAATAATGTTGTCAAATTCAGCATAGACAATGACATTGATGGTATGTTGCAAAGCCGTAGCAAAGTTCATTTCTAGCCGCAAATTCCCATGCTTGATCAGGGGGAAATGATCATCGCCATCATAATCCGGTGTTAAGTCAAACGAAAATAAAGCATAACCTCTAGGCCAATCTTCCCGTTTTATAATGGAACTTTTCTCACCATTCAACCGATCAAACGATTTGTAAAGCGTTTCAAAAGCGTCCAGGTATTTGTTCTGTGTAATGTCAAGCTTGAGAGGTTTGGATAGAACTGGTTCACCATCCGTGTAGAGTTGCATATAGTCCAGATTAAAATGTTTGAAATCATATGGATTCCTCAATACTGATCCACCAAAAGCTTCATTATGAACCAGACCAATGACAATACGATTTGGTAATTGACCCAAAAAGATGTTATCTTTCACAAAAGACTGAAATCCTGCTGGAATAGCCAAGACTTTACATTCTTTTCTAGTGATGATGATCTTGGCAGGACTTTTCATCAATGCATCTGTATGTCCTAACTGAATACCTGGACTCACCCTCACTTTGCGAATGGTTAAAAATGCCTCTTTCACTTCTACCTTATAGGTATTATCTGCAGCCATCAATACATAGTCATCTTTTTGTCTATGGAAACGCAATTTCAAACTGATACCATTCGGAAGATAACGATCCTGCTCAAACAAATCTATCCTTAAACCGCCAGTAAGCATAACATCACGGCTAAGACGTGTATGCAAATAACGATGATGTAAGCCATTGTTGCCTTGCTCAGCCAAGTCACCGCCGTCGGCATTGACATGAAACCCGGATACATATTGTTCATGATTAGGTCTTTTCACCTCATAGCTATTCATTGACCCAGCAGTATCCTTATACATGAGACGCATAGAGCGCTCAGAATGTAGACTTTCTTCCGAATCATGGATGAGATGAGAGATAATACTGGTATAACCATGAGTATTGTTGCTATGCGAAACCAAACGATCATTCAGAAACAATTCAATATTAGACCATAACCCATTAAACACATCATTGATGTAAGAGACATTATCATCTGCGCCACACGCTGTTCCATCAGCCTTTAGAATGCGACATACAATATGAAGTTTGCTGTTCTTTAAATCCAGATATTCTTCTGTACTCGCAGGAATGTAGAATTCTATTGGAGCGCCTTCTCTAATGCTTGTAAGTGGTTGATAGTCAACATTATAACTTTTCTCTACAGCAGTTTGCGTTGGTGGTACGTGAAACCATTCCAATGGAGAAAGACTACATTCACACGAATGATTATGAATGAGAGACATTTTTTTTTTCTTTAAAAAATATCTTTGCGATATTTTGATGTTATCCGTCTGGCTGTTTTTCGTCTTCTGGCACGTTTCGTCGGTTGCATACGCTTTTGTTCACCAAACACACGTTCTGCTACTCGACCCGTCACATCTTTCGCGACATTCTTTGCAGCCTTCTTAAGATGTGGCGCAACGATCTTAGCCCCAGCCTTAAGTAGTGGAATAGCTTTGCGAGCCAATGATCCCAGTATTGAACCAATACCATCGCCATACTGGATTCGCGCTCCTTTGAATCCTGGTAATTCCCCGCCCACTTGACGAAGAAAATGGTTGCGATATGCAGACGGATCGTGTGTATAAGCTTTCATATTGCTTTTGGTCGAAAATGAAGTTTACAGATCACCTTTCCAGTTTGAAATGGAACATTATGGCCTGTGTCGTCCTTAATATTCATTTCTATCACGTCAAATTTGGACGTGTTTACAGGAACATAATGCGGTTCGCCGTACGTTTTCATGATAATGTCACCATCATGGCCTTGTATGCCAACAGAACGTAGTAACGGCACATAATAATCACCAACAACTTGTGGTTCACAAATGCTACAATACACATACAGTGTATAAAATCCCTGTTTCACATCCGCTTTATGTTCAGCTGTACATGTTTCAGTATACCATTGCTCTGGGATAAATCCTAAAATCTCAGCCAATCCAGCGGAAAAGGACACTTCAAAACCATAATTTAGAAATAGAAACACACATCGTCTAATTTTATCATACTTTATCCGAATAACTTCTTTAAGATCATCTTTCATAGAATGAGTTGCTTCTTCATTCACTGCCTGACATATTTCTTGTATGGATCTATAATAACCATAGGGAATATTGATAGTGTCAAGTGTCTCTGTCAGTGGTTGTTGTCGATACTGAATAGAATAGTCCATGTCATGTCTCATCGTTGTCCATGTATGTGGATATTGAATTTCAGCTAAAGCCACTTCATATTTTCCATTCAGATAGATGGTTCGAGGCATATGAATTTGATAATTCGAAGCCTTGTTGTTGGGATAATAGTTCATACTCGCATTGCTAGGCAAAGTGATGTAAAAGCTTGTCGACTCCATGATGGTGGGAACTAAATGGTATAGGTGCGATGACGTTGTCTATATACTTCACGATAGCGCGCGCCATTCGACCAAGTATGCAAATGGTCTTTCACATCATGATGATGATCTAGATGATCTATGACTTCTCCTTCACAACAAGCAATTGTACATCTGATCTTCACAGGAATAGTTGATTTATCTTCCTCACAACAACAACATAGCTCTTTCAGCCATGTTAAAAATTTTCCCATCCTTCAGGAAACCGTCTTTGTTGACGTTGTTTCATTTCTGTTGTAATGTCGTCACGAGTGGTCTTTTTACTAAACATTGTTTTTGGAATATTAGCATCAACAATTTCCTGGATAAACGGATGCCAGCCATGTGGTGGTATGGCTCGTTCTTTTCTTCTTGTCGCCACCAATGCTTCTTTCATCAAATCAACCATGTTGGAATTTGCTATAATATCGCCCGTTTTCAACACAAGTTCATTCTTCTCTGACCATGTCGTACCATATTTCTTCAGTTCTGCTAAAAGTTGTGTTACTTTTCCATGATAGATAGGTTGAAAATGACTTAAAAATAACTTTTCTGGCTTTTCAGGTGGTGATGATGATGAGGGCTTTTGCTGCCTAGACTGACTTGTTCGTAAATGACGACCAAGAAGTTGAGATATTTCTATAGCCTTTTCACGTGTTCGTTTCCCACGTAAAAGTTTATTCACTTTCGTTTTGATTTCACCATCTTTACCCTTCTTTTCTAGCAACATTTTATATTCATATTCAGGAATGAGGACCATTTTCATCGTATGTTTCATTTTAGCAGTAGTTTGGCTAACAAGGGCAATGCCAATCTAGCAATAACTCCAATGAATCCTCCTTTCTGATTAATCAACTTCTTTTTTCGTCGAAGGGATATCTTCTTATCTGCTAGAGTACGAAGCGTATGACGTTCACGTTTAAATTCCTTAAACCGTTTTGAGCTTAAGGGTAAATGTCCTTGCAATATATTCAAACAAATTTCAAACAAGCTTGTTAATTCCTCCTTTGTAGCTTGCTGTAGCAAGGATTTACGTCGTTTAGGTCCACTGCGTGCAAGCAAATGAAGAAACGGCTGGTTCGCTCGAATACGTTTAGACATCTTGACTGCGAATGGTCAAATGAGTTGGTTCTTGTTCATACACTGCTTTATCAATATATACATAATGTGTATCTTTTGGTAAAATGCCCGTACGAATACGTAGTTGATCATTTGTCTTTGGTTTTAAATCAATGAATAAATAACCATGAGGTTTGCTAGTAGCATCTTGATAGGCTTCTATGAGAAATTGAGATCTTCCAGGATACATTTGCCGCGCCAATGTACTAATTTGTTGACTGTCTCTCGGATTTTTAAACAGAATGATATAATGTGTATTCAAACTAATATTTCGCATCTCTTTCCCATGGTGGAATAAATTATGTACAATAAAGATAATGCTTAGATTTTGATGACTGCTGCCAACACTAAAGAGACGTGTCATACGCTCATCACTATGACATTTCGTCATTAAGTCATCAATGATAAGTAAGTTTGGTTTCTTCGGGTTAAAACGCTCTTCAATGTCATCTGGAATGCCTTGGTAAAATTCCACACCTTTCATTCCCTTGTACAAAGGCTGATCTGCTGCATAGAGCCATAAAATGCTTTTTGGAGAGGGTTTAATCAACTTTTGTTCTAGAATTTCCTTCACCAGAGACGTTTTGCCACTGCCTGTAGGTCCAGAGACTAAACATGTAAATGGATGCTTCATTGTTGAATGTCTGTTTCTTTCACCCAACTGTTAAACTTGTTTGGCCAACCTAACCACTTGACAAATAATTCTTTCACACCTCCTCCTCGTCTTTTACGTGTTTTCAAGACTTTTTCAATTCTATAAATAGATTCAATATCTTTGGTCACTTTCTGCAGTTCTTCTTCATAGAAATGTCCATCAATATCTTCGTCTAAAAAGTCTTTCACACGATATAAATGTATTCCTTGCTTCTTACAACGATGTGTGACAATGAAGACTTCTTGCGTCCATTTGATGTGATAATCGCGTTGAAACATATATTTAATGTGAGAAATGCGAACATGATCACCAATGTTAAATTTGTACTTCTTCTTCTTCTTCGGTTTCAATTTCAGTTTGTCGACATACATATACTTCCACACTTTTGATTCATTGTCTTTACGAATCTCGGCTGGAGCATATTTATTAGGAAGAGAACCATGAGGTCTATGGTTGTAATTGTACACCAAGTCTGGAAGAATGTCTAAGTAACGGTAAGTTTGATTATGTAGAAAATACCGATACATCATTCCCTTTAGAGTACGAATGACTCTTTCAGCAAAGTTAGCTTTGGTTTCATTCTTTGTGGTATAAGCATGAATGCCTTCTTTCTTCAAAAATGCTTTTACCCATCTGTTTTTAAATTCTGTTCCTTTATCAGACCTTAGAGTTCGCGGTCTTCGTCGTGTGTCATGAAAAATCTTTTGGAAAGCTTGTATGACGCTGGTATGTGATTTATTAGGTATTGGCTGTACCCAGACATATTTGGAAAACACATCAATGACAATGAGTAAAAAGTGTATGTCATCATTATAGGGAGCTATGTTTCCCATATCAGCCAAGTCAATATCCCACATGTCATCAATGCCACGTGTAATGACACGTTGTCTTTTGAACCTGTATTTGACAGGTTGGAGTAAACTGAAAGCATCTTGATCCTGTAACCATTTCTTCACTTGTGACTGTGTGACTGCTTGATTATGTTTTCTTAAGATGTGATACAGTTTGTAAGGACCAGCAAATGCTCCAGGCTGTCCAGGTTTGAAGTAAATATTGGTCAAGTAGTCTTTCCACGTCGACATGATCACACCGAATGAAAACCACCTTCTCAACAGAACAGCTTTTATTTTATAACTCAACCATCATCACTTAACTAACATAGTAACTTAACTAATATGTATTTATAACTAACATGTATTTATAACTAACATATATTTACAAATCAAGTATAGATACAATGGTATGAATAACTGGAGACCATTGGTCTTCAATGAACACTAACCAATGACTGAGTTCATCCAATGTAATAGCATCTACACCATATTTCTCACAACGTTGATTTGCATTCTCTAACACTTTATCTAAATGTATGTAATATTTAGCTTCATTCCAATATGTATAAACAGATGCAAAATGACAAGTATGTTCTTGACACTCTTCATGTTGACAAGCAGGACAGACTAAATATGCAAACTTTTTTACAGCTGATAACATTTCTTCACAATAAGCTTTTTGTACAATATATTGTCTCAGTGTCATGTCCGCCATTGTGCAGTCTTGTGAGTCTTGAATCAAAGCAGCACAAGTTAAACATACTTCAAATTTACATGTCCACACGTCTGCACACCATGACGGTTGGCAAGCAAATGAAAAAGTCTCTAACCCTCACACAACATTTCTAACAACTTTCCCATAATATTCTGACCAGGATATTCAGATGACACATGTTTCACACCAGCTCCCCACCAATGATCATACGTTGCTTCAACTAAAGTTTTGTCTTTACATTCTTTCAACTTGTTGCGAAACAATACACACTGATCCAGTTTGACTTGTAAAACATCTTGCATTTTGCTTCTCTTCACTGTATGCCATAAAGGACATGGTTTTATCCCTTTAGCAATACGTTTCGCTTCATATCCATTTCTACATGAAGCAATGGCTGAAGCAATATCTGAACGGTGATGAAACACTGCTTTCTCATATTGATACAAAGCTTCACTTGAGTTGAACACATGTCCATACTTTTCAAGTCGTGTTGGAAACATATTTGAAAGAACGTCCTTATGACCGCTGAATAGTACAAGATTCTCCATGTTGACTTTGCTTCTGCTGTTTTATTCTGACATGTCGGTTTCTTCCTGTAATAAAATATCTTTTAATATATTTGCTGCCTCTTCTATCATATTCTTTCTTTGTTTACGTTGAAACCACTCACATAAAACTAAATTTGCTAGTAAGAAAAACATTGTTATGTCTTTGAGAAACAATTCACTATGTTGTTACAAAGATGATTAAAAAGGTTTTATATAACTTACCTGATAAAGCTGCTTGGTTTCCTCTTCTTCTTTACAGCAATCTCTCAAATAGTCAACCACGGTGAAATATACTTCAACATCAGTGCGAGCAGAATAAAGTGCAGCATCAAAGTCAAAGTCAGGTTCTTCTTCTATTCCAATTTTATAACATTCTCCAAGAAATCTTGAATGTAGTTCAATCACATCAAGACTATGATGTACAACATCCCAAAAAGCGTCCAAATGATAAAGTTGATAGTCTGGAGTGCCACAGCAAGCAAGTTTAGCAATCATCAAGTCAATATAAGCATTTTTCAAACATGCGTCCATCTTGTTTCAGTGTCTTGTGGGCTTTTACTTTGCTTCACAGACTTTAAGTACTCCACACTTGCCGCAGAAGTTGCTTGGTTCACACAACTTGCAATTATACTTGTGACAGTGGCAATGATAATCCTCCACATATCCACAAGCACCACAATACTCGCAGGTAAGTCCAAGTTGATTTTGCACATTCATGTTCTCCAACTGAACTTCAGCCAGTCTTTTCTTGGATAGCTTTGACACCTTCATCCGACCATCCTTTCGCAGCTTGATAGGAGTTATGACATGACATTCCTCACATGGCGATAGGGCTGAGTTGATGTTGTCCATCTCCTGAAGCAGTGTCTCCCATTCACCATCATTCATGTTGATGTGATGTGTGTATTCTTTCCCTTCAAACCGTGATGTTCGCACAAAACTCACATAACGCTTATCCAAGTATGAAATGACTTCAAGCCACTTCGTTTGCGTTAAGTATAGTTTGAAGCCAATGTCACGTAAATTTTCCAAGCTTTGACATACAATCTTCCACAAAGATGGTGAATAAGCACACCATCTCTCTCCACGTGTAATGCGTAGAAATGGCCCATATTCTCCATGCTCCACAGTAATGGTTAAGTTAGCACTAATTTTAAAGCTGCTGCTGCGCTGCGCTGCGTTGCTTGTCTTGTTCTCCATGGCTGCTACAATGTACTGATGATCCACTCCCTCCAACTGTCTGCTGAGAAATGACTTCACTCTGCTGAGTTCACTCCCTTTTATACCCAACTATCTGCTGAGTCAGCAAAGAACTTGCAAAGTTTTGAATTCACTTCAACTCGTCCATGGTTGAATCGGACAAGCTCTGATACATTCGTCTTCAATGGAACATCATCATCATAATGTAAAATGATTCTTGCAGCCACATCTAACATGAGCTCAACTGCCCAAATTGTATTCACGTTGATAAATGCTAAATCAATGTCATAAGTTAACGGTAAATGTAGATCTTCACATTCACGTAGAAACGAGTGGATGAAACGATCTCTTGGAATGGTCTTTCCAACAGCTTCCCAATGCTGATGTAAGTTCTTCACTTGCAGTATCCAATCCGATTCAAAAGCAGGAAGCTTTGAAAACACATAGTCAGCATAATTCACTTTGAAGACGTCATCCATGGTCTCTACACATCGATGAAGAAGCAATGTTGACATTGTAGATGGTTTTACCTCCTTTTATACAGATGTTACATGTAGGTTTTCATGAGATGTTTGTAAAATCGCGGAGTCATGTCATTGAAACCGTCGAGAAAGGTTGTTGGTAAACCGTTTGTTAGCGATTGTACCATGACAATCACTAAAAAGTCTCCTGGGGTCCGATGCCCTAGTATCCATTGAAACAGCATTGACATAGTGAAATGTCCTTTTTCATAGAGGTAAGCCATCATATCATACACATGAATGCGTTCTTCAAGGTATTTGAAACCATGCAACATGACCTTTGCACATTTGAATTCACGATCCTCATCCAGAGACTTTGGCGCCGGTAGAGATAAAGTCTTAAAAAGTTCCTCATGAAGACTTTTAATAAGTTGAATGAAACGTTGAGTCATAGCTTCGGAGAACTTTGGCTCTGACGCCGGAACATGTTCTGTGTTTCCTTCTAACATGTAGATGAGTTGAATGACGGTATTCACTTCTTCCGTTAGATACATGTACGTGTGGTTGTTGAAAAAGCCTTCTTCACATAAACACCATAAAATGTTACAATCAATCAGAGGAAGTACTGCTCGAAAGTTCCGTTTCAACATTATAACATCTTCCTCAGTAACAGGTATGGTCTTACTCGATTCAATTTTAGATTTCAGCTGTTTGTCTTCTCCGTCATCGCTTGACATGTCCACTTCTGAATCCTCATTATCGCTTGACATGTCCAATTCTGAATCCTCATCATCATCACTCACTTCGTTTTCCTCATAATGTGCTAGATGTGCTTTTAACTTTGCACTTAGTTGTGAGTTGTCACCATTGATAAGTCTATTCGCAACCCAGAACGGGTAGTCAGACCCCTCAGGATCTGGCATTTCTTGCTGCACTGCAGCGACATCTGATGGTGCATTTAATGCTTCCTCCTGAGACATTGCTTGTTGCACTGTAGCGACATCTGATGGTGCATTTAACGCTTCCTCCTGAGGCATTGCTTGTTGCACTGTAGCGACATCTGATGGTGCATTTAACGCTTCCTCCTGAGGCATTGCTTGTTGCACTGTAGCGACATCTGATGGTGCATTTAACGCTTCCTCCTGAGGCATTGCTTGTTGCACTGTAGCGACATCTGGCAGAGTAACTAACGCTTCCTTCAAAGCTGTTTCAACGTCTTCAAAGAACGCATCTATCTCTTCCAACGATAATAATGTATCATCAAAAGTAACTGTTTCAAAGTCATCCATGTCTATGTTGATAGCTGGTGTGTCTGACGATGCCTAAGCCTCGAGACACTACACTTATATACGATTTTATCATGCTGAATCAACGATTTCATCATGCTGATTCAGCACAATTTTTTTTTTTTTTAGTTTGTTCTCCTGGGGGGGGGGGGGGTCGGTACATAGTCTGTCCTGGGGGGGGGGGTCGGTACATAGTCTGTCCTAGGGGGGGGGGGGTCGGTACATAGTCTGTCCTGGGGGGGGGGGGGTCGGTACATAGTCTGTCCTAGGGGGGGGGGAGGTCGGTCGACCCCAAAAAAAAAAATGAGAAATGTTTAGAATCGTCTGAAACGGATAAATATGCAAAAATCACAATTTCGAGGGGGGGGGGGTCGAAAAAATGAAAAATGTTTAGAATCGTCTGAAACGGATAAATATGCAAAAATCACAATTTCGAGGGGGGGGGGGGGTCGGTACATAGTCTGTCCTGGGGGGGGGGGGGGTTAGACGTTAACTTTTTTCCATCTTGACATCATTTTGTAATGACGTCATTTTGGTTTTCTACCCTATATATATGTGCTACCTTCACAGCTTTCCACAGTTTACCACTGCCTGCTGACATGGAAGTTCTAGCCGCGATCGACGATTCACGCATAATAAGAGAGATTAAAGAGGTGGTTGTTCAAGTAACACCACCAATCTATCCGTCTAAGAGACAGTCGTTTTTGCATCTGCTGCCGGATCCAGCTAAAGCCGCTGCGCTGTGCATTCCGATATACTTTCATAGAGGGGCTATGATTGGGCAACGCATCAGAGACATAGAAGACGGGTGTTACAGGCAGGCCTACTTCAGATCTGCTGTTCTAGGAGAAGACATTCCATCAAAGACTGAAGAGGATGAATACCCGGCCTGGGGTCGATACTTCCTACAGGAAGACATCCAATTTTGCATTGGATGTGGGTGCATGCTGTCCCCAGACCGGGTCATAGCAGCAGGATGTGGACATCAACTATGTCTCTTTTGCGCCTTCATCTGGACCTGCCACTCCGCGCTGAGAGACAGATATACGCTGAGATGTTTTACATGTGGTTTGACAACAGACCACTTCTTATTCAACTCTCAGCAGATGACCTCATGTGCCAGACCAGTACAACAAACAGTAGTCTTCTACTAGACTGGAAGCAAAAAGAGTGAGGAGTTTCAACTCCAGGCTGCTCTTTTCAGAGCGGCCGCCACTTATTACAAAATAAGCAAAACAATTTATCATGGTGTTGGTATATGTGTGTATGCATGAGAGTGTGGGAAATGGAAAAAAAAAGTTACCGTCTGTCCGTCTGCCCGTCTGACCGTCTGTCTACCATCTGCCGATTCTGCAGCAGAACCAACGTTGGTTCTGCTGCAATGCAAAACATAGGTTCTGCAATGCAAAACCAAACGTTGGTTCTACTGCACTGCAGTAGAACCAACGTTGGTTCTGCTGCAGTGCAGCAGAACCAACGTTGGTTCTGCTGCAGTGCAGTAGAACCAACGTTTTCACCCTACTGTGCTGGGGTGGAGTCCCCCTGGTGCCTTCATGCCCATGTGTGTGTTGGCTCGCGTGGTGCAGGGCATGGGCTGTTGACATATTTCGTGAACTGTTGACATATGTGGTGTGTTACAGCGTGCTGGGGTGGAGTCCCCCTGGTGCCTTCGTACCCATGTGTGTGTTGGCTCGCGTGATGCAGGGCATGGGCTACGCCGCCTTCGTCACCTCCACCTACGCTGTCCTCGTGAAGCTCTTCCAGAAAGATATGGCCGCCATTTTTGTGAGTACCATTGCATTAAGAAAAATTTTCCTTTAATATCTTGTACTTCGGGTACCATTTAGCTCTCAGCAGAATATATTTCATAGAACGAGTTACAAAATGCAACCAAAAATACCAACATTATACAAACAATGCCAACAAGAACCAAAATTGTCAACAGTGTACCAAAAAATGGCAACAGCAGTAGATAGGGAACGAGACTTCTAGCCGGTCGGTCTAGAATTCCGATGAGATTTCTGGCCGGTCTAGAAGTCCCCCCCCCCCTGGTGAGTGACCGACCTCCCCCCCTGGTGACTGACCGACCCTCGCCACCCCCCCTCCCCGGTTCATTCCACCAGGACTGATATTGGTCGTTAGTAGTCGTTGGTAGCATTCGAAGATTTCCGGTTGGCGAATGTAGAGAACTCGATTGTTGGGCGCTTTGTTAATTTTACACATCTGGCTACGTTTTCCATTCAGACAATACACGCGATTAGGATCTGTAGCACCATGTGTGCTGAATCCTTTCTATGGTGCATAAAATCACAGTACTGAACCCCCCCCCCCCCCCACTTTGCCCTATATTCATTCCAAGCCGTATGGCAGAGTCGTCGAGCTCGGATCACAGTGAGGCCTTCAAACCATACGATCCTTCACATCACAATGACCACATACACCAGCACGATACAGACCCATCACGGTGTTACAAATACACAGACGTGGAATTAGGAATGTATCCATGACTGTGTTCAAGAACCTGTGCATATAATTATATTATTCAGGGTTTGCACGGAGCGTGGAATAACCCGCATATAGGCTACATTAGAACAATTGAAGGGTTCCGTGCACAAACCTGTTATGTTGAGATAACATGTTTGTGCACTGAGGTATATTTGAGTTCCAGGAGTCCAGATCTATCATCTGTAAAGTTTTCACCGATGAAATATGCTTAGAAATGGTCATCAAAACATGTTAAGTCTTGTTTGAAATGAGAAATCGGGTGCACAATAATGACATGCCGAGATAACAGGTCTTTTTCATTAAAATTTTGAAATTTTCCCGGTTGCACAATCCTGTTAAGTCGTGTTAACATGTGAATAATATCAGAGATAAAATGTAAACAATGCAGAATTCTCGGGTGCACAAAAATGTTATCCCTTGTTGAAATGTAAATATTTACATATAATACTTCAGCTGCTGATAGGTTTCTGTTAAAAATTATCGCGCATTACACGTGTAACAATGGCCTCCTCCGTCATGGTCAAGGTCAAAAACCGGAAGTTGACCATTACCACGTAAACGGTTAGAGAAAGAGCGATTTTGAGCTAATTTTCGACCCTTTGAGCCTAAAAGACGTTATATAAGAGGTACCTCGGCGACCTTGACCTCCTCCGTCATGGTCAAGGTCAAAAACCGGAAGTTGACCAGTATCTCGTAAACGGTTAGAGATAGGACGATTTTGAGATTATTTTCGACCCGTTGGGCCTAACAGACGTTATATAAGATGTACCTCGGTGACTTTGGCCTCCTCCGTCATGGTCAAGGTCAACAAGCATGTCCAAGGACATGACCCAGTCGAGTTACCAAACAAGCATTTGAGAAAAACCCTGAAACGAATACTGTTAGGCCATAAAATGAAGAACTTTGTTTCTGAGCGTAATTTTTTCATAATTTTAATGCACAAAAACGAGTTTTCCCGGGTGAAAGCTACCCGAAAGGGGATGTTGGACAGGTTGGGTTTTTACGATTCACGTATTTACCGACATTTACACAATTTCACAAATTTTTCAAATTTCCACCATTTCGGCATTTTTTGTCCTTTGCGAAAAAAGCAAAGTCCAGGTGGAGAAACACCTAAGAAACTTTCAATTAAAAATTTATAACTATTTGAAATTGACTGAGAATGGTATGACAATTCAGTTATTTACTACCATTTATTCCAGTTTTTGCCAAACTTCAAAGTTCCGCCATTTCGGCAGCTTTTGGCGAATCGCGAAAAAATAATAGCCTCGTAGGCGAAACCCTGGAGAACATCCCTGCGTAACATTTAAACGATTGGAGTAAAACTGTAGGAGGAGTAGTATTTTAAAAATCGGTCAAAACGGGCAAAAAAAGTGCCATTTTGTCAGTTTTTCGTCAATCGTCAAAAAAGTAATAGGCAAGTGGGGGACCACCCAGGGAACATTCCTGCGTAATATCAAAACGATTGGAGCAAAACTGTAGGAGGAGTAGCATTTTAAAGAAACAGTTTAACATACGCACATACATTCAAGCCCCCTATAGTGATACGACTAACCCAGTCCGACCGAGTCGGCTGGGTAAAAAACCGGAAGTTGACCATTATCTCGAAAACGGTTAGAAAACTGAATTTGATTATTTGTACCCAAAACAGATTACATTATATTTACTTCGATGTACTCGTTCAAGATAATAATTCGGCAGCTGATAATTATGTCGAAAAACGAAAAGTGTGTCTTTGACCAGATATATTATACCATTGTAAGTGGGTGCCATTGCCGTTGAAGCTAGAAAAGCCAAACTTGGCACATATATAAACGACGATGTGATCTGAGGCACCCGTTAAAAATTTTTGACCTTCACCTTGATGGCCAAGGTCAAATCGCGAAAAACGTTATTTAAGAAAAACAATGATTTATCTCGAAAAGGGTAAGAGAATTTTGACCTCATTTTCGACCTCCACCCCCTATACGACGTTACGTAAGGTATAACTTCCGGTGTCCTTGACCTCCAGGTCACTTTCGAGCCCCAAATCGGAAGTTGGCCTTTATCTCGAAAATCGTAAGAGACAGAGCAATCGGTTTCCAGACATCTCCTCCAAGACTGCTGAAGCTAGACCAATCAAACTTGGCACATGTATGGAGGGTCATCTGAAGTGGTGCACCTGATGTGAAAATTGTTAACAAAAATAGCAATATCATCTACCTTCCGTTTTAAGTTATCATTCCAAGTTGGGTCTAATTCGCTGTGCGAATTTCCGTCTAGTTTTGCATTAAAATTATGTTGGATAAACCGACGTAAAATGATCCTTCCTACAATGTCGGCTAAGAGGGTTCCACTGTATTAGAATTAACTATAAGAATTAACTGTTTGTCGGTCTTTGATTCTGGTCAGTGATGGGGGGGGGGGCTGTACGCATTAAAACTCCGGGAAACAAATATAGCAAGCCATCGTCGAAGGCGCAGACCCCAACCGGACACAACAAGTCGCCATTTTGGCAATTTTTACCGATTTCAAAAATAACATGGCGTTGTACAACTTCAATATATATATTTTTACTGCGCAAGGTAGCATATGCCTAGGATTAATAGTATCGGAGATCTCGCGTGGGAAGCACCTAAGTCTTACACTGCACTTATCTCAATATATATATATATATATCACTGTGCAAGGTTGTATATGCCTAGGGTAAACAGTTTCGGAGAACTTGCGTGGAAACAAAACAGCAGCCAAAGTGTGACAGACGGACGGACAGATAGACGGACAGAGGGCAATCTTATAGACCCCCTGCCCCGGGCTCGTCCGGTTCGGGTCTAAAAATTTACTTAAACTTGTTTGGATGCGATGGAGATTAGGAGGTGGTAGTGAAAAAACGTTAATATAGAGTAAATGTGATTATTTTCTCAAAATATGCTTTTTAAATGTCTAAAACCAACGAATACGTGTCTAACGTGTTTTCCAGTAACGGAAATCATTATTTTTATCATTTGTGGGGCGACTCACGTAAAACAGCGTTACTTTCGGTCATGCATACAAATATGCATGTTTTTGCACCCTAAGTAAAACCGACTTTTTACATGTTATCTGGACATTTGTTTACATGTTAAGTCGGAATAACAGGATTGTGCACCCTAAAAGACATTTTCACTGTGAATGCTATGCCGTAATACCATGTTGATTTTTGAAGTTTTTCTTGGCTTTCTGGCACATTTACACATAAAAATTGCATTTTTATAGCTTATCGTGTTTCTAAGGCAGTGACAAATCTGGAGATACCTCATTTATTAAAATCGATCAGACAATAAAAATCACAGACTAAAAATTCAGATTTTGCAGTTTTCCGAACTTTAAGAGCGATTTTCTCGACTGCTGTTAACCCTACATAACAGGTTTGTGCACGGAACCCTTCAATTAGAAAAATGACAGTTTTTCTGTTCGATTTTCCATTGACTCTTAAATCAGCTTAATGTCAACAAAAAGCAGTTTATTGCAAATCAGTTTTATCCCACAGCTACATTGTTATGCTTTGTCACTTGTAAAAGTAATATATTATTTTAAGCAAGAAATGGTTGAATAACAGTGTTCATATATATATGTCCGAGCTCTCATGTTATATATATATTACCCCTCAGCCAAAATTGGCCGAAGGGGTGTTGTCATCGTCGTGGTGTCTGTCCGTATGTCTGTCTGGCTATCTGTCTGTCTGTCTGTCTGTCCGTCTGTCTGTCTGTCTAACTGTCTGTCTGTCTGTCTGTCCGTCACGCTAATCTTGTAAACACGACAGCTTTAAAAGTGTTTGGTCGATCATAACGAAATTTTATGCAGGAACTAATCAGGTAAAGATTTAGGCTGGAATTGATTTTGGGCCAGATCGGGCCATCCTCTTTGTTGACACCAATTTTTTTGTAAACACCATGGCCTGAAAAGTACTTGACCGATCATCACGAAATTTTGTGCAGGGACTAATCAGGTAAAAAGCCAGGCTGGTATTGATTTTGGGCCCGATCGCAAAATTCAAAAGGGCTGCCTGCCGCCATCTTAATTTTTTTGCGAAAAATCTTTCCAAACAGGATAAGTGAAAAACTACTCTGGTGATCATCACTAAAATTTAAACACATATTTACCTCGTCAAAATCTCGGCTAGCATTGATTTTAGGCCCGATCGGAAAATTAAAACTGGCTGCCAGCTGCCATCTTGAATTTTTCGTGTAGACACGATAAGTGAAAAACTACTTGGACGATAATCACCAAATTTTATCCACACATTTACCAGGTCTAATTCTTGGCTTCTGTTGATTTTGGGTTCGATTGAAAAATTCCAAGTACACCTTCCCCTTTATCATTAGCATTAATAGAGATTCCCTTTTCCCAACTAAGTTCAATGCAGTCTTAATATTTTCGTCTTGTGGCTAGAAGTATGAGAAACCTGGTCTTTATTTTTCCAGGTCAGTCTCCTTTTCCATATTTGTGTCTCCGTGTGTTTTATTATCTGACAAAGCTTGCAGTACTACTGTATAAATTGTGCTGGTTTTGTAAGCTATGTTTACTTTGTTTCATGTCCGACGGATGTCCGATAAACCCTTTCAGTTTGATGTATCATTTTGCACTGTTCGATAAACACTGTCGGATTTGATAATCATTTTGTAATGTCCAATATCCGAATTAATACGATATCGGTACTGTCCTTGTTATTACCAAATCTGTACTAGCGCGTCTGACATGATGAGGAATGAAAATATTGGTAGAGCAGAGAATTGTCAATATGTGCCGTGTCAGCCATCTGAGTTAAAATATATATTAGAAGAATAACACTTAATTGCTAAAATAAAGAAAATTTATTTATTTTCTTGACCCCATTTTTGGCAGCATAAATTTGACCGATTCATTTACAAATTTGTACATATATGTTTATAAAGTTATAACAATATATACAAGGAACAGCTTCAAATTTAGATTTAATTTGCAAACAAAAGAAACAGAACAAATACTGTAAGCCCTAAGACATGGTATCTTGCCTTGATACACACTATAAAATAACAAAGCACTTATATGCTGTTACGAAGATACTTAACTGGCTCAGTTAACTGTATTTTGAGTTCATGACCAATTGAAAATATTAATAAATAATAATTATACCAATCTAAAACGGTTATTTATAAATCTGTTATTGGTAGGCTAGTAGCGAATAAATCTTACTGCAATGTAAAGACATATTAGACCCAGTTTGTTCTGCCGTAAGAGGCGACTAATCGGAGTTACTTTATTTCTAGCTCCTCTTTTATTGTTTCTTCTTTCTTCCTTCTTTTCTCCACTTATTTCTATGTACTTACGTCCTATTATAGGCTTCCCAGGTGCTGAACGGGACATAAGCACCAATCAAAGAAGTAAACAAACAAAAGAACTCAGTTTTATTAAGATTACTGGAATGGCAGTTGTATATTTCAGGGCATTTTGGAGACAATGAAAGGAGTTGGTTTCATGGTAGGACCCATTCTGGGTAGCGGGCTATATGCGGTGAGCAGTCTTTATAGCATATTCACACTGACCTTGTATATTACAGAAAGAATGACAAAAGTGTTTCAGAACCTTCAGCATATTATTATATCACTCACACAGGCTGCTGAATATTAAGTTGTATTTTTTTTTATTAAGCTCTGAGAAAATTGATATTTTGATAAAAGTGCCAGTAAAACCATTTAGTCATCAATGTAAGTTTGTAACACGCTGGTATATTAACAGAGAAGAGGCTTTGTTGTTAATGGTTCTGTTTGACTGTATAGCTAGGTGGTTATATGGCGCCGTTTGTGTTCATGGGTGTGCTGGTGATAGTCATGGGGTGTGCAGTGATCTTCGTTATGCCAAAGTACGACGGTACGTGTCCTCACATATGTCGCGGCAACGATTCTCCTCATCATATGCTTAAACGCATTGCAGATAAGCTTAATGCTATTATTAAGAAACAATTGTGAACTGCTTTACTCAAGCTTAGTGAGGTTAATTAAACTCACAAATACAACTTGAAAAAGGGTTTTTTATTTTCAAACATTACAATGATATTAAATGAAAATATAATTATAACATTAAAGTAAGTTAAAATGTGTTATCATAAAAACCTTTAGCTGGGCTTATGGTTTATATTTTTCTGTACATAAACCAATACCTCCGTAACGATGCGAGTATTATAAAAACATAGACTGTGTTAAATTGATTTCAATGTCCGCAGTTTCTTGAAGTGTTTTCGTTAATTGATTACTTGGTGAAAGCACGAAGGGGGGACTTCATGATATGTTCTGTGTTACTTTAGATGTACCAAAGTCAGATATGTCTGTGTGGGCGCTGTTTGTGATACCACAGGAAGTGCTGTGTGGATTTATGCACGCGGCGCTCGCATATATGTTCACGAGTATCAATGCAACACTTGCACTATATCTCGATAGCGTATGAATACAATCTTCATATGTTTTGATAGCTTATGAATAATTTTTTGTCGGTGTTCGTAAAAATTAGTCATTTGCACGATGAAATAAAAATTAAAGGTTTTTGTCATGACAAGTGTATTTGAGATCATGCAGTGATGAACATGCAAAGTCAAATTAATGTAATGACGTATGTTATTTCATTGTTACTGTTCTTTTGGCTATAAGGTATATTTTAGCGATTCGGTATTTTGCACCCGAGTGCTATTTACTTGCAGGATAGCGTGCGGCAAATTTACATAGGAACAGCATTCTTCATGCTGGCAGCAGGATACGTCACATCTTCACCAATCATTGGTAAAATTGTTGACAGACTGGTGAGTAGTCTTGCGTCACGTCTTCACAAATCACTGGTAAAATTGTTTACATGCTGGTGAGTACTCTTACGCTACGTCTTCATCAATCATTGGTCAAATTGTTGACAGACTGGTAAGTAGTCTTACGCCACGTCTTCATCAATCATTGGTCAAATTGTTGACAGACTGGTGAGTAGTCTTGCGTCACGTCTTCACAAATCACTGGTAAAATGGTTTACATGCTGGTGAGTATTCTTACGTCACGTCTTCACCAATCACTAGTAAAATTGTTGACAGGCTAGTGAGTACTAATACTGCATACTCCATTCCCCATACTGGTGAGTAGTCCTACGGCAAGTACACATAAAAGTTGATATACTTTAAGTAATTTATTTTAATAATAGTATTTCAAAATACATATAAAAGTGCGAAAATAGTTAATATATCAATAAAAAGTTAAAGATCGATCCCTTTCAAATGCAGCTAAAGCGCCATATACTTTAGGTAACTTATTTCAATATTTAGTCTCTAAAATTAAAGTTAACGCTCATAAATGGTTATGGCTCTGTTTGCATTTTTTGGACCACAAAGTTAATTGTTTTCCGTAATATTTATATTATACGTTCACTTGACATTGTACTTATATTTATTAATGTTTTTATTTCTTGATTATATAACTGATGATAAAGTTGTTTGTTTGCTGTGGCATTTGTCCACTACATGAGTGTTGGTCGTTTCAAACCCTTGCTGACGCATCCCTTGTGGGCGGTGGGCTATAGTCTTAGTGTTTATCGTTTCAGCCCTTGCTGGCATATCCCTTGTTGCTGGTAGGCTTTAGTCTTCATGCGCTGTGCCTGTTCCTTGTTGGTCCTGCACCATTTCTATATATAGGGTAAGTACATTGTGCTGGAGTAGCTATACATGATGGACGTGTTAAACGCTTTATACTTGTTTTTAAGCATGCATGATCTACTTATTTATTGCACATGCTATACATGGGCTCAGTACATTACGTCAGGGTATATCTAATTTGTTTGATGACTGCCAGTCTGCTTCAAAGAAACAGAAGTAATTTTACCTATAAACACCCCGTGTAGATACACACAGCCGTACTCGCCACTCTTCCATTATCGAAAACGTCACGCTACGCAATAACGGAAGTGTGTACTTTAGACCACCGTAACAGCCTAAATACTTTAAAGAAAAGATTGTAGTGCTGTACAAAAACACCTAGGTTTATAACGTTAATTTTTTTTCACAAATGAGCTCCACAAGATTACTACATTTATTTCCTCAAAGTATTTCAGTTTAACAGAAAGTTCACAAAAGAGTTGGTTGGGTCAAAACATATTGCACTGATATAGTCAAGAAAATTTAACAGCATTAAATAAATTGCTAGAGATTATTACGCAGGAGAAGTTTGGTGTTGTTGATCGTGTCACTGTTCTTCACTGGCGTCACCGCAGCTACGTCAGTGGTCACCTTTACAATTATGTTTGCCGTTGCTAGGTAACACATTTAATTGAACGACATGAAATGAAGCGTTTTCTTGTTTATTTTTGTACTGCTTTCATGAACAGCATTTTAGGACAGAACTTAAAGAATTATTACAACTGAAAGGGTGGATAACATTGTAAAGATAATTTATTAAATTAATTAGTCAAAGTTAATGAATATTGTTAAATAACACAGTTCAGTAGACGCAATACTATAAAATTAATTTTTATAGTGAAATAACTATAGTGTATTTGTGTGAATTCACAAAGATCTTTTTTTATTATTGTGTGTTTAATTTTGTTTAACAATACGGTTGTTTCTTTTAAAAGGATTTATAATTTCCCGGATAGTATCGACACGTACGGCAAAATCAGCGGCTTTGTAGAAGGATGCTTTAATGCAGGGTAAGTGGGTAAGTGGGCAAGTAGTTCTCCTTTAATGCAGGGTAAGTGGGTAAGTAGGTCAATGATTCTCCTTCACACTGGTAAGCAATCTAATTTCTTCCTGTGTCTGAGGAAGCCATTGTGTCTGGAGAAATCGTTCTTGTGTTTGATTTTGCCATGTTTTCTTTGCATACCACCCAGGTCATTATGTTATAACTATAATTTATAGAACTGAGACTGTGTGGTCCTGTTTGAGATATCACAGCCTATGTGATGCTTTGCTTTGTGTGGCAGGGCGTTTTTCCTGTTTGCGAGATCACAGCCTATGTGATGCTTTGTTTTGTGTGGCAGGGCGTTCATGGGGCCTATACTTGGCGGGCTAACGTTTGACAAGCTTGGGTGGCAGTGGGCTACCACAGTTGTGGGTTTCATCGTTGTTGTGTGTGTAAGTATTTCCTATTCGCTCTGTTTCTGTGTGTCTGTCTGTCTCTTGTCTTTCTATCTGTTTGTCTGTCTGTACCTCTCTCACTTTCATTCACTCCCTCTTACTCTCTCTCTTTCTATCTGTTGCTCCCTCCCTCCCTCCCTCCCCCTCTGTCTGTCTCTCTCTTTCTCTTTCTCTTTCTAGTTCTGTCTTTGATTCTCTTATTTTGTTTCTCTACCTATTCTCTCTCTCATTCTCTGTCTGTCTGTCTGTCTGTCTGTCTGTCTGTCTGTCTGTCTGTCTGTCTGTCTCTCTCTCTCTCTCTCTCTCTCTCTCTCTCTCTCTCTCTCTCGATCAAAATTACGATATTGTAGTTATGAGCTTGTCAGCCATATTGAAGGTTTGCAAAGTCATATTTTTGTTTTGATTTGCAAAGACTGTCAAAACGACAATATTTTGTCGATTATTGGAGCGTGTTTCGACGTCGTGTCTATGATAGCTCTCCAAAACTATTGACCGGACTGTGTTGGAATCTCACACATGGATAGATCGCATCTGTCATTTGTGCAACCTTGTATTTTTGTCATGTCGGATTCATGTAAAAATGGTCAAAGTGACAGTGTTTTGAAATTTGGTAAAACTTTGCGTTTTGACATAATTTTGTCCTCGTATCGCAACGTGTCATCAAGCTTCTGTCTCAAAAATTATTCATGACAATTTTTAAAAATTTAAACAGGGATAAAGCAGATCCTGAAAATTGCCAGAATAGCTTTTTCTTAACATAGTGCTTAGCTTTTGTCGAATTTAAAAATATAAACTGTTAAAATTGTGAAAACCGATCTTAGCACCGATTTCCTAGGTTATCCACCCTACACGGCGGATCCTGTCCCTGTCTTAGCACCGATTTCATAGGTAACCCACCCTGCATGGCGGATCGTGTCCCTGTCTTAGCACCGATTTCACAGGTTACCCACCCTACACGGCGGATCCTGTCCCTGTCTGAGCACCGATTTCATAGGTTATCCATACCCACACGGCGAATGGTGTCCCTGCCTTAGCACCGATTTCATAGGTTACCCACCCTAGACGATAGGTTGTGCCTGTCTGAGGGTCTATGTTTACAAGATGACTTTGGTGTGATGCATCTAAATGCATCTATAAACATTTACCAGTAACCAATAAATATTCGTTTGAATCTCAGACTAATTCTTGTCGCTGCATTAACATTCCACAAAGTCACTGCGTTTCTATTTCTGCCCAAGGCTCTTTCTTTTAACAGCCTCTTTTCTGCCCAAGGCTCTTTCTTTTAACAGCTTCCTTTCTGCTCAGGGCTCTTTCTTTTCACAGCTACTTTTCTTGCAGGTGCTCATGCTAGCTGTTATGGTGATATGGCAAAAGAACGTCAAGGGCATAGGTCTGAAGGACGGGCTTGTCAACCGACATTAACACCGGCGTGCTTACGTCATTGTGATTCCATTTGTTAACATTATTATTAAAGCGTAGATTTAGAAGTGCTATGCGGTAGAGTTATGAAATGTGCAAGCAGAGAATGCAACCATAAAACACTTTCTCATTTTTGTATTATTGAGCGATAATGTTAAATCAAACAAAGGCAGCAGTGTGCATACTTCTTTTGTATTTGTTATAAATCTGATAACAGAAGAATGGGGCGTTTTTGTTTTAATTTTTGATGTGGCCGAATTTCGTCGGTGGGCTTTACCCATCACTTATAGGCCGTCCGTTATGTGTGTGTGTAAACTGCTAATGCTGCTATTTCTGGCCCGATTGTTGTAAAATTTGGCAGGAATATTGCTTAGATAGTCCTTCGCACAGCTTGTACTTTTTGGCGATTTGACCAAAATTGTCAAACTATTGTCCAAAAAGTGTCAAACGTAAGAAAATACAATTAAATGCTGCTCTTTCCATGTATCGCACATGCGTGTTAGGCCCATGAACGAGCCACAGCGATGAGACAAATGGCCTTCCACGCGTGCCTGAATCCAACACAAAGCACCCAGCCCCATGATCTGTACGGTTTGTTCACAGGCCTTCCACGCGTGCCTGAAGCCAACACAAAGCACCCAGCTCCGTGGTCTGCGCAGTTTGTTCACAGGCCTTCCACGCGAGTCCGAATGCAATACAAAACACCCAGCCCCATGATCTGCGCGGTTCGTTCACAGGCCTTCCACACGTGCCTGAATCCCATACAAAACGCCCAGCCTCATCATCTGCGCGGTTCGTTCACAGGTCTTCCACGCGTGCCTGAAGCCAACACAAAGCACCAAGCCCTATGGTCTGCGCAGTTTGTTCACAGGCCTTCCACACGTGCTGAATCCCATACAAAACACCCAGCCTCATGGTCAGCGCGGTTCGTTCACAGGCCTTCCACACGTGCCTGAATCCCATACAAAACACCCAGCTCCGTGGTCAGCGCGGTTCGTTCACAGGCCTTCCACACGTGTCTGAATCCAACACAAAGCACTCAGCCCCATGGTCTGCGCGGTGTGTTCACAGGCCTTCCACACGTGCCGAATCCCATACAAAACACCTGCCCCATGGTCAGCGCGGTTTGTTCACAGGCCTTCCACACGTGCCTGAATCCCATACAAAACACCCAGCCCCATGGTCTTCGCGGTTCCTTCACGGGCCATCCACGCGTGTCCGAATCGCATACAAAGCACTCAGCCTTCTGATCTATCCCTATAAGAGAATATATTTGTGCCAGCAATAATAATAAATAAAAACAAAGCCACACTCGTCTTCGGGCTGACCCGAAAACCCTCCTCTAAACAGAACAGAAATAAACTGTTTTTACCTCTCATAGACATTCTGTATACCTGAGTAATCCGGACATCTGGGTAATTCGGACAAATTTTGTCAGTTCCAACGTTGTCCGTTTTCACCAGGTCTTACTTTAATACTGTTTCAATACTATGTACAAAGTGCGTTGTATCGAAACAATTTTGATCGTTCTTTTGAAATTATTGATTGGTACATGACTTCGGTAAATGTTGTAATCTGACTGGTTGATTGCTACATGACTTGGGTAAATGCTGTGATATGATTGGTCGATTGGTACTTGATTTCAAGTAAATGCTGTAGTCTGATTGGTCGATTGTCATTTGACTTATGTAAGTGCTGTAATCTGATTGGTCGAATGGTACATGACTTCAGGAAATGTTGTAATTTTACTGATCGATTCCCCATGTCAATAATTTATTATTGTTGATCAGAACAAAAACGTCGAAAAATACTTGTCACCAAAACACCAGTTAAGTTCTGTAACAAAGCATATATTGATTTTTTTTATCAGTTGCACAAATTTTGTCCTAAGGGTCAACATTTTCTAATAGTTAATAATACTTCAAGTTGACTCAGAATAAGTCAATATCTGCTAAATGTTGTTTTGAAATAATTATTAACACTTGACAAGTCTTTGATTTGGTCAAGGCTTATATGAATTTGTGCGGGCAGCCATTGGTGTTTTCTCTTGACAACAAAATCCGTTATCTGTTCTTGGCCTCTTCTCTGGCACCACAGGCCCTAGGACCACAAAACTTTGCACTTACGTAGAACTTGATCTGAAGGTGTGCATCCTGCCTTTTTTTGGTCTACGATTTTGTTTTCATGCTTAAAACGCCATGCGAACACAGCTGATTTTAAAATGAACTAGAACCTCATTCTGCTAGCAAAATGTTAAACACTTGACAAAAGACAAAAATTAAACGCAAAAATACTTCCTTCAATGGGTTATTTCTTTAATAATATATTGCAAACAACACAGCTTTAATACGTCTTATAAGCCAAGTAGTGTTTAGTTTTTGTTGACTTAAGGTTTTGATCAGGCATACGCCGTGTTATCTGTTTACGCAGTTAGAGCTCGAACAAAGCTAAACAACTGTGTGTTCTGTGCTGTGCGATAAAGGCTCCACATTTACTTGCGAAAAATACACTCTTTTAACATGGCGTTTTAAATAAGAAAACGAAACCGAAGGAGAAAATAAAAAGTGTCATGCACACGTTTATATCAAGTTCTACCTAAGTCCCAAGTTTCGTGGCCCTAGAGCCCGAGCTGAGTAGATGACACAAAAAATCCGTCCACTGTCAAGAAAAAAGATACGAACTGCTGCGCGCACAAATTCAGAAACACCTTGCAAGCCAAAGGCTTGTCAAGGGTTAATAAGTGTTAAATACAGCGCATTTAAAAGCAAAGTAACTGTTGAGTAAAACAACACAGGTTATGGGCGTTACACGAGTTCTGTCTGCATAGAGAAAAAGTGCTGGCCAACATAACCAAACAGATGTACACGGTATATAAACGGAATTCAAGCTGTGACGTTCGCTTATATATCAATGGCATGTCAATTTCATCAGAAAAAAACTTGTCTAAATAAAACTCCTGACATCCTAAAGGCCGTTTTACATGGCAGGGCATGCTCAAATTAAAAACTCACGAATATTGAAATTCAGGGAGTTTACACAGTGCAGCACCGAATTCCTTGATTACCAGATAATGACATTTGAATGGCCAAACTGCCGTACTTACCTCGGGGTCGCTCCAAATTGAAAGGATGAGAGTTATTTACATATTATCTGGAGATGGAAAAACACGTTGACATTCGAAAATGCGTGGCAGCAAGTGTTGTTTTGGCAATTTCGGTAAAAAAAAGAACAGATCCAAAAGACGCAGAATATGGGTCCGTGAATAGATAGACGAAAGATCTACTCGTGGCGCATTGTCATGCCTTATTCCGGAATTTTAAACACTGACGGCGCTTCGTACCTCAATTTTTAGCGCATGGGAGAACCGGTGTTTGACGGAATAGTGGAAAAAATTAAGACTTTTGTGGAACGTCAAAACACGCTGATACTCAAGGAAATAATTTTTGAATTGAAAATGGCGCCCTTTTACCCACTTTTAATGGCTTGAAGCAACTAGCCTGGCATCCAGTTGAGACACTTATCGGTTGATCTCTTTCATGTGTCTGATTAGCTCACAAAAAATAGGACGGCTCTATTTCCTCGAGCTTGCTGCGTGACAACGGATGGGTCATAAAAATCATAAAACCTTTTTGTTTACACAATAGAGCTTGCTGCCATGAGCAAGCCCATGCAACAAAAACGCATCGTGTAAAGCGGGTTTAAGAAGTCCTAAATATTAATACTATTTGAGAACGGGGGCGCGTCCATGTGGTTTCCGTGGGAGGACGGGGGGGGGGGGGGCTTTAGTGTCATTGAGGATCGCATGCCAAAATGACATTTGCATTTTAACTTTTAATGTTTGTCAAGTGTTGAAGATTTCGCGTGCGAAATGCGGTTCTAGTTGCTCTTGTTTTGACACCGCTTTCATTTTATTGTTTCGAAAATTTGTTCTCTGTTTTGAAACAATTTTGGTCGTTATCATCAAGTTATTATTTATATTATTATTTATATTCCTAGTTAATACATTTGTTTATATGTTTTTATTCAATTGTGCCACACATAAACATTCGGTGCTGACAGAGAATTATGATGAATTCATTGAATCAAAAGCTACTAAAAATAAATGTGATTTTCATTGATAACAATCCGTCAATCAATTCTGGTATTTCATTTCGGCTCAATGACCAGCCTTGTCGCATTGTTTTCGCTTCCTAAAACTTAGCAAAGCAATTAATTGGACACATCACGGTGCGGACAATACAGCGCCGATAATCCATTTCCTCCCGTGCTATTCTGTTTATTTATCAGACTTTGAGTGTCCTGATTGATTTGTATGAATACAGATAACGGAGACTTGATCCTATTGATATCAAAGAGTAAGATTAGCCGTGTTTGATCCAGACGGAATAGCGTGGATTTACGGTGGCAATCCGAGGGACAGTTTTCAATTCGACTTTGTACAAAACGTACAAGTTTAGAGCTTGACAATCTGCCCCATGTGCCAAGCGACAGTTTATGAGCTTATCTCTTTTATCTAAGACGAACCTGTGTGGAGCTTTTTGTGATAAGAGAATGAGAAAGATAAACCCATTTCAGTGGCATTGTGGGGAAAAAGCTTTTGCAATTGTATCACAGCACGGTATCATCGCGTGCCCCTGTGAAAAAGTGACCGCCGAGAGATCACTGGTAAAAATGGTTCACTAAAAGAATGGATGGTAAACATACACTGAATTTAACAAGTATTTAACATTTGTGATTGGAATAAGTGAATGTTCCTTTCGGACTTCCGGAACGAGCGGTCAGCTCAAGAGCGCTGTGAAGACTAGGCGTATCCTGACCTAGACCAGCGGGTACAGACGACACCAGATAACTGACAGTCTCTACTCAGTTTATTTCAGTCTAAAAAAAAAAAACAGAACATGCAAATTGGATAGATTTTAAACTGCATTTCGATCATAGTTAATATTTTTACAGATATAATCAGGTAAACTTAATTAAAAGAATGAGAAATTAAGAAGAAAAACAGAGCCCTTCCTCTCTCTCTCTCTCTCTCTCTCTCTCTCTCTCTCTCTCTCTCTCTCTCTCTCTCTCTCTCTCTCTCTCTCTCTCTCTCTCTTTCTCTCTTTCTCTCTCTCTCTCTCTCTCTCTCTCTCTCTCTCTCGCTCTTTTTCCACTACTTCTACCACCCAATGGCCCAATGTGGGTCTTATTTTCTTTTCATTAACATAAACGGTTCTATCCCGGTTATTTGAGGTTAATCCTATTTACGGGGCGATCCTATCCCAGGGTTCGTATATGTCAAGGTAGTCCTATTGACGGGGTCATCCTATCCCGGTGTAAGAAAAAGTTTTGACCCCCAAAATAAATCGACCTCCCGGGTTTTAAAACAAACAGACCCCCGATCGATTTGTTTTAAAACAAACAGAAATGTTTTAACCCTCTTAATTTTGTTGATTTCTTTGTTTCCTTCCACCTATGGCCACCTTATTAGTTTCTTTAATTGAAATAAAAACTATATCCATGAATAAAAATTTATTTAGCAACTAACATCTACATTTTCAAACACGAAAACACTTCCAAAACCACTAACATACAGTCACCAAAAAATCTGTCCAAGCTCAATAATGGCATTTCAAAGACTCAAAATAATAATTTTCTACAGCAAGAGGTAGAAAATGCTTAAAATAGTATCTAAAAACCATATGCACCTTTTTTTACTTACATTTTATATTTATACATGATTATTTGGAAGGGCTCATTTTATTATAGGGGAAGTCTGTTTGTTATGGCGGGCTTTTCCAAAACAAACCGACCGGGGGGGACTGTTTGTTTTAAAACAAATCGACCGGGGGTTGATTTGTTTTGGGGTCAAAACGTTTCATTACCCCGGTGTCCTGTATGTGAGATCAGTCCTATTCACGGGGTGGTCCTATCTCGGGGTCCTGTATGTAAGGTTATGCCTATTTACGGGAAGATCCTATCCCAGTGTCCTGTATGTTTGGTAAGTCCTATTTACGGGATGATCCTATCCCAGTGTCCTTATGTGCGGTCAGTCCTATTCACGGGGTGGTCCTATCCCGGTGTCCTGTATGTGGGGTCAGTCCTATTCACGGGTGGTCCTATCCCAGCCTTCTGTATGTGTTGAGCCTTCCTTTCGAATATCCTAACCGGAATCACAGCATAAAAGCACTTAGATCAATACCAGACACTCCGTAAACAATAATGGGGGTGGGGGTGGGGGAGGTACCAAACACCGACACCTTACCACCCCGCCTCCCCCCAATCCGCCCCATCCTCCCCACCCCCACCCCCAGCATTACAGCTCAATGAGGAGTGTTAGCTAAAAACAACAGTGTTTACTCTGAATTTACATTAAGCTGACACTAATCGGTGTGTGTTTGGAAAATATTCCACAAAAAGTAAACGCGGCAACTTGAGATAAATTATGTGTAATTTGTCTTAATGGATAAATTTGATAGCTTTGACAAACAGCTTTGATCTATGCGAAGTAAACAGTTGAAAGCATTAATAAAGCCACAGGTTAATGTCACCTGGATGATTAAATCAGAGACAAAATTATTATATTTGAGACAAAAAAAAAAAAAACCCTCGTCCTTTCCCTGAAACCTCCCCCCCCCCCCCTCCCACCCCCAACCATCCAGCCCCCTCCCTCTCACCCCTCATATCGCCTAGAAACCCATTCATGAGGTCCTGTTATTGTTTCACATTATCTACACAGCCGTTTATTTTCCCACCCACTCATACATTTTCAGTAGGATTACCGGGTAGGAGGGGGGGGGGGGGAGTGATACGGAACGGTGGGTCGAGGGCGAAGGACGCATGCAACTACCTGGTTTGGGGTAGACGGGAGGAGGGGAGGGGGGAAGAGTGAAGCCCCAGTGCTCCTCGTGGATTCTCCCAACTCCACATGCCCCTGTCAAATGCCTGACTATGCCTCGTACTATAGAGGTATTGGAAGGGGGTGGGGGTGGGGGAGGGGTGAGGGGGGTAGATGCTGTTTAACAACATCGCTAAAGCTTGAAAAATTTAAAAAAAAAAAAATCTTTGAATTGTGCTTGATTGGAAAAAAAATCGCTGAATATATTTTTTTCAATTACAGAGCAGATCGCGGTAAAAAGAGCAACCTATTCCCACCAAAACAAACGGCATGAATACCAACCCCTCCTGTGTCATATAATTCTCAACAAAAACCTCTGCCCCCCCCCCCCGCAACCCCACCCTCTCCAGCTCAGAGCAGATCGCGGTAAAAAGAGCACTTATTCCCACTAAACCAAATTATATGAATACCAGCCGTTTCCGCAGGACCCTTTCTGTGCCTTACAATTCTCATCAGCAACCCCCGTCCCCAACCCCGCCTCCCCCTCCCTTCCCTCTTCAGATCCCCTCAGGATTTACCCGCTTAACTGCAACAGGATCATCAAGTGTGCTTAAAGCCGTGCTGTACCCTGTTGTGCTAGCAGATGCTTCTTTTCACTAACATTGAGTAAGGACAACTCTTACAATATCAAAAGACAGAAATAGGAAATATATAATCCATTAAACCTTCGACTGTATCAAAACATCGTCATGTTATCTGCACTCACCACACTCCAAAGCTGCTGTTAATATTGTATTTTTTCGGGAGGATGGACATGTGAATGTCATGTACTGTTTGATATTTTTGTCCGCTGATGCGGATAAGTCGTGCTGTGTACGGATATGACGTCACACATTTATAGGCAAGGAAGACAAATGGTCTCGTTTCCTCATGCAAAATCTGGAGAACACTTATCCTGCAGGAGATATTTTGTTTCACTAAAATAAATATTGAGGTCATTATTTGTAACGTAACGTTGCTGTTTGTTTTTAAAATTTATTTCAAGTCCTGAATAAACACTGCGAGGCTGGATAAACCTTGAATAGAAGTCACACCTGACGTCGGATTAAAGTCGTGTTTTAATATATGGAAATCGCAACAACGTTAGCTTTTGGAGGTTGGATAGATGTAGGTTATCCCAGTCAAATCAACGTTGCCTAAAGGTTGCTAGTCAAAGTCGAAACAACGTCCGTCTCTCGACGTTAAAGAAACGTCGGGAAATCGACGTTGTGTAGACCTCAGGACAATAATAATCTATAAACGTCATGTTGACAGCGACGATTATATATGGTCACGCCCCTCCCCCCTTCCCCATCACAGTAGCCCTCCCTTGGGTCCTTCAGTCATACAGGATACGTATGAATGCCATTTCCATTAATATTTTTCAAAAGTAGGTGGGAAAACTTGCGCTCACGAAATTCTCAAATTTGACGTAAGTGGTCAATCTTCGTATTAATGCATAAAGTCGAAAACGAAATGGTAAAGAACAAAACGAAAAACAAGAAGAAATGAAATAGTTCAATAACGTCAATTGATTATAACTGATTATAATTGTTTCTTCTGCAGATTGCTAAGTCATTGTAAAACCAAGATGGCGGACGGGCCGATAGTGACAATAAGTGCGTCCGAGATGGAACAGGTGCGAAAAATCATGACAGAAATGGACAAGCCACAGAAACGAACGATCCGTGCAGCAGATTACCTGAGCGTGAAGAATGCCTTGCCGAAGACATTCGTGGGCCACACGATCATTCACGAAAACCCCTCGCAGGACCGCTTGCTTGGTATGGAACTAGACCGTATAGGGCACCGGAAAACATGCTATCTAAGCACTCACGAAATATCACGCAGGACATTCCTGGAGAAGCAGACGAGGAAAGAGCGGAAGTGGAAATCGCAAGATGAGATGCGCATTTCTGGGATGAATTTCCCCACTTTGCGCGCTTCAGCCGTTTCCGGCCGCGACAGTGTAGAAGTGATGTACAAGAGTCCGAAATATAACGATGGCGAAAACAAGCCCTCGGACACCATGCTACCGTACATGCGCATGCGCAGAGAAAGAACTGAATTTATACGCCACAACGGTGTCATAGCAACAACGCGGCTACCAACGGTCATCGAAATAGACGCCGGAAAACTGCAACGCTACAACACTTTTTGCGGCCAAGATTTTAAACGTATAAAATCAAGGAAAGTGCAACGCGATAAAAAATTCATATCTCTGCTTGAGTCATTGTCTCCTCTGAAGCAGGAAGGCGATAGCACCGACAGGGAATCAGTCAGGAACGACCAAGAGAGTATCGATCGATCTCGCCCTTGGTACATGTCAGACAGCGACACTGATTCCGAGGATGACACTCCCATACGCGGATTGTCACGTGACTCCAAACGCAAATCCGTCGTGGTATTTCCAGCCGTGGCCCCGAAGAGTAACGCGGTGTATGATAAATACGCAGCTCCCATACAAACAGAACTGTCGAGCGGACGCACGCTCACCGGGGACAGACGTCCCAGTATGGACAACAGAGCGCAGACGAATTACAGCCTGAAAAAGCCAACACCAGACATGCTTCGCGTTGATCTCAGTAGCTTAGATGAAAAGGTGCCTAAAACAGCCCCGGATTTCAGTAACAGGTCAACTGATCGCTTCGGCTCTCCCACAAAAGTGGTTGACCTGAAACATGCTATCATCACGGAGCTTGAAGAGGAGAAACCTCATCACCCCAAGCAACGCGCTAAGAAGAAGGGGATCTTGAAATCTCCGAACAAGAGTAAGAGGCCTTCAACCAAGGATGGAATCAATGAAAAAAGGCAAAAAATCAAGAAAGATTTGCAGAGCAAGGACTTGCGGGAGCTGATGGATAAGTACGGGCATCTCAAATCGTCTGCTCGTGACGAAAAGGCGCCAAAACGAAACCCTAGGGAAGAAAATGGATTCCATAGTCCAACCTTAGAAAGGCGTTTCCATGTCAAGTCTGGAGCTAAAAATAGTTAAAAGAATTGGCCCTTGGGCTTAGTAGAATATACAGGGCGGCTAAATGTGTAATTGTTGAGTGTGTGTATGTCTGTCTAGTTGTCTCTGTGTATGATTGCCTGTATATCTTCGTCACCATTTAACCTGCAGGCTTTTTTTTTTTAAACTGATGAAAAAAAAAGAGAAATTATAGTTGTAAGGAAGGCAGTTTTTCCCACTCTCTGTTTGGATCTGAAATATGCGGAAATTGCAATATTTTTTCAGGGAAACTCTTTCTGGACACTCCCGGAGTATATTCATTTCCAGTATATTTACCATTTTTATATGCTATCCCGAAGTGGTCAGCATCCCGATTCAACAAAAAAAATACCCCTGATACACCGGATACGGGATTCCCGAAAGACCGGATACCGGATTCCTGGCAATAGGACCATCGGCGGTCCTGAGCTAATGTTGTCCGGTTTGTGAGGTGGTACCCATTTGCGGAGTTCTTCATAATGGAAGGCTCCGAGAACGGGACTGTTGGTCCTATTGGTGGAGTGGTCCGATTACCGGAGCGGTCCTATTGGTGATGTGGTCCGATTTCCGGAGTGGTCTTATTGGTGATGTGGTCCGATTTCCCGAGCGGTCCTATTGTTGACGTGCTCCGATTTCTGGGGTGGTCCTGTTTGTGATGTGGTCCCAATTGCGGGGTGGTCTTATCCCGGTTGCGGGGTGGTCCTATCCCAGCTGCGGGGTCGTCCTATCCCAGTTTCGGACTGATCTTAACCCAGTCGCTTGGTGGTCCTATGCTAGTTGAGGCACGGTCATATCCCATTACATGACGTGTTCCGATTTCTGGAGTGGTCCTGTTTGTGGTGGGTCCCAGTTGCGGGATGATCCTATCCCAGTTTCGTGCTAATCCTAACCGAGTTGCGGGGTGGTCTTATCTCAGTTGCAGGTAGGTCCTATCTCATTTGCGGGCTGGTCCTATCCCAGTTGCAGACTGGTGCTATCCAAGTTGCGGACTGGTCCTACCCCGGGGTTCTGCTCTACTCACGAGCGAGGCTTTCTGGTAAAACGAGGTCAGAACTATGATGGAATCTGTTTAGTTTTTGGGCCAGTTGCGTTTACTTATTGATGCATTTGTTAAACGTTTGTTCTGGGTTTGTTTTGTTAACTGTGAATTGCGAACAGGAGGATTTTTGGCGAAGTCCAGAAAAAAACTTAAATTAAAGTGGAGTGAAATATCTGTGAATCTGTTTGTGTTGTGTTTACTGTTGTTTATTTATTATTTTGGTTTGTTTTAATTGATGAGAGAGCACTCAGTAAATAAAGCTTGAGTTATAAGAATGCATTCTTATAGTTATGTGAGTCCAAGTGAGATGTTCAATTTGGGTGTTATATGAGCGCATTCTGATGTGATGTTTGTTGCGTGGGTCTCTAAAACGGGGATGAGGGGGGGGGGGGGGGGGGAGGGTGCAACGGAAGCTATTTATGTGCGGACAAGGACCACCATGGCTATGAGATGCTATTACGTTAGAAATCAATTAACGGATCAATGGATTGGCAGTTTTCAAAGGTGTTAAATTTAGCACGTATGCACCACATCGGCTGCCGCGAAGAAGTCTTTCATTAAACATTTCGACTTATGGCTGTTCGAATGTCATGCAGTTCTTTCTTTTATAAGGAAGGGGCAAAGAAGAAACTGGTTGGAGAGGAGGAGGAGGAGGAGGAGAGGAGGGGAGGAGAAAGAGAGGGGACGAGGAGGAGGAGGGGATTGGCGGAGAAAGGGAGGAGGAGGAGGAGGAAGGAGGGGAGGAAAGGGGGTTAGGGAAGGAGGAGGGGGAGGAGGAGCAGGGGGAAGTGGGGTGGTTTATCGGGTTTCTTTGACTCGAACTGGCAGAAATTAGGACAGAGAGTGACCTAGGAGGAGGGGCTTAAGGGGGATGGGTGGAGAGTGACCTAGGAGGAGGGGCTTGAGGGGGATGGGTGGAGAGTGACCTAGGAGGAGGGGCTTGAGGGGGATGGGTGGAGAGTGACCTAGGAGGAAGGGCTTGAGGGGGATGGGTGGAGAGTGACCTAGGAGGAGGGGTTTGAGGGAGATGGGTTGAGAGTGACCTAGGAGGAAGGGCTTTAGGGGGATTGGTGGAGAGTGACCTAGGAGGAGGGGCTTGAGGGGGATGGGTGGAGAGTGACCTAGGAGGAGGGGCTTGAGGGGGATGGGTGGAGAGTGACCTAGGAGGAGGGGCTTGAGGGGGATGGGTGGAGAGTGACCTAGGAGGAGGGGATTGAGGGGGATGGGTGGAGAGTGACCTAGGAGGAGGGGCTTGAGGGGGATGGGTGGAGAGTGACCTAGGAGGAGGGGCTTGAGGGGGATGGGTGGAGAGTGACCTAGGAGGAGGGGCTTGAGGGGGATGGGTGGAGAGTGACCTAGGAGGAAGGGCTTGAGGGGGATGGGTGGAGAGTGACCTAGGAGGAGGGGTTTGAGGGAGATGGGTTGAGAGTGACCTAGGAGGAAGGGCTTGAGGGGGATGGGTGGAGAGTGACCAAGGAGGAGGGGCTTGAGGGGGATGGCTGGAGAGTGACCTAGGAGGAGGGGCTTGAGGGGGGATAGGTGGAGAGTGACCTAGGAGGAGAGGCTTGAGAGGAATGGGTGGAGAGTGACCTAGGAGGAGGGGCTTGAGGGGGATGGGTGGAGAGTGACTTAGGAGGAGGGGCTTGAGGGGGATGGGTGGAGAGTGACCTAGGAGGAGGGGCTTGAGGGGGATGGCTGGAGAGTGACCTAGGAGGAGGGGCTTGAGGGGGGATAGGTGGAGAGTGACCTAGGAGGAGAGGCTTGAGAGGAATGGGTGGAGAGTGACCTAGGAGGAGGGGCTTGAGGGGGATGGGTGGAGAGTGACTTAGGAGGAGGGGCTTGAGGGGGATGGGTGGAGAGTGACCTAGGAGGAGGGGCTTGAGGGGGATGGGTGGAGAGTGACCTAGGAGGAGGGGCTTGAGGGGGATGGGTGGAGAGTGACTTAGGAGGAGGGGCTTCAGGGGGATGGGTGGAGAGTGACCTAGGAGGAGGGGCTTGAGGGGGAGGGCTGGAGAGTGACCTAGGAGGAGGGGCTTGAGGGGGGATACGTGGAGAGTGACCTAGGAGGAGAGGCTTGAGAGGAATGGGTGGAGAGTGACCTAGGAGGAGGGGCTTGAGGGGGATGGGTGGAGAGTGACCCAGGAGGAGGGGCTTGAGGGGGATGGGTGGAGAGTGACCTAGGAGGAGGGGCTTGAGGGGGATGGGTGGAGAGTGACATAGGAGGAGGGGCTTGAGGGGGATGGGTGGAGAGTGACTTAGGAGGAGGGGCTTGAGGGGGATGAGTTGAGAGTGAACTAGGAGGAGGGGCTTGAGGGGGATGGCTGGAGAGTGACCTAGGAGGAGGGGCTTGAGGGGGATGGGTGGAGAGTGACTTAGGAGGAGGGGCTTCAGGGGGATGGGTGGAGAGTGACCTAGGAGGAGGGGCATGAGGGGGATGGCTGGAGAGTGACCTAGGAGGAGGGGCTTGAGGGGGGATAGGTGGAGAGTGACCTAGGAAGAGAGGCTTGAGAGGAATGGGTGGAGAGTGACCTAGGAGGAGGGGCTTGAGGGGGATGGGTGGAGAGTGACCCAGGAGGAGGGGCTTGAGGGGGATGGGTGGAGAGTGACCTAGGAGGAGGGGCTTGAGGGGGATGGGTGGAGAGTGAATTAGGAGGAGGGGCTTGAGGGGGATGGGTGGAGAGTGACTTAGGAAGAGGGGCTTGAGGGGGATGGGTTGAGAGTGACCTAGGAGGAGGGGCTTGAGGGTGATGGCTGGAGAGTGACCTAGGAGGAGGGGCTTGAGGGGGATGGGTGGAGAGTGACTTAGGAGGAGGGGCTTGAGGGGGATGGGTGGAGAGTGACCTAGGAGGAGGGGCTTGAGGGGGATGGGTGGAGAGTGACCTAGGAGGAGGGGCTTGAGGGGGATGGCTGGAGAGTGACCTAGGAGGAGGGGCTTGAGGGGGGATAGGTGGAGAGTGACCTAGGAGGAGAGGCTTGAGAGGAATGGGTGGAGAGTGACCTAGGAGGAGGGGCTTGAGGGGGATGGGTGGAGAGTGACCCAGGAGGAGGGGCTTGAGGGGGATGGGTGGAGAGTGACCTAGGAGGAGGGGCTTGAGGGGGATGGGTGGAGAGTGACTTAGAAGGAGGGGCTTGAGGGGGATGGGTGGAGAGTGACCTAGGAGGAGAGGCTTGAGGGGGATGGGTGGAGAGTGACCTGGGAGGAGGGGCTTGAGAGGAATGGGTGGAGAGTGACCTAGGAGGAGGGGCTTGAGGGGGATGGGTGGAGTGTGACCTGGGAGGAGGGGCTTGAGAGGAATGGGTGGAGAGTGACCTAGGAGGAGGGGCATGAGGGGGATGGGTGGAGAGTGACCTAGGAGGAGGGGCTTGAGGAGGATGGGTGGAGAGTGACCTAGGAGGAGGGGCATGAGGGGGATGGGTGGAGAGTGACCTAGGAGGAGGGGCATGAGGGGGATTGGTGGAGAGTGACCTAGGAGGAGGGGCTTGAGGAGGATGGGTGGAGAGTGACCTAGGAGGAGGGGCTTGAGAGGAATGGGTGGAGAGTGACCTAGGAGGAGGGGCTTGAGAGGGATGGGTGGAGAGTGACCTAGGAGGAGGGGCTTGAGGGGGATAGATGGAGAGTGATCTAGGAGGAGGGGCTTGAGGGGGATGGGTGGAGAGTGACTTAGGAGGAGGGGCTTGAGGGGGATGGGTGGGGAGTGACCTAGGAGGAGGGGCTTGAGGGGGATGGGTGTAGAGTGACATAGGAGAAGGGGCTTGAGGGGGATGGGTGGAGAGTGACCTAGGAGGAGGGGCTTGAGGGGGATGGCTGGAGAGTGACCTAGGAGGAGGGGCTTGAGGGGGTATAGGTGGAGAGTGACCTAGGAGGAAAGGCTTGAGAGGAATGGGTGGAGAGTGACCTAGCATAGCTCGACCACGAACCAAGATTCCTGAACAGCCGTAAGAATGAAAGATTTCGGAATTGGACAGCGCCGTTATTTTCAAAACATATTAAAGCAACTACAACGTCATACGTGATTGACTAAGCGAATACAACGTCACACGTGATTGACTAAGCGAATACAACGTCACACGTGATTGACTAAGCGACTACAACGTCACACGTGATTGACAACGTGAATACAACGCCACACGTGATTGACTAAGCGAATACAACGTCACACCTGATTGAATAAGCGAATACAACGTCACACGTGATTGACTAAGCGAATACAACGTCACACGTGATTGACTAAGCGAATACAACGTCACACGTGATTGACTAAGCGAATACAGATCACACGTGATTGACTAAGCGAATACAACGTCACACGTGATTAACTAAGCGAATACAACGTCACACGTGATTGACTAAGCGAATACACCGTCACACCTGATTGAATAAGCGAATACAACGTCACACGTGATTGACTAAGCGAATACAACGTCACACGTGATTGATAAAGCGAATACAACGTCACACGTGATTGACTAAGCGAATACAGATCACACGTGATTGACTAAGCGAATACAACGTCACACGTGATTGACTAAGCGAATACACCGTCACACCTGATTGAATAAGCGAATACAACGTCACACGTGATTGACTAAGCGAATACAACGTCACACGTGATTAACTAAGCGAATACAACGTCATACGTGATTCACAAAGCGAATACAACTCCTGGTGGTACACCGTACCGCACCGTACACCAAATTAAGTATCTCAATGTTAAAATTAATTTCACTTTTGAGTTGTATTAAATTTTAAATTCAAATTAAATAAGGTTATTTTACACAGCTGGATCCTCACTGAACAGTCTTCAGACAATACACTGTATTTCTTATTTCGATAGCTCATTTTCGCACTGCTGTGCTTTCGGACTGCTGTGCTTTCGGACTGCTGTGCTTTCGGACTGCTGTGCTAAGTGGAGGATCCAGCTATATTTTTTTTTTGTCTCACATGAAAGTGTTCTACAATTAAAACCTTAAATGCGCACCAAATATTTATTTCATTTTTGTTTTTTGTTTTTCTTTTTGTTATGAACATTAGAAAACTGTTAATAAATATATTAACTTTGAAACTGTGTTTATTTACAAAAGTTCCTGCTTAACTTCTGAAGAATCCCTAATGTTTGTTTTTAACTCATAGCAAATACATCTATTTGAAAAAATAGTGCGTTGGGATATTTTGCCGTTATTTCGTTACTCCTTACTCATTTTGATGTCAGGGAGGGAAGGGGGTATTCATTTGGATGGCCTCATACAACTGCTAGTAATTCCATACTGCATAGCTCCGACCGCCTTCGAAGTGACGTCAGCAGAAAGAGATGGATGTCATACTAAGCTATGGCGATTACGACACGACTGCACATGGATTTCCGTGCGTACGTGCCCCAGGCTTACATGTTATCCATTTTCGACGGAGTATGTATCTGTATGTAAATTTTAACGGTTATGAATTAATCTCATTTACTAGTCTAATGGGATCACTTATAGCCGTTAAAATTTACATAGATCTCAGACCTTAAAAGTGCAAAAAAGTGATTTAAAAACGAAATTAATTTATCCAAAAATAGGGGTTGCAGGCAAAGTAATTTCGAGCCATTTTGTCCACGCAACCCCAATAGGTAATTATAAATGTGCTGATATACCTTGTTTGATCATGACCCATCTGCCCTAAGTTTGAGGCAGAATGCAAAATATAGAAATATCCGAGTTACATTTAGAGATTTTTTGACCAAGGCCAGTTTCGACACATCTGAATACCTGAAACAGTTACGCATAGAACAATTGCGATCTTTTCTCCATATTTTATCTCTAAATTTTAGTTATTTTCAGACGCTATCCTCCCAAACAAAAGCTAATATATTAAGTGTTACTCTGTGACCTAGGTCGTGACCTTGAATTTTAAGGTCAAAGATTGTTTTGACCCAGGCCAATTACGACACATCTAAATACCTGAAACAGTTACGGATAGAGCGATCTTTTCCCCCGACTTGATCTCTAAATCGTAGTTAGATAAGATAAGATACGAACCATGTATCTCTGATTGGTACTCAGATAAAATATCTGAGTGCATCTCATAAGTTGTCAGAAACATTTTGATTTTGACCTCATTTTCAGACGCTATCTACACAAACAAAAGCTAATATATTAGGTGTTACTCTGTGACCTAAGTCGCGACCTCATCATTTATAGAGTCATTTTGACCGCGTTATCAGACTCTTACCCCTATGGAAGATCACGAAAGGGGTAACTTCGATATTTTGACCTTGACCATAAATTTCAAGGTCACATTACCTGTGTTTTTCCATTAGTTACTGGAAAGCCCGTGAAAACCGTTCAGTTACGTATAACTTCATAATCTGTAATGCGATCTTTAGTTGCATTTTCTGCGTGGTTCGGAAATTGCCAGTGATTGATTGATTTTAATCATTTCTTAGTATTCAAGCCTTTGTAGCGTTCGAAAGATTTTAAACTTTGCGTGCTGATCCTTGTACTTCTGCGTCAAATGTCACGTGACTTGTGTTGTCATTAGAAATTGGACAATTTTGATGTCATTTTGGGACTCCAAACGCTATAGACCTTTAGGTGATCGGTAAAACAGGTGACACAAAGGCCACACACGTCACACACGAACTAGGTGAGCAGGGGATTGTATCACACACGTCACACACAAGCCAGGTGAGCAGGGGATTGTATCACACACGTCACACACAAGCCAGGTGAGCAGGGGATTGTATCACAGACGTCATACACAAGCCAGGCGAGCAGGGGATTGTATCACACACGTCACACACGAGTCAGGCGAGCAGGCGATTGTATCACAGACGTCACACACGAGTCATGCGAGCAGGGGAATGTATCACACACGTCACACACGAGTCATGCGAGCAGGGGAATGTATCACACACGTCACACACGAGTCAGGCGAGCAGGGGATTGTATCACACAAGAGTCAGGCAAGCAGGCGATTGTATCACAGACGTCACACACGAGTCAGGCGAGCAGGGGAATGTATCACACACGTCACACACGAGTCAGGCGAGCAGGGGATTGTATCACAGACGTCACACACGAGTCAGGCGAGCAGGGGATTGTATCACAGACGTCACACACGAGTCAGGCGAGCAGGCGATTGTATCACAGACGTCACACACGAGTCAGGCGAGCAGGGGATTGTATCACTGACGTCACACACGAGTCAGGCGAGCAGGGGATTGTACCACAGACGTCACACACGAGTCAGGCGAGCAGGGGATTGTATCGCAGACGTCACACCCGAGTCAGGCGAGCAGGGGATTGTATGACAGACGTCACACACGAGTCAGGCGAGCAGGGGATTGTATCACAGACGTCACACACAAGCCAGGCGAGCAGGGGATTGTATCACTGACGCCACACAGGAGTCAGGCGAGCAGGCGATTGTATCACAGACGTCAGACACGAGTCAGGCGAGCAGGGGATTGTATCACACACGAGTCAAGCGAGCAGGGGATTGTATCACTGACGTCACACACGAGTCAGGCGAGCAGGCGATTGTATCACAGACGTCACATACAAGCCAGTCGAGCAGGGGATTGTATCACACACATCACACACGAGTCAGGCGAGCAGGGGATTGTATCACACACGAGTCAAGCGAGCAGGGGATTGTATCACTGACGTCACACATGAGTCAAGCGAGCAGGGGATTGTATCACTGACGTCACACACAAGCCAGGCTAGCAGGCAATTGTATCACACACCTGATCAATTTTAATGCTTGCGTGAGTGGTCTTTTCTGTGTCACGTGTGTTACTGAGTTGATCGCAATCAAAGGAATATTATTTATGAGAAAATAAAATATATTCCTCGATGTATTGTGAAACGTTCGATAACGCCTCCCCGCCTCGATCCCCTCACCACACCCGCTGTTTGCGTTCAATAACTGAGCTTAAATATAATTAATAAACAAAAGTGTTCGGCTATTTTCAGCTCCTTGTTTATAACAAATATATACGACAGCTTCGGCAATGGCGAGATCACGTGATTAAATGTTTTTAAGTGCAACGAGTCGACTATTTAAAGGCTCGAAGAGGGGGCGGAATGCGTTCGCACAGTTGTCGTTTTTTGTGGTTTTAAAATAGCGTAAAAATACAACAAGTGAATAATTTCTCTAATATCATTGATCAATTAAAAATGCAAAACCAAGCATAGACATAATGAAGAAAGAATAACCCGCTGATTAAATAATATCTGCTAGTCACAGCCAAATGTTATTAAACTCTATATTAATATTGTTCAATATATATTAGCCTGGCATAGTCCATACCAGCGGGGCACGCGCCGTTCTGAGTGGAAAGTCCTCCACGGGACCGACACACGTGTGGCGGTGTAAATATCACGAGATTTATCACGTTTCCATGCTCACACATTGACAACACACAACAGACACGCTTCAGTAAACGTTTGCTGAAAAATGATTTTTTTAAGCGGACAATAATTTTTTAAAGAATTGCAAAAAAAAAAAGGATATAAAAAAGCAACATTTTTTTGGCAATGAGAAAATATTAATTAGCCATTAAATCCAATTGGCCAAATAAATTTAAATTAATTGAAGTTAAAATTTACATAATAGTTTGATCAAGATCTATTTGAATTACTGAAAAGGAAATTTTGAAAGTCTAAATATTTACTAAAATTGTTAACAATCAACATGAGCGGTGTGTTGTTACGAGCTGTGTCGGCCGGACGACCAAGACAAGTGCGTCTATTATTAGACTCTGGCATCTCCATAGAAACGAGTGACGAATGCGGCCAAACGCCGCTGATTCGTTCCATTTTCATCGAGCATCCCCGTCACCGCGAGCGCGTGGTGAAACTGTTATTAAAATACGGAGCCCGCGTCAGCGACGCGGACCTCGCGGGCAGAAGCGCGCTCTCGTGGGCATGCCTATACGCTCTGGAGAAAGAAGTCAGGATCCTTCTTGAAGAAGCCGACGTGGATCTTAACCTAAACCAGCAAGATATGAACGGGCAGACGTGCCTGTTCCATGCGGCTATTTCCGGTAGCGCTGCCGTCGTCAAGCTGGTCGTTGATGCTCTAAAACGCTATGACATGAGCACTGAAGTCCCCAACAACCAAGGCGTCACACCCCTCATGCAGGCCATCAAGGTGGGTGGACCACATTGCTTTTGTTTCTAATTAACTTGTTTAGATAGTGCTCTTTAACTCCCATATAAAGTGCTCTTAATTATCTGTCAAGTGAATCAAAAGCTCACTTAAGTGCTCAAAGAACTCAAACCAGTGCTCAAAGACCTCAAGTTAGTGCTCTAAAACATCACTCCAGTGCTCCAAAAAACCACGTCAGTGACGTAAAACCTCCAGTCAGTGCTCCAAAACCTCACCTCAAGTCAGTGCTCTAAGACCTGAGTCGAGTGCTCTCAGATCGCAATCCAGTGCTGACTTATAGCTCGGATATGATTTCTGTCTTGTAGCTCGGTCATGACGTCTGCGCGACCATTCTCATATACCAAGGCCAGGCCACGGTGGGCCTGTCGATGAAGGGACCGAACGACCTGACGTACGCCGAGATGTGGTCGAATCTCCGCCGCGCCAACGTGCGCGCGCAGGATGACGCGGACACGCCGCGCTTCCTTCCCGCGCTGACGAGCTCTTGCTTACGTACGATCCGGATACGCGAGGACGTGGCGGCAAGGAGGACAGGGATCCCGACGTATCTGGATTCTGATGAGGAGGAGGTGGATCAGGACTCGACGTACGGATCAGAGGTGTCGTGTAGTACTGATGGTTCCATGCGGGAGGCCTGTAGAGCTCGTGTGAGACACAAACGACCCGATACGCCACTCTCCACGCGCACTGTAAGTTGCTTTTGGGACAATCAATAGAAACAGTTGGCGGGGAGGGGGGGTGGGGGTGAGGCTATGCGTGTGTTAATATTACAATTTATGTACAATGCCAGAAATGTTTGCGGCGGGAGGGAGGGAGGCGGGAATCGGGGGGGGGGGGGGGTGGCGATGTAACAAGCCAGTTTTCTTCTGCAAAACACTTCTCACTGCGTGTAACGTTATGCAAAAAGCATGTTCTTAGATAAGAAGTATTGCCGGCCCGCTTAGCAAAACGCTATACAGCACAAACCAAACCATTAATTGTTTTGCTTATTCCTCAATATGTATGTGGGCACACTCGTTCTGTGGTCATACCTTCATATAGTTGCCATCACAGTTGTGTATTTTGTGTGTATTTTGTTGTGTATTTTGTGTGTATTTTGTTCAGTATTTTGTGTGTTTATTTTGTGCTTGTGTTTTCTGTGTGTTTTATGTGTATTTTGTGCGTACATTTTGCGTGGGTGTTTTGTGTGTATTTTGTGTGTATTTTGTAGGTGTATTTTGTGTGTATATTTTGTGCTTGTGTTTTGTGTGTATTTTGTGTGTATGTTTTGCGTGTGTGTTTTGTGTGTATTTTGTGTGTATTTTGTACGTGTATTTTGTGTGTTTATTTTGTGCTTGTGGTTTCTGTGTGTTTATATGTATTTTGTGTGTATATTTTGTTGTGTGTTTTGTGTGTATATTTTGTGTGTATATTTTGCGTGTGTGTTCTGTGTGTATTTTGTGTGTATTTTGCTGTGTATTTTGTGTGTGTATTTTGTGCTTGTGTTTTGTGTGTATTTTGTGTGTATATTTTGCGTGTGTATTTTGTGTGTATATTTTGTTGTGTGTTTTGTGTGTATATTTTGTGTGTATATTTTGCGTGTGTGTTCTGTGTGTATTTTGTGTGTATTTTGCTGTGTATTTTGTGTGTGTATTTTGTGCTTGTGTTTTGTGTGTATTTTGTGTGTATATTTTGCGTGTGTATTTTGTGTGTATTTTGCTGTGTATTTTGTGTGTATATTTTGTGTACTGTCACATCAAGGTGTCGCTGACGTCGAGCACCGAGGCCTGCGTTGACTCTGACAGCGGCGAGGAAGTGGACGCCTACAGTTCGCCCATCACGCCCCGGAACAAGTGTCTGTTCGTGCCCGCCCGGCAGCTACACACCATGTTCAACATCTATGAGGAGCAGAATACGCCTTCCTTCCGACCAGCCGCCGCTAAACCCAAGTAAGGAACTGAGTCAAGCCTCTGGCCGCAGTGACCAATTTTACACGCGCCGCCCTGCTACAAGTATACCATAATGCAATTCTAATTGATCGTCTTTGATCAGATCTGTTGTTTACCCCAGCTGAACACACTGTCCTCAACTGCATCAGAAGCTTACAGATTCAACTGTGCACATATCCCTCAGTTATAGAGATATGACTCATAAAGTGAACTGTGCACACATCACTCAGTCAGACATGTGACCCATAAACCCAACTGTAGACCCACCCCTCAGTCAGACTTGTGACCCATAAACCCAACTGTAGACCCACCCCTCAGTCAGACATGTGACCCATAAACCCAGCTGTAGACCCACCCCTCAGTCAGACATGTGACCCATAAACCCAACTGTAGACCCACCCCTCAGTCAGACTTGTGACCCATAAACCCAACTGTAGACCCACCCCTCAGTCAGACATGTGACCCATAAACCCAGCTGTAGACCCACCCCTCAGTCAGACATGTGACCCATAAACCCAACTGTAGACCCACCCCTCAGTCAGACATGTGACCCATAAACCCAACTGTAGACCCACCCCTCAGTCAGCTACTCGAGTCACAAACCCATATAGCATACAGCCCTCGAACCACAGTCGGACGCAAACAACCAGATACCTGTGAATTTACGGTTCACACAATAAAATTGCCAAAATGCAATTTGTGCGGCTGTTATTAGAAACCACAGCATGCTCAACATCGTCGAGTTTTATGCAAATTTTAAGGCTACAGCAGTGAGTTGGTGTTTTGCATTATTTTCACATTTCAGGCGAGATGGTGATCTCACACCGGAAGCACCTGTTTCACCCAGAATTCTGGCGTCACCGATACCTCAACCAATCACAGGTGACCTGCGCAAGGTCATAGCCAGAAAACAGCTACCGAAAGCAAGACTCGTTCAGATCAGCAACCAATCGAAATGCAACACGTCATGGCGGGCATTCAGCAGCAGCAGCGAATCAGAGGGCGAGAAAATCTTCACGCAAAGAGTCAAAGCACCTCTGCCACGGATAAGCAGCAGGATATGCACAAAATTACCCGGATGCACATGTCACGGTGTCAACTACCAGCATGTTTAGAAACACTATGGCCACGAAGAACCCAGCTCAGACCCTCATTTTTGTCATATCGATTACTGAAATGGATGGGGTACGGTGGAACTCCGGGAATAAGATCACCAGCGAACAAAAAGTTTTAAGGGAGGGGGAAGCGAGGAGGGAGGGTAAACGTTAGTGTTTTACGGGTGTATAACAGGAGTCATGGTCATATGATAATGACCATCGTCCTAAATAAAGTACACCCTCAGTCCGTAAAACATCCTAAATCGTAAAACATTCCCTTCCCCGGAGATATATAAAATATAACTTGAAAATGTCGATTTTACTAAATTTGAAAAGAATATCTATGTTTTCTTTTTTCTTTTATTTATTTATTTATTTATTTATTCATTCATTTATTTGTGATTTCGAAAACATCACTGACTGAGTGAAAAACGGAATCATCTCTGGTGCCCTTACCCCTCCCCTCCACCCCCATCCCCCACCATCCCACCTACATACAACATTTCTGAGTGACCCGTGCGCAGAGCCACAAATCTCATACCTCCCGCCCTCGTCCCCGGTGCATTGCCCCTTAACAGTTGCTACTTCCCCCTCCCCCTTCCCGTATCCCCTCCCCTCTACCAACACCCCTCCCCTCCCCCTCCTCACCCTCCCTCCCAAATGACACCGAGTGACGCGCCTGGAAGTAGATAAGGAAGAAGGTATGGCCCGATTTTAGGATGAGCATTGGATCCTAGCTGGTGGGCTCTAATGAGGGTGATGAATCTTCCTTCGTGTTATCTGGTGTAATGCTAGATCTGCGGCCTTCAGGCATTCGGTAATAATGTAACGTTTGCGGGGCAGTGTGCCAAGCTTCAAGTGTGCTTGTGTGTTTGTTCGTTTGTTTGTGGGGCAGTGTGCCAAGCTTCACGTGTTCTTGTGTGTTTGTTTGTTCGTTTGTGGGGCAGCGTGCCAAGCATCACGTGTGTTTGTTTGTTTGTTTGTTCGTTTGTGGGGCAGTGTGCCAAGTATCACGTGTGCTTGTGTGTTTGTTTGTTTGTTTGTTTGTGGGGTAGTGTGTGAAGCATCACGCGTTCTTATGTGTTTATTTGTTGTTTATGGGGCAGTGTGCCCAGCATCACGTGTTCTTGTGTGTTTGTTTGTTCGTTTGTTTGTTTGTTTGTTTGTGGGACAGTGTGCCAAGCATTAAGTGTGTTTGTTTGTTTGTTCGTTTATGGGACAGTATGCCAAGCATCACGTGTGTTTGTTTGTTTGTTCGTTTGTGGGACAGTGTGCCAAGCATCACGTGTGTTTGTTTGTTTGTTCGTTTGTGGGACAGTGTGCCAAGCATCATATGTTCTTGTGTGTTTGTTTGTTTGTTTGTGAGGTACTGTGCCAACATCACGGGTTCTTGTGTGTTTGTTTGTTTGTTTGTGGGGCAGTGTGCCAAGTTTTGCGTGTTCTTGTGTTTGTTTGTTCGTTTGTGGGGCAGTGTGCCAAGCATCACGTGTGTTTGTTTGTTTGTGCGTTTGTGGGGCAGTGCGCCAAGCTTCACTTGTTCTTGTTTGTTTGTTTGTTCGTTTGTGGACAGTTTGCATATTCAGTGTTTCCTTTTTTCTGAGCGGTTCTCCTGCCCAAAGTGTTTTGTTTCATGAGTAACGATTCTCTGAGTGTGTTTTGTTTTACGGGTGACGTGTTTACTGAGTGCGTTTTGTTTCAGGAGTGAAATGTTTACTGAGTGTGTTTTGTTTCATGGGTGAAATGTTTACTGAGTGTGTTTTGTTTCATGAGTGAAATGTTTACTGAGTGCGTTTTGTTTCATGAGTGAAATGTTTAATGAGTGCGTTTTGTTTCATGAGTGAAATGTTTACTGAGTGTGTTTTGTTTTTATGACTGACGTGTTCACTAATCCAGTAAACATTCTAAGGTCGATCATCATCGATTTGAGGTTGCAAACGTCGGCCAACCATAACCACAACAGTAACTCTGGATGTACTTTGATTGAGGCCAGTTGCGACCAAAGATCAACATCTTACCAACTTCTCTGATACAACGCCGAAAGACGTTGAGTAAGCAACGTTGCTCAGACGTTGCTTTTGGTCCCAGCAAAAAACACGACTTTTTCCGGCGCCTAATCAACGTCTGTGGTGCAACGTTGAATAGAAGGAGGGAAAACCGACGTTCGACAGACGTCGAAAAATCAACTTTGTATAGACGTCCGATGGAAATCGACTGTGACGGGGGGTGACTACATTATGATAGTTAAATGTCTTGACAGTGATTCTAAATTAATACTTTCCTGACGTCTTCAAAACGTCCAGAGACGTTGCTTTGATTTGCTATTTACAACCTTTTCACAACATTGATTAGATGTGGGATATTCGACGTCTATTGAATGTCGGAAGGTAAACGTTGTTTTGGCTTCCATAAACATAAACGGATGTCGCGTGCAAGTCTGTCCAGCGCCGCAATGCTTACTGGGAATTGTGTTTTGTTTTTGAACGCCTTGGTCACTAAGTATGTGCTGTTGACGAGCGGCGTGTTCAATGTGTTTTGTCGAAGAACGGTGTTCAGTGTGTTTTGTTTACGGTCGGCGTGTTCAGTACGTTTTGTTTACGAGGGGCGTGATACTGTGTTTTGTTTACGGTCGGCGTGTTCAGTGTGATTTGTTTAGGAGCGGTGTGTTCAGTGTGTCTTGTTTATGGACGTCGGTTTGGAGTTAAGTGAGGAAGACTTTGGGGTGCGGCGGAAAGATAAAAGTAGCCCCACCCTGGACACTCACATACACTGTAATGTGTAATACTGCCCCGCCCTGGGCACTTCTACATTGTAATGCTGGCTTTTTTGCGACTTGCTTTTCGTTCCTTTTTTTACAGTTCATAAACAAAGGAACGCAGTTTTATCCAGTTCATTTGCGACTTTGTTCAAAGCCATGACGTTGCATTTAGAGCTGCCATCTCGGTATTAGTCTTGATTTAAAACTCTCAAAAAATGATCGCATCAAGGCTAAAAAAATAATAAATAAATAAATAAATAAAAAGAAAAAGAAAACAACAGACGGTGATTGTGATTACTTTTCTCAGCACCAAAGGTACCGTTTGAAGGACAATGGCCACTTTAAAAGAAAAACAGGATCCACGTAATGGATTTGCGCTAACATTCTGTAAGCGAGTAAACTTGGCAAGGCTCGGGATCTGGATCTGGATCCGTGCCCATCTGAGAAACCGACCATTTCATAATGAGGTCTTCCTCCTGAACTCATTCTCTGCTTGTCTTTACCCACAAAATTTAATCCTTAAACCAGCAGAACTAAAGTTTATAGTCACTATACGTTTTTTTATAATATGGTTGTAAATTGAGGTAACCATATGCTGCTGAAACCACATCCCACATATATCACAAGCATATGTTGTTGACATGTTGACATCACATCTCACATATATAACAAGCATATGTTGTTGACATGTTGACATCACATCCCACATATATCACAAGCATATGTTGTTGACATGTTGACATCACATCTCACATATATCACAAGCATATGTTGTTGACATGTTGACATCACATCTCACATATATCACAAGCATATGTTGTTGACATGCTGAAATTATATTCCACATATATGACAAAACATATGTTGTTGACATGCTGAAATCACATCTCACATACATGACAAGCATATGTTGTTGACATGCTGAAATCACAATCCGCATATATGACAAGCATATGTTGTTAGCATGCTGAAATCACATCACACATATATGAAAAAACATATGTTGTTGAAATGCTGAAATCACATCTCACATATGTGACAAACACATGTTGTTGACATGCTGAAATCACATCTCACATATATGACAAGCATATGTTGTTAGCATGCTGAAATCACATCACACATATGTGACAAACATATGTTGCTGACATGCTGAAATCAAATCACACATATATGAAAAAACGTATGTTGTTGACATGCTGAAATCACATCTCACATATATGACAACCATATGTGGATACTAAATATTAAGTAGAGGGTTGGCACATGCTACAATGTTGTCACCACATCGTCGCCATATTGTGATTAAGGAAACAATCGTTAGCACATGTAAAAAAATATAAAACATCTGTAAGATATTATAACAAATCCTTTCGGTTTATCGAACAGGCTGTCTTTTACACTGGTACATAACTGCTACGCAGTCTGGAGAATAAATCTTTGTTGTTGTTGTTTATTTTCATCACGTGTTTCCAAGTTACCCGGATACTCAAAACATTGAGTAATCTTCACGAGGCTGATAAACAAAGGACGTAGATCGGGGCCGCGATGTGCGTAGCTAACTTGTTCGTTCTAACTCAGATGGAACGATGCTTTTAAGAAGAAAAGACGTGATCGTTAAACTTGTTGAATTTTAAAAACAGTTGAATAACAAAGAAAGGATTAACAACAATGAGGTATGAGATTATTATTATTATTATTATTATTATTATTATTATTATTATTATTATTATTAAACAAGTCAAACGGGAATTATTAAGAACTGTCACTCTGGTGCTGTTTTTGTAAAAAATATTCTGAACCCGCTACAGGCGTAGGAATATAAGGTCATGGAACGAGAGTGGTTAGCCCTTTGGGTTTTGTTGTGGAAGCAGAAGTCCTGCCCCCCCTCCCCCTCCCCCCCCCCTTATTCTCACATCTTGGCTTGCAACAATCCTGTATGAATGCTACAAAATAGGACAAATTCAAACGAGTCTACCCCACCACGCTACCGCCCCCCCCCCCTCCCCCGCCCACTGGCATTGACTCCCACTGTCTTAAAAAAAAACAAGGATTCTTCGCAAGATCCCTACATTGAAAGTCCGGATTTTAATGTATTAAAACTTAAAAATGAAAACATACACTCATATTTCCGTTAACACTACTCTAAAAGTCATACCAGAATTTTTGTCAAGTAAAAAATTCAATTCGTATTTAACTGCGCAGTTATTCATTGAGAGTCCTTTTTAAATTCATTCAAATGATATTTGATTATATCTTTATATAAATAGTGATTAAGACGGGATCCATGTGTCTGGAGCCTTATCCTTCAGGATTAGCCTGTTTCCCATTGGCTGGTCTGTTTCTTTTTCAATTGAGCGATGTTATAATCAAATTAAATACATTTTAGTTACACATTTAATCGGTTAAAGGACGTCATTGTTCAAGGACCTTTATTATTCTAAAATTCGGGTTTTAACATTATGAGGCGAATAAATACGAAAATCACCCCGAATATATATGTGTGTGAAAAGATAACTGTGTTTCGCACTTTTCATTTGGGGACTTTCTGTCAAAGAGGACTCAATCTGGGGACCTTATGTCGGAAGCACCTTTTGTCCGGGGACCTTATGTCGGAAGCACCTTTTGTTCGGGGACCTTATGTCGGAGTAACCTTTTGTCGAGGCTTTATGTGTCAGCAGGGACTTATGTCCTGGGACCTTAAGTCGGAGGAATCTTTGTCTGGAGACCTTATGTCGCAGGGGCCTTCTATGGGATACCGATATTTCAATATGGAATGAAGAGGCCAAAAAGTACTCGAACAAACGAAATAACGAAGAAATGAAAGAAAAAAAACGAAGAAACAAAACAAAAAACAAAAAAAAAAAAAACAAAAACAAAAAAAAAAAACGAAGAAACGAAGAAACGAAGAAAACGAAGAATGTAGATTTCTTTTTACACCTTTGATTGACAGAAACCACAGTGGCGTTAAAAATGTTGAGCAGCTGAAAATATAAAATTTCGAGAGAAGATGTGCTGTTAATCGCATCGGGTTTGTTTACCGCAGCGATGTGAGGGGCAATCCCATTCCGCTTTGGCATTTCTTTGTGTTTTTATCTCTCTCTGTCGGCTCTTTGCCATAAACGAAAACTGATTGTAATTTGGCAAAGCACTGGATGTTCGCAGTAAGAGAGAGGGGAGAGGGAGAGAGGAGGGGAGAGAGAAGGGAGGGAGGGAGAGAGGGGAGAAGGAGAGAGGGGGAGAGAGGGAGAGAGAGGGAGGGAGAGAGAAGGGAGGGAGGGAGAGAGGGGAGAGGGAGAGAGGGGGAAAGGGAGAGAGGGAGAGGGAGAGAGGGAGAGAGAGGGGGAGAGGGAGGGAGGGAGGGGAGAGGGAGAGAGGGGAGAGGGAGAGAAGGAGAGGGAGAGAGAGGGGGAGAGGGAGAGGGGAGAGAGGGAGGGAGTTGCTCTTTGTTGTCTTCTAAGCCTTAAAATTACTCAATTGCGTTTGAGAAATAACTGTTTGAAATAATTGACTGCGCCCGAAGAAACACGGTGATAAAGTTGTTGATATAAATATGTGTGTTTTGTTTTGATTCAGTTATACACAATAAAGGTATTCTCAATTTGTAACTGCGTATTTAGTAGTTATTTCGACCTTTTCAAATCTAAAGGTTTTACATAATCTATTGTTGTTGTTTTGTGATTTGTTTATTTCTGGTATGTAAACAATAACCACGTGTACATGAGCATCTTCACGTATCTTCACGTGTCTTCACGTATCTTCACGTTTACGGGGTAGCGACATGTCAGAACTTCACGAGACTTCGCAAAGATCGACCCCGGGAGGGGTGGGGTGCAGGGGTGGGGGAAGCGGGGAATGGGCAGTTGGTAACATTTGTGGTACCCCGTGTGTTAAAAATGCGGAGAAATGGATTAATTTTGAAACTGTCCGATCGGAGTGCCAATTTAGTTTAAAAAAGGGAGGGGGCGTATTCATTCTCTACTCCTTGTTTCCCACCAAAAAGGGTGCGGGGTGGGGGAGCGAGAGGTGCTTTCGTTTTGCTGTTTTGCGAAATTAAACCGCGGTGATTTAATGCACTTTACATAAAAAATTAATGCCTACAATTTGTCCATTTCATTTTTTAACCCTTTATTTTGCGTAGGAGTGCACTACTGGAGGCCGCGGTGAAGGACGACCGTCAGCTGCTGGAGCGCGCTATGAGCGGAGAGCTGGGCGAGGTGACGCAAACTGAACTGAACGAGGCCTTACTGAGTGCCGCGCTGAACGGAAACGCTGTGTGCGTGTCGCTGCTCGTAGCCAAGGGCGCGGACGTGGATTGCGAGGACGCGGACGGCGATACGCCGCTCATGCTCGCGGCCGGCAACGGCTACACAAGTAAGCGCTCAACTATTATTATTATTATTATTATTATTATTTTTATTTTTTTATTTTTTTATTATTATTATTATTATTATTATTATTATTATTATTATTATTATTATTATTATTATTATACAACAGAGCTTCTCAAATCAACTTTGGCAAGATAACAACTTGCCTTGCTCTCAATGAAAGCGCATATGTTTTGTTTACGTGGGCGATAAAAAAGAACCTCAGTAAACATTGCTACGAGCACAGGTGTTTCCTGAAGCGTTGGATTACCCGCATATGTACTCGCGTCATTACTTTTCAGATTTGCCAAAAAAAAATAACTAAACTATAATTAACTGGGCCTTTGTTATTAGTCGCATGGTTGACATATGCGCCAACTCCCCCGAAATCTATAATGCTAGAACCGACACACCGGTATAATTCTAGAACTGATATATTGGTATAATTTTAGAACCGAAATACTGGTATAATTCTAGAACCAATTTGGTATAATTCTAGAATGGACATATTGGCATAGAAGTATAGAACCGAAAGTCCCTATTTCACTTTAACTATTGAATGTACCAGCGCTCAATGTTTGTTTTTATTTTCAGATCAGATATATACATTTCACTGAATCGTTCAAGGACAAAATATTATTAAATATATTTTTATATCTTGTTTGAATTATATACATTTTATGCATATTTGTATAGCCATTTATAAAAGAGTATAAGATGATTGGCTAATGTTGTTTTGTTTGGTAGCGGTGGTTAGTCGCCTGATATCGATGGGGTGTGACATTGACCTTCAGAGTGACCGAGGTCGCACAGCCCTTCACAAATCAGTGTGGGCAAGTAAACTGCCCATAGTGCGCAGGCTCATCAACGCCGGATGTGACGTCGACATCCGCGACGAAACAGGAGACACCGCAGTCATGCAGTGCGCAAAGCGCGGCTACAAGAACATCTTGCAGGAACTACTCAACGCGGGCTGCAGTCTGAAGATCCAGAGCGTGGAGCGCGACTCCGCGTTACATTACGCGGCCAAACATGGCAGCATCGACTGTTTGAAGATGCTAATCGATGCCAAAATGAACCTGGATCACGTGAACGGGTGGCAGTTTACTCCGCTACTGGTCGCCGCAATGAACAACAATGAACAGTGCGCGATTAATCTGATCCAAGCGGGTGCCGACACCAGCGCCACCTGTAGGAATAACAAGACGGTACTCCACTACGCCGCGGCGAAGGGTATGGCGGATTGTGTAAAGTGCCTGCTGCGCAGGGGAGCCGACCAGAACGCGGTTGACGCGGACGGCAATACGCCTCTGATGCATGCTGTTTTGAAGAACCAGCCTAAAACAGTGCTGGCGTTGCTACAGCAGGGCGGCAATACCGACGTCCTCGGACGTTGCGTGTTTGACAACAACTACACCTGGTGTTCTCCCACAGAGGCTGCTACGCATCTCGGCCATTTTGACATTGCAAAGATGCTGTACGCAGTCGGCGGCCATTTTGAATTCCTGCATTGTTTTGACTCCTGCTTTATCATCAGATCCAACCACAAGATGTCGCAGTGGATGGACGAGCTGAAGGCCGAGCCGCGCACCCTAGCGGATATATGCCGCATCAAAATCAGGGAGTCTATTAATAGGAGTCTGAGCTTCCTGGACAGCGTCAGAACTTTACCCCTGCCGAAGAAGCTGAGGAATTACGTGTCCTTCTATGACCTTGCCCTGGTTATTGACGAGGAGTGACGTCATCAATGACCTTGAAGACAGAAACTGTGCGTGTGTTGACACACTAAAGCAAGAGTGTGATGAAAATTGCTTTGTGCAGAGCTTAGGCATTTAAATAAAATGTGTACATTTTGAAAACCTTTAAATATTGTATATTTGTATAACAGTTATTTATTTATTCTGTACCCCAATTAAAAGCGTACTGTGAAGGTTTCTAAAAAAAAAAAAGGGAGGTGACGTGGGCATATCTATGTTTAAATGACGTTTAACAAGCTCATATTTGTTGTCATTTGAAAAAATAAGAGTAATGTACAAGGCTTTCTTTGGAACCAATTTTTTCATTTGCGGGGGGGGGGGGGAGGGGAGATGGGCAGGCATTTATAAAGGCAATATTGCTTTGCTGGCAATCTGCCCCAGTTACAGGACGGCCCGCCAAACGGCAAAGCAGTCTCTTTCTCTTACCAACTGGGTAACATCGTGATCACGGTGCGGTGATACATTTTATTACTGAATTGTGAAGTAAGAACGCAGTAGTTATATAATGAGAGAGCTACTGCATTTTTTGCTTGGATACCAAGAAGTGGATGAGAGAGCTACTGCATAGCAACGGATGAATAATCATTGTGACGTCATAATCAAGAGAACCACTGCATAGCAACTGAAAATGGATGAGAGAACCACTGCATAGCAACGAAAAATGGATGAGAGAACCACTGCACTTTTTTGGAGTGCGGTGAGCGTCTCGAGTGAAACGGTGGCGTGCCACGGTGGCGTGCCGAGACGGGGTTGACGGGGTAGGGGAGAGAGAGAGGGTATAAGAGTTTTTTTTTGAAAGAAGGCGCGCGCGCCGAGACGGTGGCTGAGAGGGTGAGAGTATGAGAGGGGGGTGGGTCGAGAGAGAGCTGTTGCCGCCGCCGTTGCGGCCGCCGCCACGCCTTGAAAGAAGGTGTGGAGACGGGGTCGAGAGAGAGGGGGAGAGAGAGAGCTTCTTTTTTTTTCCACCGCCGCCACGCCTTGAAAGAAAGGCGGGGGAGACGGGGTCGAGCACTCCAGTGGAGTTGGTATGAGAGTTCTCCTGCAGTGCAGTGAAACTGTCATTTGGATAGCTGTGCATATGTTTGCAGCCCTGGTGGAGTGGCTGTGGCATAGCGATGCGATCGTGACGATATCGTGACGATATGGTGTAAACGTCATTTGTGAACGCGATTGTCGATTTGAAATAACGGCTTTTCCGGTGAAGTGTGAAAAGGGAGCGTTTGAAAGGGGAAGGTGGGAGAAAATGTTTATTGGAGGCTTGTGAGGGGGTTTTTTGAAAAAAAAGGCGCCACATGAGTTTCAAGGCGACACCAGTGCCCCTATGAGAAGGGTAAGTTTTTTTCCCCTTCGTTCTTTCTTTTTAAAGCATTTCCCACACTCTCATACATACACACATATACCCAACACCAGGACCAGAGTTAGCGTTTCATTTCATAAGCCCTACTCATAGGTATTTTTTAACCGCCCCCAGATGAGGCATTTTTTTTCTCTGTCTTTTTCTTCTTTCTCCGCACACACCACATACCAACACCATGGCAAAAAAAAAAGTTTAGCTTATTTCATAGCTGAAGAATTCGCGACTCTAAATTCCCCCATGTTTACCCTGACAAACTGACTGAAACTAGGTTGCCTGAAAACGAGGTTGCATGAAAACGAGACTGCCTGAAAACGAGGCTTGACGTCAGACCACCCCCCCCCCCTCCCCAAGAACAGAATCTCGAGGACCCCCCCCCCTCCCCTAGTACAGAGTACAGAGTATGTGTCAACGACCCCCCCCCCCCCCCCCCTAGAACAGAATATTGTCGACCCCCCCCCCCCCCCAGGATCGTGATATGGCTAACTTCAAGAGTGTATAACTTTAAAACTACTTGGTCGATTTGCATGAAAATTTCACTGTTTGATTTAGTTTTATGTAAAGTTTTGTCATAAAGTGGTCACAGGCTATTTGCGCAGCTGGCTGTATGCATAATGTGACATGCGGCCATTTTAATTTTGTAAAAAAGTGACAAAGTAGGATAACTTCCGTTATAGTTGGTCAATTTGAATGAAAATTTCACTATTTGATTCAGTTTTATGTAAAGTTTTAACATTAAGTGGTCACGGGCTATTTGCACTGGCGGCTGTATGCATAATGTGACATGCCGCCATTTTAACTTTGTAAAAAGTGAAAAAGTGGGATAACTTTCGCTATAGTTGACGGATTTGCATGAAAATTTCACTGTTTGATTCAGTTTTATGTAAAGTTTTAACATTAAGTGATCACGGGCTATTTACACCGGTGGCTGTATGCATAATGTGACATGACGCCATTTTAACTTTGTAAAAAGTGAAAAAGTAGGATAACTTTCGCTATAGTTGACGGATTTGCATGAAAATTTCACTGTTTGATTCAGTTTTATGTAAAGTTTTAACATTAAGTGTTCGCGGGCTATTTACACCGGTGGCTGTATGCATAATGTGACATGCCGTCGTTTTAACTTTGTAAAAAGTGAAAAAGTAGGGTAACTTTCGCTATAGTTGACGGGTTTGCATGAAAATTTCACTGTTTGATTCAGTTTTATGTAAAGTTTTAACATTAAGTGGTCACGGGCTATTTACACCGGTGGCTGTATGCATAATGTGACATGCCGCCATTTTAGCTTTGTAAAAAGTGAAAAAGTAGGATAACTTTCGCTATAGTTGACGGATTTGCATGAAAATTTCACTGTTTGATTCAGTTTTATGTAAAGTTTTAACATTAAGTGATCACGGGCTATTTACACCGGTGGCTGTATGCATAATGTGACATGCTGCCATTTTAACTTTGTAAAAAGTGAAAAAGTGGGATAACTTTCGCTATAGTTGACCGATTTGCATGAAAATTTCACTGTTTGATTCAGTTTTATGTAAAGTTTTAACATTAAGTGGTCACGGGCTATTTACACCGGTGGCTGTATGCATAATGTGACATGCTGCCATTTTAACTTTGTAAAAAGTGAAAAAGTGGGATAACTTTCGCTATAGTTGACGGATTTGCATGAAAATTTCACTGTTTGATTCAGTTTTATGTAAAGTTTTAACATTAAGTGATCACGGGCTATTTACACCGGTGGCTGTATGCATAATGTGACATGCCGCCATTTTAACTTTGTAAAAAGTGAAAAAGTAGGATAACTTTCGCTATAGTTGACCGATTTGCATGAAAATTTCACTGTTTGATTCAGTTTTATATCTAGTTTTAATATTAAGTAGTCATGGGCTATTTACACCGGTGGCTGTATGCATAATTGATTCACCTTAAAATGTTAACTTAAAAGTGGAATAACTTTCGTTATAGTTGACCGATTTGAATGAATATTTCACTGTTTGGTTCAGTTTTATATCTGGTTTTGTTATAATGTAGTCATGGGCTATTTGCGCAGCTGGCTGTATGCATTTTTATAACATGCCACCATTTTAACTTTGTAAAAAGTGGAAAAGTGTGATAACTTTCGTTATGGTTGACCGATTTGAATGAAAATTTCACCGTTGGATTCAGTTTGATGTCTTAGTTTACAGTAGTTTACATAGGTGGGTTGTTGGAATGGCGCGCGCCCACCATTCAAACATGTGTTTGAATTATTTTTACGTCAAACTATGGTTCAACAAGTTGTTTAACAATTGTACAACAATTGTTCAACAAGCTGTTGTTCAACATGTTCAACAACATGTTCAACAAGTTGAACATGTTCAACATGTTCAACATGTTCAACATGTTCAACATGTTCAACAACATGTTCAACAACATGTTCAACATGTTCAACATGTTCAACAACATGTTCAACATGTTCAACATGTTGTTGCACAAGTTGGTCGATTTGCTGAGTCAGCAATTTTAGCAATTTTAACAAGTTTGGCATTTTTGAGCAAGTTACACACGATATTTTGATTACATCGAAGTAACATAAAAGGAAGAGTGAGACATGCATTTCATACCTATCAAACAGAAACAAATTCTGCTGAGTCAGTTTTTTTTTTGGTAAAGCGCGCGCCTGTTCGAATGACGTTTTTATGACGTTATAATGATGACGTGATGACGTCATAATGATGTCATGATAACGTCATAAAGACGTCATGACGTTAGACTCCCCTAAGCGGCTTAACCCTAACCCTAGGCGTAGACAACATGTTCAACAACATATTGAACATGTTGAACTTGTTGAACATGTTCTTCAACATGTTTTTCAACATGTTGTTCAACAAGTTGAACATGTTCAACATGTTGTTTAACAAGTTGTATATAAGGCTATGTTTAAAGGCTTTTTCATCATTTGAAAAGTGCATGTTGAACCGAAAGGATGTATAAATGCAACATTTGTTTGAAATCTTACAATTGGCCACAAAGTCTTAAAAGGCACTTAAAGAATGCTCACACTTCAGAAGAAGAAGAATTGGAGATAGATATGGAAAACCCTGTAAAACCACCTATCACTGAAACTTTAGATGAGTCTTCTATGGAAAGTCAAAGCGTCAACATGACTGAAAAGAATGCACATGCTTGTACAGAATGTGGTGCGTTATACAACAGTCAAGAAGCTTTGTTCAGACATATGGAACATTGTGGTGAGGTTGATGATGACAGCAGCTCTGAAAGTGAGTCAGAAACAGACTCTGGAAGTGAGTCAGAAACAGACTCTGGAAGTGAGTCAGAAACAGACTCTGTTTGGTGTGATATGGTTCAAGAAGTCTACGATGAATATCATACCAAATTTCAAGAAAAGGTTTCAGAATATGAAGAACAAGGGTTTGAAGATGCGCGTGAAATAGCAAGTGATGACTTTCGACCCATTTATAAGCATCGACTTAAACAACTGTTTATGAGACTATTCAAATATGCCCAACGTCTAGAACAAAACGAACATTATCAAACCATTTTAGAAGACTTTAATTACTTTGTTGATGAAAAACATTACGAGTATTCAAAGGCACTAAAGGCGGCTATAAGAAGAAACGATGCATTCTTTGAAGAGCTTCTAGATGAGGAGGAGGAAGATGAAAGCAGCGACGAAGAAAGTGATATGGATGACAGTGAACAGAGTGAAGCAGATGAAGAAAAATAGACTTATTTGACTAAACTTTATAATAAAGACTTTGTATTAATAAAACTATTCAACATATGTCTTGTTTTTTTTTCTGAACTGACTGCTATTGTTCCATCAATTGCTTGAACTACAACATGTTGAACAACTTGTTAAACAACATGTTGAACAACATGTTAAACAACATGTTGAACATGTTGAACATGTTCAACTTGTTCAACAACATGTTGAACATGTTCAACTTGTTCAACAACATGTTGAACAACAGCTTGTTGAACAATTGTTGTACAATTGTTAAACAACTTGTTGAACAATAGTTTGACGTAATATGTTCCTAAAAAAAAATTCTTACACATGTTTGAATGGTGGGCGCGCGCCATTCCAACAACCCACCTATGTAAACTACTGTAAACTAAGACATCAAACTGAATCCAACGGTGAAATTTTCATTCAAATCGGTCAACCATAACGAAAGTTATCACACTTTTCCACTTTTTACAAAGTTAAAATGGTGGCATGTTATAAAAATGCATACAGCCAGCTGCGCAAATAGCCCATGACTACATTATAACAAAACCAGATATAAAACTGAACCAAACAGTGAAATATTCATTCAAATCGGTCAACTATAACGAAAGTTATTCCACTTTTAAGTTAACATTTTAAGGTGAATCAATTATGCATACAGCCACCGGTGTAAATAGCCCATGACTACTTAATATTAAAACTAGATATAAAACTGAATCAAACAGTGAAATTTTCATGCAAATCGGTCAACTATAGCGAAAGTTATCCTACTTTTTCACTTTTTACAAAGTTAAAATGGCGGCATGTCACATTATGCATACAGCCACCGGTGTAAATAGCCCGTGATCACTTAATGTTAAAACTTTACATAAAACTGAATCAAACAGTGAAATTTTCATGCAAATCCGTCAACTATAGCGAAAGTTATCCCACTTTTTCACTTTTTACAAAGTTAAAATGGCAGCATGTCACATTATGCATACAGCCACCGGTGTAAATAGCCCGTGACCACTTAATGTTAAAACTTTACATAAAACTGAATCAAACAGTGAAATTTTCATGCAAATCGGTCAACTATAGCGAAAGTTATCCCACTTTTTCACTTTTTACAAAGTTAAAATGGCAGCATGTCACATTATGCATACAGCCACCGGTGTAAATAGCCCGTGATCACTTAATGTTAAAACTTTACATAAAACTGAATCAAACAGTGAAATTTTCATGCAAATCCGTCAACTATAGCGAAAGTTATCCTACTTTTTCACTTTTTACAAAGCTAAAATGGCGGCATGTCACATTATGCATACAGCCACCGGTGTAAATAGCCCGTGACCACTTAATGTTAAAACTTTACATAAAACTGAATCAAACAGTGAAATTTTCATGCAAACCCGTCAACTATAGCGAAAGTTACCCTACTTTTTCACTTTTTACAAAGTTAAAACGACGGCATGTCACATTATGCATACAGCCACCGGTGTAAATAGCCCGCGAACACTTAATGTTAAAACTTTACATAAAACTGAATCAAACAGTGAAATTTTCATGCAAATCCGTCAACTATAGCGAAAGTTATCCTACTTTTTCACTTTTTACAAAGTTAAAATGGCGTCATGTCACATTATGCATACAGCCACCGGTGTAAATAGCCCGTGATCACTTAATGTTAAAACTTTACATAAAACTGAATCAAACAGTGAAATTTTCATGCAAATCCGTCAACTATAGCGAAAGTTATCCCACTTTTTCACTTTTTACAAAGTTAAAATGGCGGCATGTCACATTATGCATACAGCCGCCAGTGCAAATAGCCCGTGACCACTTAATGTTAAAACTTTACATAAAACTGAATCAAATAGTGAAATTTTCATTCAAATTGACCAACTATAACGGAAGTTATCCTACTTTGTCACTTTTTTACAAAATTAAAATGGCCGCATGTCACATTATGCATACAGCCAGCTGCGCAAATAGCCTGTGACCACTTTATGACAAAACTTTACATAAAACTAAATCAAACAGTGAAATTTTCATGCAAATCGACCAAGTAGTTTTAAAGTTATACACTCTTGAAGTTAGCCATATCACGATCCTGGGGGGGGGGGGTCGACAATATTCTGTTCTAGGGGGGGGGGGTCGTTGACACATACTCTGTACTCTGTACTAGGGGAGGGGGGGGGGGTCCTCGAGATTCTGTTCTTGGGGAGGGGGGGGGGGGTGGTCTGACGTCAAGCCTCGTTTTCAGGCAGTCTCGTTTTCATGCAACCTCGTTTTCAGGCAACCTAGTTTCAGTCAGTTTGTCAGGGTAAACATGGGGGAATTTAGAGTCGCGAATTCTTCAGCTATGAAATAAGCTAAACTTTTTTTTTTGCCATGGTGTTGGTATGTGGTGTGTGCGGAGAAAGAAGAAAAAGACAGAGAAAAAAAATGCCTCATCTGGGGGCGGTTAAAAAATACCTATGAGTAGGGCTTATGAAATGAAACGCTAACTCTGGTCCTGGTGTTGGGTATATGTGTGTATGTATGAGAGTGTGGGAAATGCTTTAAAAAGAAAGAACGAAGGGGAAAAAAACTTACCCTTCTCATAGGGGCACTGGTGTCGCCTTGAAACTCATGTGGCGCCTTTTTTTTCAAAAAACCCCCTCACAAGCCTCCAATAAACATTTTCTCCCACCTTCCCCTTTCAAACGCTCCCTTTTCACACTTCACCGGAAAAGCCGTTATTTCAAATCGACAATCGCGTTCACAAATGACGTTTACACCATATCGTCACGATATCGTCACGATCGCATCGCTATGCCACAGCCACTCCACCAGGGCTGCAAACATATGCACAGCTATCCAAATGACAGTTTCACTGCACTGCAGGAGAACTCTCATACCAACTCCACTGGAGTGCTCGACCCCGTCTCCCCCGCCTTTCTTTCAAGGCGTGGCGGCGGTGGAAAAAAAAAGAAGCTCTCTCTCTCCCCCTCTCTCTCGACCCCGTCTCCACACCTTCTTTCAAGGCGTGGCGGCGGCCGCAACGGCGGCGGCAACAGCTCTCTCTCGACCCACCCCCCTCTCATACTCTCACCCTCTCAGCCACCGTCTCGGCGCGCGCGCCTTCTTTCAAAAAAAAACTCTTATACCCTCTCTCTCTCCCCTACCCCGTCAACCCCGTCTCGGCACGCCACCGTGGCACGCCACCGTTTCACTCGAGACGCTCACCGCACTCCAAAAAAGTGCAGTGGTTCTCTCATCCATTTTTCGTTGCTATGCAGTGGTTCTCTCATCCATTTTCAGTTGCTATGCAGTGGTTCTCTTGATTATGACGTCACAATGATTATTCATCCGTTGCTATGCAGTAGCTCTCTCATCCACTTCTTGGTATCCAAGCAAAAAATGCAGTAGCTCTCTCATTATATAACTACTGAACGCTACCAAACAATGTGTTGATATTCACAGATGTATAATATTTTAAGGTATCGCAATCATTTGCAAATTCCGGTCTGTGAGAATAAGATATGTAATTAAATGTTGAGCATTTATATACAATAATTGTCGCTTAGACTTCAGAATTTCATCCAAATCAGTAGTACAAAGCATTTAGTCTTTGTTTTAAAATCCTTATACAGGTTTATTTTTTCCTGACGGTCTCAAAAAGTGTTTCAGATGTTGCATTGCATAGATGTCTCCAAGCCTTCAGACCCCCTCCCCCCGCAAATCACACCACCCCCGCAAATCACACCACCCCCGCAAATCACACCACCCCCGCAAATCACACCACCCCTGCAAATCACACCACACCTGCAGATCACACCACCCGCCCCGCAAATCACACCACCCCCGCAAACCACACCACCCCTGCAAATCCCACCACCCCCGCAAACCACACCACCCCTGCAAATCACACCACACCTGCAGATCACACCACCCTCGCAAATCACACCAACCCCGCAAATCACACCACCCCTGCAAATCACACCACCCGCTCCGCAAATCACACCACCCCTGCAAATCACACCACCCTCGCAAATCACACCACCCCTGCAAATCACACCACCCGCCCCGCAAATCACACCAACCCCGCAAATCACACCACCCCCGCAAGTCAGCCCACCCCCCCCCTCAAATCGGGCCACCCCCCGCAAACCTCCAGCTTAAAAGTAGCACCTGAAATCAACTTCATAATTTGCGTGTGTTTAGTCGATTTACTCATGAAAAACTTTTTTCCCTTTGCTTGAATTTAAGGAGCAAAATTTTGATAATTATTAATGAAAATAAAGAACGAAATCGAAGAAAAAAAACGAAAAAAAATCTGTCACTACATGAAAAATATGAAATAATTAAAATAGAGTCAGGGACAAAATCAGAAGTAATTGGAAAAAAATGTATGAGTGAAATTTTTCTTCTATTTTTAGTGAAGTTTCTAGCCAAATATTGGTTAAACATTTATCGTTTACTATTTGTATTAAAACTGGTTGAAAAAGGGATAAAATGAAAAGTGTCTTATTTGGTATACGGGGACATTATTGTAGATTTTTTATGCACTCGTATATGTTCGAACCCCGGTAATCCGACCATCCCGGAAATCGGTCCATTATCGCCCAGTCCCAATGGTGGTCCGGTTTCAGGGATTCTGGTGTAATAAATAGCTCCAGACAAATAGTAAACAGCGCTTCACGGGCCTAGGTTGCAGGCCAACCGTGGAACTGTGAAATTACTTATTTTTTCCCGGTGGTATTAATTTTACAATAAGAATATCAAAAGCAGGTTAATTGAGGCGGATTGGAGAGCAAACACCTCTCAATAAAAATACTCGATCTCTTCATAAAGAGTTAAAGAAGCCAAAAATGTAAGGCAAATTTTTATTTTTTTTCTAATATGTAGATATGTGTTATCAGCTGCTTATATTTAGAATACTCATCTGGATTTAGAGCATTTAGAGGTTGTGCATTGAGACAAACGTTATCTAGTCCGGAGTCACCAGCTGTAATCTTTGAATGGAGGTCAGATAAGGCTCTGTCTGCATTACGTGATTGTGACGGAAATAATAAACTCACGTGCATTGTCTCATATTGTTTTTTGGCTGTGAAAAATAGCCCCCCCCCCCCCGACCCTCCCTCTCTCCCACACCCCCACTATCCCCGCCCCTCTCCTGTAACCTGTACACACAAAATTGTGACGTCACCCATTGACTGTAACATCAGTGTGCACACAGCCCCACCATTCCCCACCCCCTCCCCCTCCCGCCCCCCCCCCCCCCCCCCCACTACACACAGCTAGTAAAGTTCACTACTGAGTAATAAAAGCTCAAAATTTGCAACAACAGAAACAAGAAATTAGTAGCGAAAAAGAACAAGTAGATAACAATTTTGGAAAGTAGAGTGAAATATTACAAACCCAAAATCATTGCATCAATAGGTGACTGTCTAGCCTCTTAACTAAGTGCCCCGGCGTCCACCCTCGCCAGGGGCTCGAGCTATTTTAGCGATGTGTTGTGGCCCGGTTGCTACTTGGATTTGGGTGATTGATGACTTTCTCCTATAAATACGACTTCGTTAAACGATTGTGGATCGGACTGGGAGTGCCTTGTGTGATTTGATTTGAGAAATCATTGCGCCCAAGAGTCTTTATAGCCCAATTAAGTGACCATTGCACGCGGTGATGATAATGGGCATGGGGGAAATAACTGTACATTTGTCAATCGAATCCCGCCCCCCACCGCCCCCCGCCCCCCCCCCCACCGCCCACCTCGAGGCATAGCACGGGATGATGATAAGCGGCATAGGGGAAATAGCTATAATTTGTCGAGCAAATGTAGTGCTTTGATTTATCACGCTACGACATGAGCAATGGCAGTCCCATTTAGGGGCCGAAGGAACGGTCCAGTTTGGATAATGCCATTACAACAGGCCGCACAATAACGTAAAATTATTCACACAACCACCCCCTACCCCCTTCCCCCCCCCCTCAACCTCGTCCACCCCTTCCCCAAAAGATCTTTCGCAAAAAGGCAGAAAATCACTTCGTCGGGGTTCATTTGTACATCTCTGATCCCAGGAATAATAGCTGTAACTTAAAATCATATTAAATTTCACATTAAAAAAAAAACCGAATTGGCTAAATGTAAGTGAAAAAAAAGATAAAATCAAATGAAATACTGGTAAAACTGTTTGAAAAATTTGGCTGATGAAATTTATTTTTGAAAAAGCACAGGCAGTTACCACGATCTTGTAAAATCGCTAGAACGGACAGCTGAGGTCAAGAAACAAGAAATCCCGCACGATTGTCCCAGTTAATGGACACTGACGTCACGGCGTGCGAGCTGTAATATCAACGGATTTTTTTTTCAGAAATCGAATTATTGTTTGGGATGAGTTGGGCTCTAATGGGAAAGCACTGTACGAACAACAGCCACAAAAGCAGGCGTTAAAGCACAGAACGCCATTTTCACATTTTTTGTTGTTATTGTTGATGTCAATGATTCAGTTTTGCATCTCCAAAATTTAATTGACGATTCCGTAAATTTTATCCAAATTTGTGCTTCCCACAAATTTTTTTAAGTTTTTAGATTTTGCTATCTAAAATACAGTTATTGATAGCAAAATATAATTTAGTGAGATCGACATTGATTTACCAATATCTCTAATTTATATTGATATCAAAAATTAACATAAAATGTTAGAAGTGCATTCCATGGACAAGATTCATTTTTAAGTCGTGTAGTGGTCCTGTAGTGCAGAATTATAGCATGGGTAAAACACTAGCACACATGTGGAGCGTAAGTCCTCTAGGATAATTCTAAGACAGCAAACAAACATGAATATAAAGGCATATTTAGCACACTCTTTTGATGTCACCTTAAAAAATGTCAACTGAGGCCCTCCAAGGCCTCTGAGTATGACTTCGAGCAGACACAAAGCGATAACGAAGGCGGTAAGCCAACTCTTCTAATATCACTCACCATTAAATATAAAAAATCTTCCTCCAAATCCTTCAACTAACACTTCGAATCTTCTAGCAACAACAATAATAAAAATATTTGGCAAGTTCTTGTAATATCGTTCACCCTAAAAAAAATGTCAAAAATGTCTGCTGAAACTCGAGTTATTCCAGAGGCAGTTATAATAAGCAGAAAGACATATATATAAACTCTTGCACTGGCGCCCAACCTAAAAAAAATAAAACAAGAAAGCTTGTAGTTTATAAGTATACAAGCACGATAAGCCTATATATCGTTTGTAATATCGCTCACTTTTAGAGAACCTATCAATGTCCTTTCAATTCTTCGGGTATTTGAGAATTCGTGAGCAACAACAGCGACAACAACAACAACAGCAACACCAACAGACACATACTTGATGCCACGTTTTGTCAGGATAAATCCAAACATCTTGTGGTTTTGATTGAAGGCAGTTGCCAGTCTACATATTCTACATTTTGACGCTTCATCAAAAAAAGTGGTTGAAATATTTACGAAACAATTGCTTATTACATTGTATCTTTTCTGTGACCTAAGTATCTATCCGTTTTTGTTTTTTTTTTGTTTTTTTTTTTTGTTTTTTTTTTTTTGACGACTGGCAGAAAAGAACAGAGGAAGCTCTCAGATATTATTAGGGCGATCCATATCAACCGATATTTTTTTATGCCTTTAGCTTGGGTATTTTTCAGCTCAAAAGTCTGTGAGTAGTAACAGCTTTCAGTTCTATGTTTAAGGGTCAGAACTGTTAGAGTATGAATAAAATATGCATTTATTTCGCTTGTTTCGGGTCCTAGAGGTCGTAAAACGTCTGTAATGAAAACAGATGTCGCAAGTTTGTTTCACCAGCAGAGGAAATCCAGAGCAATTTTAATCATCTTTCACATTGTTTTATTCAAAAGTTAAAAGGCATAAAGCATTCTGTTTTTTTTTGGTCTTACCAGCAAGTAAACATTTTCCGCATAAGGTAGAGTCGATTTTTGGTCTTACAAATAAATAAATATTTTGCGTATGGCTGTCGACTTATGCCCGATGCCCTTACAGACAATTCCGTAAGGGTAGGGGTAGGATGACTTATCCAGAATGTCTGTTCTGGCAACTTTACCGGAACAGACTGGTACTGTATGTTCTGGATACGTAGCCAGAACATACAGCCTGTTTTGGAAACTGTTGGTATAAATGTTGCGCTGTTGTTGCGTTGTTGCGTTGCTGTTGCGTTGTTGTTGCGTTGTTGCTGTTGGGTTGTTGTTATTGCGTCGTTTGTTGCGTTGTTGTTGTTGCGTTGCTGTTGTTGCGATGTTGTTAGGTTGTTGTTGCGTTGTTGTTACGTTGTTGTTGCGTTGTTGTTGCGTCGTTGTTTCGTTGTTGTTGTTGTTGCGTCGTTGTTTCGTTGTTGTTGTTAGGTTGTTGTTGCGTTGTTGTTGCGTTGTTGTTGTTGCGTTGTTGTTGCGTCGTTGTTTCGTTGTTGTTGTTAGGTTGTTGTTGCGTTGTTGTTGCGTTATTGTTTGCGTCGTTGTTTCGTTGTTGTTGTTGCGTTGTTGTTGCTTTGTTGTTGTTGCGTTGTTGTTGCGATGTTGTTACGTTGTTGTTACGTTGTTGTCATATATATATCGACACTCAAAGACTTTTTATCATTTGAAAACCGAATGTTGAACCGAAAAGATGTATCAATGCAACATTTGTTCGAAATCTTACCATTGGCCACAAATTCTCAAAAGACACTTAATACATACACAGATCTTTAGAAGGAGAATTGGAGATAGATATGTTAAACCCTATAAACACGCCTGTCACGGACACTTTAGATGAGTTTTCTATGGAAAGTCAAAGCGTCAACAAGACTGAAAAGATTGCACATGCTTGTACAGAATGTGAAGCGTTATACAACCGTCAAGAAGCTTTATTCAAATATATGGAACGTTGTGACGAGGGTGATGATGACAGCAGTTCTGAAAGTCAGAAATAGACTCTGTTTGGTATGATATGGTTCAAAAAGTCTACGATGACCCTGATGACGAATTTCAAGAAAAGATTTCAGAAGGGCTCGGAGATGCGCGTGAAAGAGCAAGTGATGACCTTTGACCCATTTATAAGCGTCGACTAAAACAATTGTTTATGAGACTATTCAAATATACCCAACGTCTAGAACAAAGCGAACATTATCAAACCATTTTAGAAGACTTTAATTACTTTGTTGATGAAAAAACATTACGAGTATTCAAAGGCACTAAAGGCGGCTTTAAGAAGAAACGATGCATTCTTTGAAGAGCTCTAGATGAGGTGGAGAATGATGAAAGCAGCGACGAAGAAAGTGCTGTGGATGAGGAGAGTGAGGTGGAAAAGAGTGAAACAGCTGAAGAACAATAGACTTATTTGACGAAACTTTATAATAAAGACTGTAAATCAACAAATGTTGTAATATTGTTATTGATTTAAGCGCTGTGTATTTAAGTGTATTACTAAAACTATTCAATATATGTCTTGCTTCTTGATGTGTAAATACAGATTCAACGTTTTTTCACATATTCAACGTTCAGGCTATCCTTAAAGACAAATTTCTACTAAACGGTGTGGTAAAAACATGGTTAAAATGAACCTAATAGTTTTGAAGTTGTCTCGTTTGATTTTTTGAAGTTATATGTGTATATACTTATAAACGTTATACTAGTGTTAAAACGTTATATAAGTATAAAAAGAAATAAAAAAGAGAAAGTTTTTATAAATATATAAATAAAATAGAAAAGGGAGCAGAATTGCTTAACACAAATGTCTATTCCTCTATAATAACATTGACCACATTTCAGGGGACGGGGATGGTGTGGACAATGAAAGTTATGCTTGTTTGAAATTTTTAGTCACTACCATCATCAAAAAAACTTGAAGTCAGATACTTTACTGAAAACGTGGTTCAAATTGATCCAATAGTTTTGAAGTTATGTGCTGTTGAATATGTCTTACCATCTATGACACCATCGATTACACGGGGGGGGGGGGGGTGTTCGGACGATAATACCAGGTTTGAGGGGGCTTCACGATGAGTAACATGTGTATGCCTCAAGAATCATAACCAAATAAGGGCATGTTTTGAGGGAGGTTTGTACGCATGTTCTCGTCAAGAATCATAACCAAATATGGACATGTTTTGGGACTTCACGATGCGTAGCATGTGTGCGGGTTTGAGGACGAGGGGGGCCGGACGGTAATACCAGGTGTGAGGGGGGTCGGGTGATAATAACGGGTTTGAGAAACTGTACAACTACCTACTCTATGATGTTTTTTGTTTCAGCGTACACAAAAACTAAGCCTTCTCTCGTAAAAGCAAGCAAGCAAACAAAACCAAACAAGACAGCTATGGCTATAAACAGTCGTCTTAACAGAACGTTCGTCCTTTAAGGGTGTTTTTAATGTTTTGTATGCTAAAAATGATGACAAGATGACTTGCCCTGAGATATGACTTGTCCTAAGATATGACTTGATCTAAGATATGACATGCACTAAGATACGACTTGCCCTAAGATATGACTTGGCCTAAGATATGACTTTTCCTAAGATATGACATGCCCTAAGATACGACTTGCCCTAAGATATGACTTGCCCTAAGATATGACTTGCCCTAAGATATGACTTTCAATAAGATATGACTTGTCTTAAGATATGACATGCCCTAAGATACGACTTGTCCTAAGATATGACATGCCCTAAGATACGACTTGTCCTAAGATATAACTTGCCCTAAGATATGACTTTCCCTAAGATATGACTTTCCCTAAGATACGACTTGCCCTAAGATATGACTTGTCCTAAGATATGCCTTGATCTAAGATATGACTTGTCTTAAGATATGACTTGCCCTGCGGCACAGGATCCGCAATGGAGGAGTCATCGGCTCATTATGAGCAATCTTCCCTACAAAAAATCATGAAATCTATCCAAAGATTTGAACCTTCCATGGAATTAAGTTTATTTTAGAAAATACTAAAGCATTGAAATGTAGCTTGTTGTTTAGTACTTCTGATGAAATTGATTTACGGTGAGTACTTTTAGTATACTCAGATATCGGTGGGGTTTTATTAATCACTAACTTTAAAATTAGCCAGTCCGCATGCTATCATTCAAAGCGACTATGTGGGAGGGGGGTGAGATGCCCCCGGATTCGTTTGGAAGTACTCAAAAGAGCAACTCAATTTCACTCATGTTTGTGTTTGAGTTTCTTTCCAGGTTATGACCAAATCCAGATTAACTCGTACTCTCTGCCCACTTAATACCAAAATGTTACACTGTTTTTTGAAAATTATTCAACCATCCATTGAGTGCCTTGAAATCAAAGGCTTCCATTGTATTGCAAGCTCTTATGCATCATCCTGCAGTAGAGGTGCCTAAGGGGATGTGGTTTGAACTGTGAATGTCGACACCCTAAAACAGTGGGTTGTTGCATGATGCATGCATACTTCTACCTCTAGAAAACAAAAGCAAACAATGCTCAGGTACACAGTTGCCAGTGTTTTATATAAAGCCTCCCTTGTGGTCTTTATGAAGTAAAAGCTTGCACTGCGTACCGCACCTGACGTTCTGTGTCCGGAATAGTTAGGTTTCCGGTTTATTGACGTTTTACTGTTATGAAAATAAATGGAAAACCATAGGACTGAAAAAATCTATCCGGTATATCGGGTTGTCCAGCTTATCGAGTTTATCGAGTTGTCCTGTTTATTGAGTTTATTGAGTTTTCCGGTTTATCGAGTTTATCGAGTTGTCCGGGTTATCTTGTTTATTGAGTTTTTCGGTTTATAAAGTTTACCGAATTGCCCGACTTATCGAGTCTATTGAGTTGTCCGGTTTATCGAGTCCATGTGTAAAAGCCCGTAATTTTCCCTCACCGCAAAAACAAAAACAACAACAACAACAAAATAACAAAACAAAAAAACTTGTCTCAACAGGCTCTCACTTGGAAGTGGCAGATATCAAAGAAAGTCTCCATAAAGAGCTATTGCCGGATTTTCTTTTCTATCAAAAAATATATTCTATGATTATGACCAATAGATCAAAATCACGGGACACATTAACGGGTTTATCCCTTAGTTCAAAGTAAATACTGATGAACCCTTTTGAAAGGAACTAAAAAGGGCTTGTGAGTAATACACTGCAAAGTCTCGTTGTAATATAAAAGAAATCTCTTCATTCGTCTTGTATAATAAATCTGGATTCGTTTCTAGAGAAAATGATAAATACTGAAAATATTCGCAGAAGTTTCCTCCAGCTGCCGTATGTAGAAGCTGCAGTGATATAAATTAACAATACTCTTGGACTATTTATTAAACTGTCACCCATGTTGCCCAGGAACAACAGTTTCAGCTTAAATGACCACTACCCTTACATAAGCATTGCCTTAGAAAGAGCACTGCCCTTATATATGAGCATTGCCCTTATATATGAGCATTGCCCTTATATGAGCCTTGCCCTTAAATAAGCTTTGCCTTTGCGTAGCATTGCCCTTATGTGAGCATTGCCCTTACGTTGCCATTACTCTTTCACGAGCATTGCCCTTATGTGAGCATTGCCCTTACATCAGCGCTGCCTTTGCGTGAGCATTCCCTCCATCTCTTAATAAACAACTGCACTTCTTCTGTATCCCAACTGTATAATTCATTGCCAACAGTCAAAACTTTATAAAAATTTATGTATGTATGTCATGTATATAAACCTGTAGTGGAAGTACTTGAGTGTGTGTGACTCCTGCCAATGGCTGCAGCTTTTATTCGATTATCATACGACGGTTGCCTTGTACGGTAAATGTCCAACTGGCCTGTTTGCATAGTATGATAGTATGCGTAAATGCATGTGTGCGTGTGTGAGTCCTACAACTAGCCGCAACTGTTTGCATAATATAAGACGTTGAAGGGCTACATGGTTCTGTCTCAGCTGGAGTCACAACATTTTAATCTTGTTTTAGTCATTCGAAAAAAGTTTACTGAAACAAAATACCTGATCATTATAACAAACTTTTTAGTAATAACCGTAAAATTCAATATATCGGATGCCAAAAATAGAGCAAAATACTAATAGTGATTGTGATTATTAATGATTTACTGATAAAAATAAAAAATATTAGCAAAAGATCTGTTGCATATTATGTTACACATTGATTAACCGATGACAGTCTCACTCTGTGAGCTCTGTTACATTGAATGGAATACTTTAATGGTTTTAATATATTTGCAGTCTAACTACGTTTTAAACTTTTCAAATGAAAGAGTTTCAAATGATGCCAGTTTATTGCCAATGCAATGACCATAACATCAGTTTTGACAAAATAACATACCTTATATAGAACAGGTATATGTGTCATATATAACCAAGCAGGCGATTAATATGGTCCCCAGGTCAATTTCTTGTTGTGCCAGTCACGTCAGTAACATAACGGTCCGGTAAACATGCAGACGTTTTATTTTGGTTTCAGAAAGTTTAGAACGTTTTTGCAAACCAAATGCAACCCCCCCCCCCTGATGTTAATTTTCGGTTGCAGAAAGGTTAGAACCTATTCCAACCAAATCCAAACCTTTACTTTAGAACTGCTTTCAATTAAATCAAAATCTTTCTTTTGAACATTGTTTTAAGCAGATCTGTATTTTTTATTTTGTTTTTATGCGCCACCAAAGATATGGAATGTGCTGCCTTTCAGGTGTGAAGCATTGGCAAGATCTACACATTTCTAAAATTTCACACGTATAGTTCTAGAAAATAATAATAATAATGCTTGGCTTATTCCATATCACTAGTAATAACTATTGAAATCATGCTTGGAAATATCCATATTTATGCATTCGAAAACCCTTTCGTAATAAAGACAAGATTTAAGCGGACCATTTATGTATTTAACTTATTTGTTAAATACAATGATTCAAATAGGAGCCGTTTATATATTTCAAGTTGATGTTAAGACGAACATTAGTAGTTTAATAATAAACATATTAAGTACTAATAATCACCATATGCAAAAATGTATTTGGTCATGCACACATGTTGTTTGGTCGTGTAAGCATGTACTGCCACGTAAACACATGCTGTTTGGCCGCATAAAATGTTATATGGTCGTGTAAACATGTTGTTTGGTTGTGTAAACATGCTGTCTGGTCGTTTAAGGATGCTGTTTGATAATGTAAACATGTTGTTTGACCGTGTAAACATGTTGTTTCTTATTGTAATGCATTTTGTACCAGGAAATGCTAATCTGATTGTGTAGAAGAGCGTTGGAGTTTCTACGGTATTAAATGTGATTGTTGGTGTGCACGAACGTGGTCACATAATACAAGCATGCACCAAGAATTCCACAAGAGTACACTGCATGCTTTCCTCACGTAATATTATTTCTCGCACCAATGTCCCATTTTGTGATTTCTTTATTGCTTTAAATTGATATTAATCAATAGTTAATGTATGTCATCTTAACTAATTGATGCCTGAAAATAAACAATCAAAAATAATCTATATAGAATTTATTTCTCTGCTTTCAGATAGCAACCTAAAGTTGTAAAATATTAATTTTGCAAGTCTTGAGGTACCAATTTCTTACACAAACGGATACAGGTTTGGGTCAAATCAAAGAAGACGGTGGGGAGGGGGGAGAGAGGGGTGTTCAATTTCAAGAAATCATCCGAAGTAACGAGTTTAGCAGTCATTTTTTTGTTAAACAGCCTAATTTGTTTCCGAATTCAGGGTCGGGAGATACAGCCCTTAAACCCTCCGTCCCACCATATCTTGGATCCTGTACTGTCACAAGATGCAGTATATCGGAATCATTCATATCGATGTAACAAGTAACCGGAAAATGATGAATACCTACTTGAACTTCCAAACATTTCTTTGTTATCACCAATGCATCGAACCCATACCTTTTGACCACTGAGGCATTCAGTTATCACCAAATTTGAAGAACCTAAATTCACATCCAAATCAGCCAAATCAGCCAGAACTCCTATTATGATACTAGAGTCTTTCATTATCCGGCTGCTGACTTCTCGCCGTAATGCTCTTAAAACGTTAACACTAAACATGTAAATGCCGTCACGAGGACACAGAAAGGTACTGCTGTCCTCGTTATAGTAACCTCCAAAGTTGCTCTCAACTGCGTCAAATAGTATCAAGTCATTGTCGTTGAACATTCTGTTGTCTGTTGCATACGCGGTAAAACCAACTGGCTCATTGACGTTTTCTAAAATATAAAGCTATTTGGGAGCAAAAAATGGTTGATTTAAATGAAATGAATTACACTCTAAGGTTCAGAAAGTAACTGATACTTATGGCTATTTTTACATCTATATTTGTTTATACGAATTTGCTGTATTTTATTCATCTCTTAAAAGTCGTAAAGAAAGTCGAACTGTTAAATTTAGTAAACATTGTGATGTTTACTGGTAAGCTTGATTTGCCAGTTCACACTCCGTTGGAGGGAGTTGAGCGAAGAAAACATTAATGCACTTCAGCACGGTGAAGAAAATTGTAAACCATTCAATATAAAAGCCTACCTGGGTTGCACGAGTAATAGATCACTAAGTAATCTACAGGTACTGCAGTGGTACAACTTTCAACAAAAGTAGAACCCTGAAACAAGTAGGTACAGCTAGATTGATTGTCGCACAGTAGCTTGAGGTATATCCATTCGTCGCTGTTGCTGTCTGACATGTGCTCTATGCAGTCATAAGGGTGGGGACCACAGCAACCCGCGTCACAGCCCTGAGAATATTCCCCATACTCAGCACTCGACACGAAGATTTGCTCGTTAGATGTGCAGGATAATGTTATCTCATCCGCCACACATCCGAACGCGCTACGGGAATCTAAACAGAAAAAATACATTTCCTTTTTATTTGAAATATCATTGAATAATTGATGTTTCAATACAATTATAAACCCGCACGAGCGTATGGATTGATCCGATAAACCGTCCTACAACCTATAGCATTGGTAGCACGGGTCTAAAATATATTGTCTCCTATATTAGATGTTTTTCCCTCCTGTGGAATACTTTCTATCATGTACTTAGGTTGCTATAGCGATATCAAGTACACACTTTAAGTAATGCATGGCGTTTTCCATACTGGAAAGGAGGGGCGTACCCACTTGGTGTACGAACTAATCAAAATACTACTGTGCCCTTTTGTATTCGCAATAAATACATTTACCACAAATTCACTCACATAATGCTGGGCTGTGGTGAGGTATTTCGGGAACAATCTTGTCTGGTTTTTGCTGGCTTATCTGCTGTTGGAGCTGGCTTATTAGTTCCTGTTGCTGCTGGTTTTGTCTCTTTTGCAGTTCCATGTCGGAACTTTGCCTTTGTAGTTCATTTTCAAGTTTTGCCATTCTTTCCTCTAACTAAACAAAAAGTAATTTTCATAAAAATGAGTGAAATGACTGCATATATATAATATTCTTTATTTTGTTTATATATAGAATTCTTTATTTTGTTTATATATAGAAGTCTTTATTTTGTTTATATATAGAATTCTTTATTTTGCTTATATATTTATTAAAGCAAGTATAGTTAACGTGTGTTTTTGCATTACATACCAGACATTTTTCTCCCTTTATAGTACTTCCAAACATGCAAAAAACCAGCCAAAATATTACACACATTTTAATTTTTTGGCTCTTGATGTGTGTGGTTTCTGAAAGTGGAGTAGTTTATATTTTTTGCTGCGTTGTCAATATGTCCTGACGAGTATGCGTACAGCAGGGATAACTTATCTGATAGCCTTGAGCGGTTATCTGCTCATCATTGCCAGTGCGCGTGGAAGGCAGCAACAGTATATTTGCAGTATATTTACAGTATATTTGCAGTATATGTGCAGTATATTTGCAGTATATTTACAGAATATATGACCGAGTATTGCCGTATTGCTGGCTCTACCAGAATTTTACATGTCACGCTACACTCTAACTGAAATTCTGTGATTAATTTAGTCATAAGAACGTATCGAAAACAACAGTAACATTGCAGAAGAGTGCCAAAATATCTAATTCTACAAGAAGTTATGAAACTTATACTCGCTTTTAAACAGAACCGAAAAGTGCCCTCAGACAGGCGCACTATTTGCTCTCACTTTTCAGACTCGTGTCATCGTGGTACGGGCGGAGGTTCAATCCACATGCTAAAGTGTTTTTTTTTCCTTTACGATTAGCACAGGACCAATAACATAGTATAGTGATACTCCAGAATCCCTGGATCGTACCACTCAGCAAATTAGACCACTCCTACTTTTCATCAGAACCGAAATTCTTTTATTAATTGCTATTATTAGCACCCCGCGAATCGAACAGAACGACCAGTTTTGCCAGTCCCAAATGTCAAATAGGACCGATCAGAGAAAAAACAAGCACGCGCCGAAGATTGCCGAGCAGCTAGATTATAATTCTGCTATCATTCAAGCTCTGTGCTTGTAACTAAGTGGGGATTAGACCATGGTATGTACAGAAAACACTTGTTTGAATAGAAAGTGCGCAAGAAACTGAAATGCAATGTCAGATGACAAATACACAAGAAATCCATCTCCAGTTTGAATTAGCACTTTTGCTACAACATTTTAATTGTTCTGTGAATCCCTGAAATCAACTAAGCAATTTCCCCGCATTCTATTGGGGTGATTTACTCACGAAAAATTTATCCCAAGAAAAAAATCGAAAAAATCTGCATTATTGAATTATGTCAGGAAGAAAGGCAGAGACTAGTACAAAAATGCTGCGAGCAAAATGTTTTTTATATTAAGTGAGGCTTTTAGGAGGTTACGATAAACAGTGGTCGTATTCATTTGAGTTTTTTGTTTTTTTTTAATATTTTAAAATAAATTGGTTGAAAAAAAAAAGAGATAAAAATGAAAACAATGTCTTATTTATGAACTGTCACCCGGGTGCATTATTACAAATAATCACATACTGGAATTTCATCAAAATTGCTCGAAGCCCAGAAATCGAACCACTTTCATTCCGTGTTCAATCAATTGATTTAATGCCCGGATTTTCCCGCGTTATCTGCATTATTAATGATATTTACTTCTAGCTTTAGGTAAGCGTCTCTTAACTGTGTCACTTGTTCCGATAGAGATCTAGGTCAGACAGAACGATAGAGTGTGAGCTTTACACAAACCAAGCCGTTCGATGTCTGAGCTAGATATTTGTTCATGAACTGACGGACGAGTGCTTTCCCACGTTCAACCGTTTATTAATAAAAATATGGCATGTTCTGTTATGGAATTCGAAACGGTTATACTATTTGGCTTGAGGCTTAACTTCGGAAAGTGGTCTCTGAGGAATAAGCAAGGTAACACATACTACTACTAGTACTACTGTTCCTGCCACTACTACTACTACTTCTAATTCTAATTAATAATAATAATAATAATAATAGTAATGGTGATGATAATGATGATAATGATGATAATGATGATGCTGCTGCTGCTGCTGCTGCTGCTGCTGCTGCTGCTGCTGCTGATGATGATGATGATGATGATGATGATGATGATGATGATGATGATGATGATGATGATGATGATGATGATGATGATGATGATGAAAAACAGCGTCTTGAGCACTCCAAACAAATAAGTTTTCAGTCAATACAAAAGCACTAAACGATGTCAAAGAAACACTAAAACAACTGGTGGTCCTACGCAAAAATTGGCGGCTACGGGCCACCGGACTTTACGAACGTTGTTTCCTGGCGTTCTTAAAACACGCCATCTGCACCAGATATAACTCCACGTGCAATGCACGAACCCTCCCCCCGCCCCCACCCCTTCGCCCTCTCCGTGTATTGTTCATGCATCTATGAGTAAGAAATGCATAGGATAATTGTTTACAGCAATTCCCGCCAACAGAATTGCATGCAAAGTACTGAGTGAATTAAATAAACTAATGTGGCACTTCTCTACAGAAGCATGAACGGGCACAATATATGTTTTTGTATTTTAGATTTTAAAAAGGGATCTATTTGTACGGATAATACACAAATTTATTTAGTTTACATTTTCGCGTATTAACCTGAGTTGTTGTTCCCTGTTTCAATACTCTTGAGGACGAGTGTTAATGATTTCCTGAAAATCCCTTTCGAAGCTTTCGTAGTGCAGACTGTGCCAGACGTTTGCGTTTTGGACAAACCTACGGAACCAGATCGACCTCAGGTTATGTCGTAAACTGAAACAGTCCCTCATTACCAGAAGTCTACATTTTCAATGCATGTCTGGCTTTGTGAATGAAAACAGAAACTGTCTGCAATATGCGCCTATTATCGTTCACTGCTTACAACAAGTGTTTGTTAATAATAATAATAATAATAATAATAATAATAAATCGCGGAAACACTTTATCTTTTACACGCTACGACAATAGAACCCCAGGGGGCCACTCGGTATCTTATGTGTTACCATGCGTGTCCAAAAAAAAAAAACGCGGAGAAAGGAGATAGTTTTGGGGGCCAGACGCGGTCCGCGCGGAGTACCAGTTGCGTTAAAAAGGGGGTTATTTTTCCTTCAGTACTCCGCATTTCCTATAAAAAGGGGAGTTATTTCGGAATTTCACTCTGCGTTTGGTTACAAAAGGGGATATTCTTCGAAATTAGTAATCAGCGTTTAGAGGTTGTTTTTAAATGTCATTCACACGCACGGGTAACCAGTTGGTACGTGAGTGCCCCCCCCCCCCAACCCAACGCGGGGCACGCATGGTAACCAGTTGGTACGTGAGTGGCCCCCTGGGATTACAGCTTTCTTGACGTCTATTCAATAGATTCTAGAGTTTTCAAGTTGTCTATTGCAGGGCAAAAATCTACGCGGATTCTGCTGTTTTCACTGAAGAGATCTAGGATGACGGTCGGGAAAGGGGGCGGGTGGGGGGTGCGGGGTGAGGGAGAGGGGAGCGGGGTGCGAGGTGCTGGGCAGATGTTCTTGAAAGGTTGATCTCGCGGCAAAGAATCCACAGTGGCATGGAATGAGGTCTATAAATGGGCTATTTATAGAACCTGTAGTCATATTACTGATGCGTCATCTTTCTGCTTCAATGATGGGGTGGAAGTGGGAGCATCGTAGAGCAATGGAATCTATAAAAGGATCCCTGAATCCCATTGGTGTCTTTATTACAATTAAGTGACCGTTGCAGGCTTTAGCTCCAATGGACACCGCCACGCCCAGTTTGTTAACAAGCAAATGAATTGCTTTGCACACAAAATTAAGGGGCTCGGGTGGGGGAGGGGTGAGGGGGGCACTGGGTGCAGGATATCAGGGCAGCAGTCCCACAAAGGCATTGCTCTCGTGCGGGACAAGCTTATACCGCCCTCCTCCCCCTTCCCCACCCTCCCGTTCCTGAATTTCTTTTATGGACAGCTCCCAAAACAATAAACATTTACCGACGATTGCCGGCGAAAAGAGGTGAGAAAACAAATGGAAACGACGTCATCAGCAGCACCAAGCATACTAAAAACGACATTCGTTTACAATGGGTTCTTTTTCTTTTAGCAAATTTAACTGTTTCATTATTTTTCTACATTTTGCACTTTCTTCCCTTTGGGAACCAACTTTAGAATTTTTCTTGAACATACTCACTGGTTTGTTTCCTTTTATTTTCTGTCTAATCAAGAAATGCAAACAGGAGTGAGAACAGCATGCGGGAGTGGGTTTTCCTCAGTTAATCACTTCATTACTATGCATGAGCTTTGTCAAGCTGAGGAGATTGTGTAAACCATGGTGAGTGTCCCTATATGATGATAATGATATAGTCTACACATGGTGATAATGATATAGTCTACGCATGGTGATAATGACATGGTCTACACATGGTGATAATTATATAATCTACACATGGTGATAATGATATGGTCTACACATGATGTTATAGTCTACACATGGTGATAATGATATGGTCTACACATGGTGATAATGATATGGTCTACACATGATGATGTTATAGTCTACACATGATGATAATGATATGGTCTACACATGATGATGTTATAGTCTACACATGGTGATAATGATATGGTCCACACCTTTAAATGCAAAATGGATGCCACGTCATTAATTTAGCGATATCGTTACCTGTTCGTCTGTGAAAGAGGTGTAGAGCCGCTTCCAGGCTGAAGCGTGTGGGTATGACGTGTGCTCGAGTGCTTGCGTGTGACGTATAAGTGTGTATTTGTGCGCATGCGTGAGTTGTTGCTGCTGGGGTGTCCTCTGGTGTAACCGTAATGATTTACAATAATAATAATAATAATAAGTAATAATAATAATAATAATAATGATAATAATAATAATAATAATAATAATTTTTATTATTATTATTATCATTAATTTAATAATAATAATAATAATAATAATAATAATAATGATAATGATAATAATAATAATTATAATAATAATAATTGTTATAAGAATAATAATTATAATAATAATAATAATGATTATAATAATAATAATAAGTTTCAGCCAGTGCCTTTCAAAACGAGTATTTATACAACAGCCATAAATCAGATAAATAACTCAGGTCCGCCTCGCCTACAGATCCAGAATGTTGCTGGAGCTGAGGGGCCGGGAGGAAGGGTGAGAGGGATGACAGGAATCCCGATCCTAAGGGAGTGAAACTCGATTCACATTGCATGAGCCAAAGAAGTAACGTCATCTTTTTGTTGTTGTTTTTTTTTGGTTGGTCTTAGAAATAAGTAACTTGTTTTCTTATGATTTTTGACCTATGCTAGAACCCTTGGAGAGTGGGGGAGGGGGTGGGGTTGGGGTAGGACTGTCTGAAAAGCAATACATGACGCAAATCTGAATGCGGTGTTTCGAGTTGCTGGTTTTCTATCTATGTTCTTCTGCACTGTTTGCTAAGCGCCACATTTTTTTAACCACAGACGTTACTAAGCAATATGAGACAATAGTAGCTGTTAAGTTCCTGCAGCAGGACAAAAATAAAAAGTCAAAAAAGAGAAAAAAAAGAAAAAAAAAAGAGAGAGAGAGAGAGAGAGAGAGAGAGAGAGAGAGAGAGAGAGAGAGAACAAACGGAAAAAAATAAATATTTCATGATATAGCCGTCAACAACACAGGTAATGTTTATTAACCGAGTCTGTGTGAAAGATGAAGCCTGATATTTGCCGTGAGAACACGACAATGTCACGTGACGGAAAGAAATCGCATCTAATCGAGTCTCGTTTTTCAGTAGTGACAGTAACTGACACCAGATATGGCATAAAGCGGAGATGACTGGCAGTGGGGGGGGGGGGGGTGTAAGGGGATCGGGGGGGGGGGGGGTTGGAGGTGATGGCCATGCAGTCTTTGAACAGTTCTACAGTTAGAACCCCAGGAATGAGAACACCTTGATCAAAACGTAGTCTGAATTATTGGGTAGTATTATTTTTGCCGTTCCATAATTGAAGTGAATTGTAAAGCAACAGACAAAAAGGGGTCTGATTTCTGGGCGCCATGGCCGGGGTGACCATGCCCCGGTGACTATACCCGGGGTGACCATGCCCCGGTGACTACGCACGGGGTGACCATGCCCCGGTGACTATACCCGGGGTGATCATGCCCCGGTGACTATACCCGGGGTGACCATGCCCCGGTCACTATACCCGGGGTGACCATGCCCCGGTGACTATACCCGGGGTGACCATGCTCCGGTGACTATACCCGGGGTGACCATGCCCCGGTGACTATACCCGGGGTGACCATGCCCCGGTGACTATACCCGGGGTGACCATGCCCCGGTGACTATACCCGGGGTGACCATGCCCCGGTGACTATACCCGGGGTGACCATGCCCCGGTGACTATACCCGGGGTGACCATGCCCCGGTGACTATACCCGGGGAAAACGTAGTCTGAATTATTGGGTAGTATTATTTCTGGAGTTCCATAATGGAAGTGAATCGCAACGCAACAGCACTGATAAAAAGTGGGCTGATTTCCGGGATGACCACAGCCTGGGTGACCATGCCCGGAGTGACCATACCCGGGGTGACCATACACGGGATGACCATGCCCGGGGTGACCAAACCCTTTGTTCTTGTGCATTCAACTTCTAACAGTCACTATCGAACCATACGGTTAATATGTGATTTGCTTGCCTTTGCCAGAAAGTGACATCCCTAAACTTTTATTAAAAATGAAAGACATGTCACAATTCTTTATAATTATTTTACAGTTTCGACCACAAAGTCCCGACATTTGTCCAGGGTTGTAACAAGGAACCTTGCATTGACGCTACAATTGGGTCGCAACGAAAAAAAACCCAACAAATTGCTACTTATCAGAACCTTGGAGATTGGTGTCGAGAGAGATCGTGGCCAGATATTGCGGATAGAGATCCGGATAGAATTAGCGGATAGAGACAGCGGACAGAAATCGCAGATGGAGATCTCGTAAGGATATCGCGGACAGATAGCGCGGATAGAGATCGTTTATATAGATCGCGGACAGAGATCGCGGACAGAAATAGAGGACAGAGATCGCGGACAGAGATCGCGGACAGAAATAGAGGATAGAGATCGCGGACAGAGATCGCGGACAGAAATAGAGGACAGAGATCGCGGACAGAGATCGCGGACAGAAATAGAGGATAGAGATCGCGGACAGAGATCGCGGACAGAAATAGAGGAGAGATCGCGGACAGAGATCACGGCTAGAGATCGCGGACAGAGATCGCGGACAGAAATAGAGGATAGAGATCGCGGACAGAAATAGAGGACAGAGATCGCGGACAGAAATAGAGGACAGAGATCGCGGACAGAGATCGCGGACAGAAATAGAGGATAGAGATCGCGAACAGAGATCGCGGACAGAAATAGAGGACAGAGATCGCGGACAGAGATCGCGGACAGAAATAGAGGATAGAGATCGCGGACAGAGATCGCGGACAGAAATAGAGGAGAGATCGCGGACAGAGATCGCGGACAGAAATAGAGGAGAGATCGCGGACAGAGATCACGGCTAGAGATCGCGGACAGAGATCGCGGACAGAAATAGAGGATAGAGATCGCGGACAGAGATCGCGGACAGAAATAGAGGACAGAGATCGCGGACAGAAATAGAGGACAGAGATCGCGGACAGAGATCACGGCTAGAGATCGCGGACAGAGATCGCGGACAGAAATAGAGGATAGAGATCGCGGACAGAGATCGCGGACAGAAATAGAGGATAGAGATCGCGGACAGAGATCACGGCTAGAGATCGCAGACAGAGATCGCGGACAGAAATAGAGGATAGAGATCGCGGACAGAGATCGCGGACAGGGATCGCGGACAGAGATCGCGGATAGAGGTCGCGGATAGAGATCGCGGACAGGATTCGCGGACAGAGCTCGAGGATAGAGATCGCGGACAAGCGCAGGAATCTTTACAATGGCCCTCCGCCTGGTTTCAATGTGTCTGTTAATTCTTTGTTTTCACATGTGTGAGTGCATTATTTAAAAGCACTCAGTTTTTCAAGCTGGCACAAATGGATCCTCCGTTCTGTGCAGGCCTCAATGACAAAGCAACAAGGGATAAAAACATACCCTGCCGTGCAGAGTCACCCAGCGTGACAACCAAATGAAAGCTATTGTTTTCGAAACTTTTTTTTAGGCTCGGAGAAACGTCCCCGCTGTGGCATAATCACACTAGTTTTCCGTGCTATTCCACTTCCCTTTTATCCGAGTGCTCATTTTTTCTCACCAGGTTCTTTTAAGGAATGTTCTTTTGCGGAAAGATTTTCGACTTTCTCCCCTCCCGAAGGTCTTCATCTCAAGGTGCTCACCTGCCGAAGGTCCTCACCTAGCGAAAGTCCTCACCTCCGGAAGGTCCTCACCTCCTGAAGGTCATTACCTGCCGAAGGTCCTCAACCACAAGTTCAGCATACCTATACTCCCCTCCCCTTCCTTCCCCATCCCCAAATCTGAAAATATCTTTGAAGTTTTTTACATTAAATTTCTACTATGATCGGACGGTATAGGGAGATAATTTTTAGATCATACGAGGCCCGCGCGAAATTCCAATTAAAAAATGAGGAGTAATTTTCTTCCGCGTTTCCAACAAAAAGGGGAGTGGGGGGTGGGGGAATTCTTTCAGAACTGGTCGCGTTTGGTTCAAAGGGGTTTATTATTTCAAAATTAGCACTTTCAAAATTTAGGGGTCGTATTAAAAAGTCATGGACACGCATGGCAGTCAATTGGTACTGATTGCCAGCCGGGTGGTTGGGGTTGGAAGGTGGCAAGGATAATTGATGCTATAACAGTGCTCAAATACAAGGGGGGGGGGCGGAGTAAGGAAAATTGTTGCTATAATATTTCTCAAATGTTGGGGTGGTTGGTGGGGGGAGGGGTCAGGAAAATTTATTCTAGAACAGTGCTCAAATGTAGGGGTGGTTTGGGGGGAGGGGAAAGGAAACTTGCTGCTATAAAAGGGGTGAAATATGGGGGAGGTTGATAGGAGGCGAGGGGAGGGGACAAGGAAAATTGCTTACAACAGCCTGCATATCTGTATCTTACTTTTTTGTCTTTTCTTCTTTTTTTTTGAGGGAGGGGGACATGGTGACAGTTTCTTCGGTGAGTGTAAATTTTATTGCATTATTGAAGACGTTTTATTCAAGAAATAGATAATACGTTTGCTTCTCCACGGCTAAATAAACAGATTTTTCAACAACAGATCTCCAAAATAAAAGGTATGATTTCTTGTGGTGAGGGTTCATAGAAGACCCAAGAGCACATATCGCTAGTTATTTGTGATCCGGTCTAGTTTCTATGTTGTTGTTGTTGTTGTTGTTTTTATCGCAGTCTAACTGAACAATGAACTGGAGCAATGCGTGTCATACGCCTGTGTATTCTAATCAATCATGTTCTTGTGTGTGTAATTACGGCGATTTATTCAGCCTAGTGCCAAACGAGTGCGGGAAACGCATGCGGGACGCCTGCAACAGCGTCATTGCCCCTATCCTTAAAAAAATGATGACCATGCTCGATGCTGTTGACGTTGTTGGGTGGGGAGAGGAGGGAAGGTTTGGGGCGGGGGTGGGGGGGGGGCTGGGTTAGGGTTAGGTGATGATGACCATGCTGGAATCTGCTCATGTTCTATACCAAGGTTTTTTTTATGCAGAAAACCATTTTCTGGAAAATTTGGTTTGTTTAGGGGTGATCCATATAAAGTAAGTCCCCACATGAGAGGGGAGGGAGGGGGCTGACCTGTGCAAACATCAGTGGGAGGGAGGGGGCTGACCTGTGCGAACATCAGTGGGAGGGAGGGGGTTGACTTGTGCGAACATCAGTGGGAGGGAGGGGGCTGGGCTATGCGTATGCTAGTGGAAGGGGGCTCTCGGGATCTGCGTACGCAGGAGGGAGGGAGGGAGGGAGGGCAGGGGAGGACAGGGGAGAGCAGAGCAGGGGAGGGGAAGGCTCGGGAGGGGTGAGGGGAGGGGAGGGGAGGAGAGAGGATGGGAGGGGGTGTCCTGCTGTGCGTACATCAGTGGGAGGGAGGGACCTGGCCTGTGCGAACATCAGTGGGAGGGAGGGGGCTGGCCTGTGCGTACATCTGTGGGAGGGAGGGAGACCTAGGGCTGTGCGTACGCCAGTGGGAGGAGGGGTCTTGGGCTGTGTGTACATCAGTGGGGGGGGAGGGGAATCTCGGGCTGTGCGTAAGATCTCGGGTTATGCTTGCGAGGGTGGGAGGAGGGGGCTCGGCTGTGCGTGCAGCTGTGGGAAGGAGGAGGGCGGGGGGAGCTTCTCGGGCTGTCGGTACGCCAGTCGGAGGGAAGGGGGAATCTCGGTCTGTGGGAAATCAGTAAGGGGGAGGGGGGACTCGGGCTGTGCGTACGCCAATTGGGGGAGGGGGTGTTAGCTCAACAACTTTACGGATGGTTCCTTAAAAGAAACCATTGGGGAAAGTTCGGCAATATTTTAGCTCATTTATGATGCAGAACGGATACGATCTTGACCCAAAGCATCCCTCAAATGATCACGGATACGATCTGGACCGAAGGCGTCCCTGAAATGATCACGGATAGGATCTGGACCGAAGGCTTCCCTGAAATGATCACGGATAGGATCTGGACCGAAGGCTTCCCTGAAATGATCACGGATAGGATCTGGACCGAAGGCTTCCCTGAAATGATCACGGATAGGATCTGGACCGAAGGCTTCCCTGAAATGATCACGGATAGGATCTGGACCGAAGGCTTCCCTGAAATGATCACGGATAGGATCTGGACCGATAGCTTCCCTGAAATGATCACGGATACGATCTGGACCGAAGGCTTCCCTGAAATGATCACGGATAGGATCTTGACCGAAGGCTTCCCTGAAATGATCACGGATAGGATCTTGACCGAAGGCTTCCCTGAAATGATCACGGATAGGATCTGGACCGAAGGCTTCCCTGAAATGATCACGGATAGGATCTGACCGAAGGCGTCCCTGAAATCATCGTTCTTAACGAATCAACCGCATCCCCGGTGAATAATGCCATTTACATTTTTATATCTTGTATTTTCCTTAATAATTTCCTTTCATTCAATAATAATATTAATAATAATAACCTTAATAATTTCCTTTATTATTATTATTATTATTATTATTATTATTATTATTATTATTATTATTATTATTATTATTATTATTATTATTATTATTACTATTATTATTAGGTATAGGTTTAGAATTAGTTTTATTATTACGAATACGTTATTCCAAACATCCGTGTCATTCCGTACCGTTCCGAAGCACTAAAAAAAAAAAAGAACCTTTGAAAACCATTCAGCGGAAAATGTGACTTCAGATTACGGAAATGTGACTAGAATTGGCGGATTAAAGTGTTTGTTCTCGAGCCCTTGTTTCGTTATGTTTTTAATTCCGTTTTAATTTTAATAGCCATTGGCAAATTGCTTAAAGAGTTGCTTCCTTTTCTAAACTTTTTTTGGTGATTGTCTAAAATAACTTCCCGCCAACCCGTCTGCATTTTACAACCAGTGCCATGCTCAAGGATTTTCCTGGAAACTAACCGTATGTGGCAGTGTTAAATACAGTAGAACCCCGGAACGGGACCACGTGATAACTGGGACCACGTGCCAAATGGGACCACGCGACAAATGGGACCACGTGATAACTGGGACCACGTGACAAATGGGACCACGTGCCAAATGGGACCACGTAACAAATGGGACCACGTGCCAAATGGGACCACGTGACAAATGGGACCACGTGACAAATGGGACCACGTGACAAATGGGACCACGTGACAAATGGGACCACGTGACAAATGCGACCACATGACAAATGGGACCACGTGACAAATGGGACCACATGCCAAATGGGACTACGTGCCAAATTGGACCACGTGACAAATGCGACCACGTGACAAATGCGACCACGTGACAAATGGGACCACGTGACAAATCGGACCACGTGACAAATGGGACCACGTGACAAATGGGACTACGTGCCAAATGGGACCACGTGACAAATGCGACCACGTGACAAATGCGACCACGTGACAAATGCGACCACGTGACAAATGGGACCACTTGACAACTGGGACCACGTGCCAAATGGGACCACGTGACAAATGGGACCACGTGACAAATGGGACCACGTGCCAAATGGGACCACGTGACAAATGGGACCACGTGACAAATGGGACCACGTGATAAATTGGACCACGTGCCAAATTGGACCACGTGCCAAATGGGACCACGTGCCAAATGGGACCACGTGACAAATAGGACCACGTGACAAATGGGACCATGTGACAAATGGGACCACGTGACAAATGGGACCACGTGGCAAATGGGACCACGTGACAAATGGGACCACGTGACAAATGAGGGCCATTCGCCGGAAACAAATAGTTGTGATAGTTAGATAACGGAATCAAACGTTTAACTGAAACTTTAAAAAGGTAATACATGTTTTTAGTAATGCACGTTTTAGGTGGTACATGTTTTATAGGCACTAAATGTTTTAGGTCCCACATGTTTTGGTAATACATTTCAGGCACTGTATGTTTTAGGCACTACATTTTTTAGGTACTGCATGTTTTAGGTACTAAATTTGAGGTACTACATGTTTGAGGTACTACATGCTTTTAGGCACCACATGTTTCACGTACCATATGTTTTAGGTACTAATTGTTTTAGGTACCACATGTTTGAAGTACTGCATGTTTTTACCGTTGTTTCATGCACAGCTCTTTCTTGTATTTTCTGTTTTGTGGAATGAATCTGTGATACCGATATGACGACAGCTTTCGTATGACATTGAACCCCCCCCCCCCCCCCCCCCATAGTACACACAAAACGCACAGAAAAAAAAACAAAAACACACAATACACACAGACACACACACATATATACACATACACACAACATAACACACAAAACACAAAACAAACACACACACGACACACACAAAAATACACATACACACAACATAACACACAAAAACACACACATTCTCCATCCGCTTATCAGAAAACGGAAGCGGTTTCTCGCCTGCATACCAAATGGTCGGATGTCTATGCTTGTGAGAATGGAGGGAGGGATGTGTGACGATCGTGTTAGCCACCACATATATATATAATGCCACCCCATGCCCATCAGCCAGCACACTCTCGGGATGATCACAGACTTTGGCACAACAAGGCCTCCAAGATCAACGAAAATAGACTCTTATTATACACTAGGAGTGCAACTGAATTACTCAAATTAGGATCTCCAGGAATCAATGCATCTTTTTGCACGGGTCCCCTGCAGCCAAATAAGTCAATATTTATTGCGAATGGCAAGTTAATTCAAGAAGATAGTCTTTCAATGAAAACAGTAGCAAAACTAAGGATTTCATTTTTTCTTCTTTTTGACCAGGTTTCTTTTGAAGCTGTTTTGAATTCTACACCAAACATACAATGCAGAGTAGAAATTTGATAAGCGAAAGTAAAGCGCCTCACCTAAAATGCCTTTTGTGGAGATATCGATGTAGTGCTCTTTGACACCGTGCTGCCGTCATTGTTAAAAAAAACTCCCCCCGATCATGGGAACTGTGAGAAGTTAGGACAAATCAAATCACTGACTCGGCTAACTGCTCACAACCGTTTGCGTCAAGTCTAAATCTCGTGGGGAAAAAAAGAGACATTCTTGTCACAAGCTTGACATGAGATTATCTAGCAGATAATGTAAGGATATCACTGAGGATATCACTGAGGATATCACTGAAGCTATCACTGAGGATATCACTGAGGATAGTGCAAAAATAGTTTCGTTTTATTATTTTTCTACATTGAATAATAAATGGTTTAGTTTTTGGTTTGTGGTGGAAGGAATTGTTCGTAGCTATGTGAGCTGCCTGCAGTTTTTATAAGTGGATTGTAGTTAATTGCACTAAATTCACACTCAGTGCTTGTGGTGTTATTTGAGTAAGGTACTTAGAGGAACGAAACAATCTGAATTCCGGGATTCTGCAATTCGTGTATTGATGGACCCTGCGATTCGTGTATTTGTGGACCCTGCGGTTCGTATATTTGTGGACCCTGCAATTCGTGTATTTATGTACCCTGCAATTCGTGTGCGGAAAACATTAGCAAAAAGTGCCTAAGCGGGGGCCCATTGCAAAGAAGATCTGTCTTAAAGATGATCGCGGAAAATGGCTCAAGATTTAGCCTGAGTAGATCATGTGACCTCACATGAGCAATCAATCTTGCCGCTGCAAGGAGAGTATTAAATTTAAGTCTTGCGCCAGTGCGGTGTTCACCTGGGAGTCCGTGCTGCACCCCTCCGCCGCCCCCCCCCCCCCCGCCCCTCCTCCCGGAAAAAGTGTCCATAAGTTCTGGCGTTTTATCGATGCTTCTATGGAAAGAAATGTAACTGTAGGATAATAACTGGCAAATTCTTAGTGAGTAACAGTATTTTGCAAGGGATACTTAAGACAAATTGAGCTTGACACTTGGATTTCACCAACAAAATGGTGCAGTTGTTTTATTGGGAAAGCCGAGGAAAGAGCGCCTATAAACTACTGAAAAAGGAGGGATATCCCAACAAGATATTGCTCTTTCCGTATGAGGGATGGGCAAGGCCCGCCGGGCAAACGTACTGGATACTCAAAACCCCGTGGTGGTCACGTAAGCGCTGCAAAGTCGTAGAGGTATGCGGCAGCAACAAAACCGTTGGCAAGGAAGGATTCAAGAAATTAGCAAAGAAAGTATATCCGTGGTCGGTAAATTAAAAAATACAGATGATGCACCGCATTTCCAGTTGCGTTTAACGACAAGCGTTTCGAATGCAGACTTTCAGTTAGGATACAGCATGACTGGAGTTTTGGAAAGAGGAAGCAGCCGTCACTGTTGTATGGAATTTACCCACTACGCCATGATCAAAAGAAAAGGATATTGATTGCGATTGATGTGTAATGGTATTTGGCAGAAGCGCCATTAATATTTTCTCTTGTTATACGCGCTGATAATTGGGCCGCGTGGCGCGCGCTTTTATATCAGGCAGTGTGTTCACTAGTACAACATTCCACCACAATCAGCTGCCATTTGCATTTGGTCACTTAAGAAAAACAACAATTGGGGGTAGGAGAGGCATTAATGCTGCTTTATTAAAAAGTAATGTGCATTGTGTATTATATACAGGCTCCGTTTACGACAGTTTGCTGGAGAGAACAGGAGTATTTTTGAATGGTTCTTATTGTGATATATGTAAAACAGTGGCTAATTTATTTACAGTATCAACTTCGCATTCAACAGGAGTGGTGACAGAGAAATCACAAAAAGACTCTTGTTACTAAATGGAATTTACAAGCTATAAATAGATAATATCTTTCCGTCCTGGTTCATTCATCGCAAATATAGCTTTGTTTCCAACAAAACATTCGCATGGAAATGTAAACACGAGTAAAAAAACTACTCAGAATAATGTAAAATGTAAACAATGTAAAATGTAAACAAAACAATGTGCGGCTTTTTTTTTTTGATGGTAAAAATAACATGTCGCGTGTAACTCCCCCTGACACGCCTGCGAATTAACTCGAGATACTTGAAACGGGGGGCTGTTTATTATTTCCTCTTCTACGGGTCCGTTGGGTGCACTGAATGGTACCTAACGCCATCCCGGATAGTTCGGAGAATTGTTAGCATTTGATATCCAACACTGTAGTGCAATGGCTTGTATTTTCGTGATAATTATTTTGCGGGTCTAGGACAATTCCCCCCAGACAACTCCCCCCAGACAACTCCCCCCCCCGACAATTCCCCCCCCCCCCGAACAATTCCCCCGTAGGACAATTCCCCCCGAGGACTATCCCCCCCCCCCCCCACACACACACACACTTAATTTTTATTTTTATTTTACTTTGAATGCCAAAGTAAGTCCTTAATTATTTTTAAAATACCTTAATATCAAGAATGCAAAATTCTTCTGTCTGGAACGAAAGTTTTTTCTGCCATTTAAAACCTGATGTCGTGGGCAGTACATGTACATGTAAAAAACCGTTTCTGCTGCACGAGGTGGCTAACTTAAAGTTCATTGGTTTGGATAAGGCATGTAAATTGCAATTGCGACGTGGTGGCTCGGGCAAGCGGCCACCAAAAATGTAACCAGGTGCACCGCGAACATTACGGCGGATCCGTAATTGGTTTGATCCATTGGTTTGGATAAGGCATGTAACTTGCATTTGCGACAATGTTGAAATGAAAGGACAATTACACCATCTCCAATTAGAAGATAAAAGGGCAACAATTTGTAAAAAAAAAAAAAAAAAAAAGAGAGAGAGAGAGAGAGAGAAATATAAAGAAAAGAAAAAAATAAGAAAAATAAAAATGATTGGGGGGGGGAATAGTCCTCGGGGGGAATTGTCCTACGGGGGAATTGTTCGGGGGGGAATTGTCGGGGGGAATTGACTGGGGGGGAATTGTCTGGGGGAATTGTCTGTTCCCTTATTTTGCTTTGTATAATTTTGTTGAAAGTGTCCATATGGTATCACTGTTTCTTCAGGCGGCCATTGTGGTCTAAGTTTGTGTGTGTGTGTGTGTTACACGACGAAATCTGAAGTGCGTAACCCTAATTCTGACGTGCTTGTGATTTGTACTTTAATGTAACGATGAGCAAAAAATATGTCTTTTATTCGTAGCAGTCAGGTTGAGTGAGTGAGTGAGTGAGTGAGTGAGCGAGTGATTAAGCGAGTTAGTGATTTAGTGAAGAGTGAGTGTGTGAGTGAGTTAGTGAGCGAGTGTTTGAGTGAAAAAGTGAGGTAGTGGGTGAGTTTGAGTGAAGAAGTGAGTGAGTGATTTAGTGAGTGAGTGTGTGAGTGAATAAGTGAGGTAGTAGGTGAGTGAATGAGTTAGTGAGTGATTGAGTCAGTGACTTAGTGAGTTTGAGTGAGTTAGTGAGTGGGTGATTGAGTGAGTGACTGAGTGTGTGAATGGCAAGTAATGTGGGCGAGAGAGTGAGCGCGAGTTCAACCACTCGTCAGCTGCGCCACGGCCCACCTCTTTTGTACCACGGTTCGTCACTAATACTCGTTAACACCCCGGTGCGAATGAGAGGGGGAGGAGAGTGAGGTGAGGGGGGAGAGGGAGGGAGAGGGAGGGTCAGAAAATTTTTGCGCGTCCATGTGTTACGGCTTTGTGACAGAACAAGCAAAAAAAATCGCTGTTACCAAACAAATGCGGTTTGAAGCAAATTGGGCGTTTTAGAAGGAGTCCAGAAAGTTCTCTATCGGCATGCAGAAAGCACTCTGGTGTGGATAATTAATGTCCGAAGTCACGAAATCAGCTTTAATCCGCATGAGTAAACAACACTGATGAACCGATAAAGAGAAAGACAGAATCGACAGGATCGAGGAGAAATGAGGCGTGTTTTGGAGCGGAGGGGGAGGGGGGAAGGGGGGGGGAGGGGGAGGAGGGGGAGGAGGGGGTCAGCTGGAATCAAATAAGCACTGTCGTTCTCGCATGGGTATCTCGATAATTGCAAAATATGCAGTAACTTTAAAGCTCATTGAGCAATTCATGCAATTTTCAGCATTGAAACTGAATCGAAAGCGGAAAAAAACATAATGTTCCATTTTAAATCAAATGTGCCGATCAGCATTGTATCCTTTTCAACATGCATAAACACACAGTTGTGTAACTATGTGCTCTCT